>JBAMBO010004337.1:0-157560 GCA_037044535.1 Lordiphosa magnipectinata
AATTTTTGGCGGAGTATTATAGACTTATTTTTACTCAAATGTATCTTAATTTCTTCCATCACTTCTCTCCAAGCGCCACTACAATGCAACTTGATAGCGCTGCAACCAGTCCGTAACCCTAGTCGGCACCGACAAGGTATCTTCCTCGGCTCCAAACTATGTAAACAATATTATTTTATTTATAAGCAAAAATTTACACTGGCTGCAAGAAACTTACCTCTTCTTTTTCCCACATAAAGAGTTTCTCACGGAACTCGACACGTAGTCCTAGTGGAGGGATTGCTGCCTTAATGTCTTCCGCTTTAATAAACTCCAAACTCTTATATGTGACATGGACATCTGAAAAATTAATATTAATTGGAAATCGTATAAGTTTAATACATATAACTGAATGGGCTGGTCACTTATGGGCCAGTTTGAATTCGGCTATGCTGGCAATGTGATACCCTATGTGCTAACGAAAGGACAGTCAATCGGACATACACGAATAAATCGACACGGGTTCAAGACCATTGTTGTTTCGATCTTTCTTTCTCGCTTTTTTCTAGATGTGGTTTACACACTGGCTAAACAGAAAATATGCATAGACATACATTTATATTTACGTGAACATAATTTTGCCAATCATTTTCAATAATTAGTATATATGTACATTTGCATGCATGTCTATGCAAACATTCACTACGCACTTTTTTCTGTTTTCACTGCTACATACACACATACATATGTACCTAATTTTGCCAAGCTTAAGCTACAGTTCCTAAATATGTACATATGTTTGCATAGACATACATGTACCACGCACTTTTTGATGTCTTTACAGCTGCATACACCTATACATACATACATTCATACACATGCTGCGAGCCATAACCTTGAATGTGTGTACGTACAATGTTAAAAATGCACTCAAACTGATTTCTGAACTTGGCATTTAAACACACTTACTTAACTTTTAAATATTGATAAACTTCGGAGAGAGACATTTTTTCCAGAAAGCGTTTTAGCTTAATGTCGTCTTTTTCCTCGGTGGCGGCGTCCTCGAGCAGCAAAACACCGGCGCCAAAGGCTATATTATCGGTGGCAGCGTCTTCGAAAAACACAATCCCGGCGTCAATTGCTATTTTATCGCCAGGGACATCTGCCACACATTTAACACTTTCCACACTCATTTTACACTTTACACTTTTTTTTGGGCATAGCGTTCGCTTTTTGTCACAATTAAAATTTTTAACATCCGCACGCATCAAACTCTTAACACAATGTGAGTTCGGAGAGCCAAATCGACAAGTGGATCTGCGCACACTGGAGTACGAAGTGAAAAATGGGATTCAATAACTTAATTTTTATACCCGTTACTCGTAGAGTGTGGTCGAGCGTGGCGTACCAGTTGTATGTGTGGCTGCTGGTGCGGGAGGTTGTGGGTTCGATCCCGCCTCGGATCATATAATAATAAAAGTTGTTTCTTTCTTTAGAAAAAAGCTTTTACACACCCGATCACCTTCACCCCAGCTACTGGCGCCAGGTGTGAAGTATAACTAGCCATGAAAAAGCAAAAATTTTCTAACTATTGCCGTTCGGATTCGGCGTTAAACTGTAGGTCCTTTTTTCTCTTGTGCGAAAAACTATAAGCACACACGCCAAGAGATTGAGAGAA
This sequence comes from Lordiphosa magnipectinata, assembly GCA_037044535.1. Taxonomy (NCBI): domain Eukaryota; kingdom Metazoa; phylum Arthropoda; class Insecta; order Diptera; family Drosophilidae; genus Lordiphosa; species Lordiphosa magnipectinata. The sequence goes on from JBAMBO010004337.1 coordinate 1,658, forward strand.
GCTTGGCCCTGGCCCTCCTGGAGGGTGCTGTTTGAGCCAATTTTACATACTTTTTACTCGTAGAGTAAAAGGGTATACTAAAGTCAATTGCATGTGTATGTAACAGGCAGAAGGAATCATTTCCGACCATATAAACTATATATATTCTTGATCAGCATCATCAGCTGAGTCGATATAGCCATGTCCGTCTGTCTGTATGAACACCTAGATCTCAGAGACTAGAAGAGCTAAAGCAACCAAATTTCAAAAGTAGACTCCTATTGTCTGCACGCAGATCAATTTTATTTCAAATTTTTGCCACGCCCACCTCCGACCCCACAATAGAAAATGTTGAATTACTCCCACAATTTTGAAGATATCGAGATCATCATTTACAATAACATGTTTATCCCCAATATCTATAATCTGTGAAAATTTTAGAAAAATTGGATAATATATAGGAAAAGTCGGGTCTTAGTACCAAATCACCTGTTAAGAGGAATACATGCCACAAAAAAACCCTGGCAGGCTGTTGCCTTAGCAACAAGTGCGTAAATATGTAGTGAGAGCTAGAGGTCGAGAACTATCGATAGCGGGCGCCATCGATATTCGACGATAGTTTATTTTGAACCATCGATAGTGTCGATAGTGTCGATAGTGCCGATAGCGCCATCGATAGTATAGCCCAACAAACAAATTTATTTTAAACGAATACAATAAAATTATGGTTTATTTTAACCAAGAGTTACGGCTTAAAAATAAAAGAATGTTTACATTTTTTTTCTTGAGTCGGGTTCGCCTCTCTGAAATAATTTGGCCCGCCTTGCTGAATGCCCTCTCTGATTCTACGGACGTAGCGGGAATGCAGAGATATTTAAAAAAAAAGGCTTCCAATAGCGGGAAAATCACTTTGATTCACCTGGAAAAAAAAGTAATATATTTAAATATATAGAACTTATAATTCGGCAATTTTAATTAAGGCATACCTTCATCCATAACAGAGGGTCCATATCTTGTGCGGCAATTGCCCTCTCCAGATATTGCCTTTTAGTCAGAATTGCATCCACTCGTGAGTTTCCAACTTTGTTCATCGATCGCTCACCCAAAAAATCAAACAAAGTGTCCTGGGAATTTGTATCCGGTGCGACGGGCAGATTAATTGAGGTCTCTCTGACGGGGAAATTTGCAAGCTCATTTTCAAAAAATGTTGCTGCTTGTTCAGCGTTTGAGCTGTGTTGAAATCCATTTTTTTTTGAAGCGTGGATCCAATAGCGTAGCCATCCTGCAGACTGTTCTTTGCTCATATATGGAAAGACGTTCCTTTATTGACTCCATTAATATTTTGTTTAAAGTTTTTCCTTGCAAAGTTTGTAGCAAAGGTACAACACTTTCGATTTTGCAAAAAAGTCCATATGCCATGGGTATAATTAGCGATATGGTTACGTACTTTCCGCCAGAAATTTTCTCACTTGCTTGCTGAAAGAAAGCCAATACTTTTCGATATCTTTTAGCACAAGTATTTCCTCAGCAGTAAATGGCTGCGGTGCATTTGTTGTTGATAGTAAGACTTTGCCAATGGCATCGTTCGTTTTTATAATACGCTCAATCATGGAATCGAAACTATTCCACCTAGTGGGTGTTTCTTGCAGCAAAGTATACTCTGAGCCTTCTTAAGCTAATTTGAGATTTTCATTCGCTATCGTGCTTTGCTTAAAAAATCGAACGATTGATTTACACTTAGTAAATAAATCTTGAAGCACTGCGTCATCAACTTTTAAAGCATCTTGCACCACCAGATTGATCGGTATGCGCAAAGCATGGCAGATTGCGAATGTGTAATAGTTCACATGCTTTAAGCATGAAGCTGGCATTATCAGTAACAATACATACAGTTTTGCTGAGGATGTTCCAATCAATAAATATTTCTCGCAATGTGTCAGCAATGTTTTGCGAACAGTGATTAGTTGTGCTTAACAGTTTCTTCGTAGCCAAGGATGCTGTTTTAATTCGTGATTATACACAAAATGACCCGTCACAGTCAAAAAACTAGCATTGGCACTTGATGTCCACAAATCACATGTAATTGCTATATCCGAAACATTTTGAAGTATTGCTGATAACTTGGCAGAGGTTTCCTTGAAATAATTAAACATTAGCACATCTCTTAAGTGCGTCTTGCTTGGTAATTTATATCTAGGATCCAATACCTGAGTGTATTGTACAAACCCTTCACTTTCTACAATATTGTAGGGCTGCACATCTTTGGCAACCATCTCAGTTAGGGCTTTATCAATGTCGGTCTTTCTTTTAGAATTTGAATCATACAAGACGGCTCTTTTAAAGTAGGACGCTACAGAGTTCATACTCGATCTGCAACTGCTGCTTGTAGACGCAGTGTCGTTTCTCTCAGCGCGTACAGCTTGTGTGCTAGATTCTGGGTTTTTTCTTTCCAGGCCAGGATGAAACCTTTTTAAATGGTCGTGCAAGTTTGATGTATTGCCGCTTGTCTTATATTCTTTGCCACAGTCAAGACATTTTGCTAATTTTTTGTCGTCGGACCTCTTAAAATATTTCCAGACATGTGAAATTTTGCTTTTTTTTTGGCACTCTGCCGATCTGGTTCAGAATCCCTTTCAGAGTCTGTGCTGGTGCAATCGCAGTCCTGCTTGTCGGTACTTGAGGCGGACACTCGACGTTTACCTTAAATTTGACACATTATCGACCTAAACACTTATGTATAATATATTAAACATACCTAGTTTTAAAAAGCGATCCATATCTACTAATTTTTTTTTTGTTTGTAATTGCTGACACAGAATAGGCGCGAACAAATTTTTTTAGCGATGTGAAAAGCGCACTATCGATGGCACCATCGATAGTGGATGGGCCACTATCGAAGGTGTCTGCTGCCATCGATGGTGGCTCGATAGCGCCCAACCATCGATACTGACGATAGTGCCATCGATAGTTCTCCACCTCTAGTGAGAGCATTATCGAACACAGCTGCCTGTGCAGAGAGCAAGCTATTTTCGCGCCCAACCATTTATTGAATAGGAGGGGGTGGGGCGCTTGTGAGAGACAACTTTGATGGGCGCCCATGATTTGTGCTGATTTCCGAGCGAGAATGCAGTGCGCACACTACTTAACATTCTTTATACTGTGCGCCCACTGCTTTAGGGGCGTGAACATAAAATGGCGCGCAAAAAACCACACAGACAAACGAAAATGCAAGGCGTGTGTAAGAGAGAGAGAGAGGATGGGCGCCCATGATTTGTCCTGATTTGCGCGTAAAAAGAGTTAGAAGAACATAAAAAAAGCACCCGAAAATAAACCCAGGCAGGCAAAAAAGGCTCGAAAAAACCCTGTCTCCATAGCAACAAGTGTGAGGCATTCTGTAACACTGCTGGTGTCTATTCTGAGAGGCATATTGATTGATGAGAGGGGGGTGGAAGTTTGTGTGTAAGAGAGTTTACGAGCTGATGATATTCGCTGATGTGAGAGCGAGAAATCAGTGCGCGCACTGCTCAACTTTGTACTTAAAGTTGTGGGTAGAGGGGCGCGGTGCAAAAAACCAGGCTGGTGCCACCATAGCAACAAGAGCGAGGACGTAGTGAGGGCATTACGTAACACAGCTGCTACTGTCGATGCCAAGAGGGTATCATTTGCGCGCACATCAGATTGATGGATGAGAGGGGGGTGGGCATTTTTCTAAAACAGCGAACTCCTGGGCTCCGCTGAACAACGAGTAAGAATAGACTGCGCGCACTACTCAACACTGGAGTCATAGATGGGTCGTTGAGGGGGCGCGGGGAAAGAATTAAAAGAAACTGTAAAAGGCGGGAAAAACTAAAATTCCCAGGCGGTGTTAAGTGTTAAAAAGCAAATAACATGTCAGTGTGTATCGATTCTTTGAATAGTGAACACTTGCTTCTGTGCGTTTTGCCAAAAATTTGTAAAAAAAACTTGCGATTTTTCTACAGTGCCGCGATTTTTAGTGCTGTTTGCTGGAAGTGCTGCTGCTGCTCTTTGCTGCTGGTAAGATCGCAAGTTTTCACTAAATCCTTTTTGCAATACAGTCTTTTTTAAGACTTTTGAATTTTGTCTACATACTATTACCTCTTTCTTATTATATATTGACTTAATAATTATCCTTATATATATTTGATTTGTAAAGACTAGTGTTTTTTCTATTATCTATAATTCTACTTCTTTTTTTTACACTTTAAGGTATATTTTATACCTTGAGAATATGCCCCGCTTAAATAGGCAAAGTTCTCTTCAACAGTCTCAAAGACGCAGATTGAGAAATAGACGTAACAGGGCTAGCTTGCAATATGCAGAGGCGGGGGAAATAAATGCAGAGTCTCAGAGAGTTCGTAGAGCAGATGGGGAAAATAATCAACAAATAGATACGTCAAGACGATCGATCCGTAGAAGGAGCCGACGGTACAGGGGAAACGGACAAATACAGGACACATAAGCTCATAGAGGGAGACGGGCAAATTCAGAGACTAGACAACAAGAACAAGTAAATAACACTTTGCGTCGATCGACCCGTAGGACGAGCAGAAACTTTCTGGAGAACGAACAAAGACAGGACACATCAGCACATAGAGATAGACGGGCAAAATCAGAGACTAGACACAAGTAAATAACACTTTGCGTCGGTCGGCCCGTAGGACTAGCAGAAACTACCGCGAGAACGAACAAGGACAGAACACAGAAGCACATAGAGAGAGGCAGGCAAATACGTCAACTAGAGAGGCTGAACAAGCAGCTAATACCCAGTGGCGTTTGAACCTTAGAAGAGCAAACTCTGAGCTTCGCATCTTAAAAAGAGATCAGGATAGACAACGTAGACCCCAGGCCAGGACGAATTAAAATCGTAGGGCTTTTGAGAGGACATGCAATACGTTGACATGACGAAGTGCTCGGTTGTCTGCGCGCCAAGCAGCATTCGATGCAAATAGGAGTCTGAGTCAAAGAGATAGTCAGTATAGGAATAAGAACAGAAACCCGTCGAAATGCATCCCGTAATAGAGTCGAGCGTGCGAATATCCCTCAGGAAGATAGAATCCCGGCACGACCCAGAAACGTGAGCTTAGAAAGACAAATAGAGTGTATAATAGGATTGTAAAACTGGGTCCTGATCAGATTTGCCTTTCTTGTAAAGGCCTGTGGTTTCCCAAACAGATAACCAAGATATCTCGTAACTACATCGAAGCCAATTGTGAATTTCGCGCTCAAATTTTACATTTGGCAAGTCAGTTTTCTCTAGCTGACGGCAACCTTACGTTTTGTAGGACTTGTTCCCTGTTTTCCCAAAACTGCCCGAATGTCTCAAAGGACTAACGCCTTTAGAGGAACGATTGATTTCTCCTCGCCTTCCATTTATGATTATAAAGTCGATCGGGCATGAGCGTCAGAGTGCCATAAAAGGAGCTGTTGTTAATGTCCCTATTCCAGTAAGCAATGTCGTGACTTCTCTTCCACGAAGTTTTCAAGAGGCCGAGGTTGTCCGGCTTCACCTCAAGCGTAGGATGGAATATCGTCATGATTTCATGACTGAGACCGTTAGACCTTACAAAATATTAGACGGAATGCGATATTCAGTAAACTCTGAGCTTTATAGGAAGCATAATGTCACTCTTAATGAGCAGTGGATGGCTTCTTTTACATCTGAAACTGTTCCATTCCTAGTATCTCAAGCAGACAGAGAGTTTCTAGAAGAAAATCTTCCACTACTCTATCCTGAAGTTGATGCGGATCCACCTCATTCAGAAGAAAATATCGAAGACGAGGAGCTTAGTCCTGGGGGTCAAGAAACTCTGCTTAAGAATAATCAGGTATCGGATGTTGCCATGCAGAGAATCACAATTGCTCCAGACGAAGGCTAAAGACCCCTCGACATGATTCTAGACATTGATTCCGAAGAGTTTGGGTTTCCAACAATATACGCTGGCAACAAGCGAAAATCTTCTGAAAGCTTTGCAACCGTAGTTAGGTCTGAGCTTAGAAATGAAGATAGAAGAGGTTGCAGAACTGACAAATTATTTTTCAACTACAAAAAGTTAGAGCTGATCACGATTCGGAATAACACTTCCATTTGCTTACGCTAGCACACCGCTCCACTCGCTACTACAGCTTCTAACGCCCTCAGTGAAGACTACGTAGAAAACTTAATTCTCTACGATGAAGGTTATAGAGTCTTGAAAGGAATTCGTTCATCTCCTGCTCACTGGGAAAATGAAAAACAAAAGGTGATGGCCATGATTCGTCAGTTTGGCCTGCCTACTTTTTTTTATCACTTTGTCGGCTGCTGAAACCAAGTGGACAGAGCTGCTTGTCCTTCTTAAGAGAAATGTAGATAGAGTAGACATAAGCGGTGAAGCCGCTTCCACCTTGCAGTTTAGTGAAAAGGCTCGCCTAATTAGAACAGACCCCGTCACATGTGCTAGGTATTTTGATTACAGACATCGCGAGCTTTTAAAAATAATGAAAAAATCAGGGGGCGTTTTCGGAGAGCACATCGCTACAAAGTATAATTGGCGAGTTGAATTTCAGCAGAGAGGTTCACCTCATATACACGGTATGTTCTGGCTGAATGATGCACCTTCAGTGGATTTTAATAATGAATCAACTATTCTACCTATTGTAACCTTCATTGATCAGTTTATTACCACAGATGTAACAAATGCTGATTTAGCTCCGTTTATATTATACCAAACCCATAATCATGGGCATTCGTGTCTGCGAAAAATGCGGGGAAAAGAAATTTGTCGATTCGGTATACGTATACCATATCCTTCTATGTCCCAAACGGAAATCTTAAAACCACTGCCTGAAGATGCTGCTAATGTTCCTCTTCATCAAGAAAATTTTAAAAAGATATTAGCTGTTCTAAATACCCGCTTTTCTTCTGACATTGTCAGTAATTTAAGCATATTTGAAAATTTTCTTTCTCACGAACAAGTGAGCCTCAGCTACATGTAGTCTTTGTGCTTTTAGATCTAGCTTGAAAAAGCCACAAATTTTCCAGAAGAGAAGTTTCGCTGAAATTAAAATTAATGCTCATAATAAACACATTCTCTCCATGCATAGAGCCAATACGGACATTTAGTTCATTTTAGATCCTTATGCTATTTGTTAATTATATTAACAAATCGCAAAGGAGCATTTCAAAGCTGACCTACAATGGAAGGGTAAAAGCCACACATATGAATTCAAAGATGGACATTATATGATTAAAGTAAGAGGAAATGATGTTACATATACGATACTGCCCTTATACCTAAGAGGTTCAAACTGGACTTCTGACTTTAATAAGATAAAAAGCTTCTTCCAAACTAACGACGTTCTGAATCCAATATTACTGGGAGATCTTAATGTTAGAATCGGAAATCTGCAACAACCTATAGCTGAAGACCTTTTGCTACACTTTGATGGAACCAGTACCCGTAAATCCCAAGACCACACTGTAAATGCCGCGGGAAAAAATCTAATGGAGTTCTGCGATGATAATGGGATAATAGTTCTAAATGGCAGAGCGAACGGAGACCGTGATGGGAGATTAACATTTGTCAGCACAGTTGGAAGCTCCGTTAACGACATATGCGAGGTCGGATGCAGCTTCATAAAAAATATCGTTGAACTGAAAGTGGAAAGCGCCATATGGTCAAATCATTTACCGTTATGTCTCACACTGGCAACACAATGCGAAAAATTTATACCCAAGATCCTGTTACCTGTTACCTAAACTTATATGGAAAGAAAAACTACAACCGCAGTATAGCATGCAAGTCAAGTTAAACATGGAATCATACAAATACAAAATACAAGAAAATCCCGAATTACATATAGCGGACATTTGCCAAATTATAAAATCTTCAACATATTCAAGATCAGCAGTTACGAAAACAAACGCACTGAACAAGTGGCTTGATGCACAATGTGCAACACTTCGAAATAGTGTATTCAATGCTCTTTACAAGTATCGATACTCTGACGATGTTGAACACAAATTGGAGTATTTGGATTTAAAGAAAAGATACGACACCCTGTGCAGCACAAAAAAGCAACAGTACATTTTAACCATACAGACTAAAATAAACGATGTTCAAAACAGTAAAGATTGGTGGACACTAGTAAGAGAATTGCGATCACAGACATATCAAATTGGCTCAGACATACTCTGCAGCACTTTCAAGGACTACTTCAGCACCCTATTAAACGCAACAGAACATACAAATGGGATGCACTACGCCTTAATGCTAAATAGAGACGACGAATTGGATAGCGACATAACAATAGAGGAAATAAAAAATATGTTACGCAAAGTCAAAACCAATAACGCACCAGGGGAAGACAGAGTGCCCTACGAGTTTTACGCAAATGCCCCCGACGAACTGTTGTTAGAGTTGGCGATAATATTTACAAGGAATCTGAACAGTGAAGATCTAGAAGACTCCTTTAAAAAAAGCATAATTTTTCCCATATTCAAAAAAGGCGACCCAAACAATGTCGGAAATTACACGTTTATGAACTGTGGAGCAAAAATAATGATGGGCGTTCTGAACGATCGGCTATCGGAATGGGTAACAAAATACGGCAAACTAAACGAATATCAGGCAGGATTCCGCAAGAAGTACTCTACAAACGACAACATCTACAATCTTGCATCAATAGTCAAAATCAGGTTCGCAGAAAATAAGAAAACGTATGCATACTTTGTTGATTTTAAGGCAGCATTTGACAGAGTCCCAAGGCAACTATTGATATTTAAGCTACACTCAATCGGGGTACCAACGAAGATCGTGAACTTTATTGAAAAAGTACACGCAGTATCTAGCAGCGCTGTATGGAACGGAAACTAGTTGTCGGAAAGTTTTGAAACTTATAATGGTGTAAAGCAAGGATGCTTGTTATCCCCTTTACTATTTGCATTATATATTAATGATCTCCATGAAAGCTTGGGTGGTGGCCTTAACATAGACGAATTAAATATCAGACTCCTTTTATATGCAGACGATATCGTCTTGCTAGCTGACACCCCCAGCACATTGCAACGTATGGTCAACCTCCTTGAGAGTTATTGTGGCTTATGGGGAATGGAAGTAAATATGCTTAAATCGGAGATAATGGTTTTTCGTCAACGTGGAAGGCTGGCTGCGGACGATAAATGGACCTATCAAGGGACCCCAATAAAAGTTGTAAACGAATATAAATACTTGGGAATTATATTTACGCCAAGCCAGACTTTCAACAAAAGCGAAAAAAACAGGGAGGCCAAACAAGGGATCAACATGACACGGAATAGTTTCTTAAGCAAGCCGAACATAAGCCTTAAAGCAAAATGGAAACTTTTTCAAGCTGTTACCCGTGCAGTACAAACTTATGGCGCGCAAGTATGGGGCAACTCTTTATTTGATGAAGTAGATGCATTGCAACGATATTTTATAAAGAAAATACTGAGGTTACCTGCGAATACCCCGAACTATGTGCTGAACCTTGAAACTGGAGTAGAAGAGGCGTTCCACTATACATACAATTTGCACCTTAGATACATTACCAAAACTCTATTTGAATATGAACCCACCCGACTACCGCACATTCTGTCAAATGTAATCAGAAGAGAGAAAATTTATTGGTACGACGACCTAGTTATGCACCTTCGAGCTTCGGATATCCAACTACCTGATGAAGTAAATCAAACGGAATGGAGCAATATATGTATCGATCTACTAACTCAAATGAAACTTGAGAGGTCAAATCAATTAATTGACAGTGCACGAGCCAGCGAAACTAGGATTTACAAATACCTTGACTATAACAAGGGATCTGAATTTTGCTGTGAAAACTTCCCACAGAAGAAAATATCCTGGATTATAAAGGCTCGCGGAGGCCTTCTATGGTTAAAGGGAAACTTCTTTAATAATACCCGGTCAAGACAATGCAACCTATGTAATCTCAATGAGGATGAGCCGATGCAACATTTTATTGGAAAGATGCCCAGTGCTGCGGGAATTTAGATGGAGATATTTCAAGAAGATATATTTAACTGAGGTAGAGATTGTGGAGGTTTTAAATGGAAGTGATGATGAAAACTGGTCAAAACTTGCCAATCACATAGAGCAAGAAATAGTCTATAGAAAAAGCTTAATCGAAGAATTTTAGTTTCACTTTATGTTAATCTTCATATTTTTATACTCTGTGCCGAAGGTACATAGAGTATATTTAGTTTGTGCAAAAGTATGTAACAGGGAGAAAGAATCGTTTCCGACCCTATAAAGTATATATTCTTGATCAGCATCAACAGCCGAGTCGATATAGCCATGTCCGTCTGTCTGTCTGTCCGTCCGTCCGTATGAACGAAGAGATCTCAGAGATGGTAAGATATAGAGGTTTGACATGTATGGGGCATATATTTCTTATACTTGCAGGCAGATCCAGTTTATTTTCAATTTTTGCCACGCCCCTCCCGCCAGCGCAATTTGGAAAAAACGTCATATCTCCTACAGTTTTAAAGATAGATCGTTTGTACCTTCTAGAGATACCTTGTAAACAAAATTATTTATCGATTTGCTGAAACAATGATAAAGATCAGATGAACGATACTCAAGTTATGAGCCAAAAACGGCCAGTAAACACCCCCCACCCTCCACCCATCACCACAGCATTCTATTGAATGGCAATCTTAGTGAGAGAGAGAGAAAGAGAGAGAGAGAGAGAGAGAGAGTGAAACTTAAAGATAACTCGTGAGCAAATGCGAGCTGCGACATTAAGGGTACAGAGTATGTTATAGTCGGGCTTGACCGACTTTCTTTCTTGTTTGTATTTAATTTAAATTAATTATTCAATATATATTAAAAACAACGTTAAAGTAAATAGATAGATAGATAGATAGATAGATAGATAGATAGATAGATAGTTAGATAAGATTGATGATCTTCCGATGATCTTCTTTGTACTGGTAACGATGCGGTATCTTGAGACGATCTTGGCAGCCGGGTGTAGTACCAGCATAGAGAAGAAAAGAAGATGTGGCTGACGGTTTATACATCAAGCCACTAAAGTTAATTAAAAATGTCTCAAATTTTGTTATATGTACGCACCTTTAAGAAAATAGCGATGAATAAAGACAACTACTACTGCTACTACTACATATTGTGGTGGAGTCAAATTGATGGTAGAGGATTTTCAGAAGAAAACCAATTCTACCATCGCCCTATCATTCCCAATAGTCCCCGCGAATTACAAATTTCCTGTAATTGACCTTGGCCAGGCTAAGTAAAAGACCCGGCTAGAAAACTTCGTTACAGCATATCGATAAGAATAAGAACTGAGCTTGTTCTATTTCTGGAGCGGTCTAAATTCTTTTTGAATTAGTGCATTTAGTGTTCTACAAATCATCACTTTTCTCCCAAACGCTGCACATGATTTCGATCTAACTTTCATTAAAATACTGCCTAAACCATGACGAATTTACAGGTATACCGTGCATTACGCTACGGGAGCTGTTAGTCGAGATATTTGTGAGCATTTGAAAGCCTATGCCAATCAGGTGCTTTTTGTATGGGCGAGCAAGGTAGGTAAAATGGAAAATTGGCTCAAACAGCACGTCCAAAGGAGGGCCAGGGCCAAGCTTCACTTAAATGTCTTGGCGTGTGTGCTTATAATTTTTCGCACAAGAGAGAGGGACCTACAGCTTAACGCCGAGTCCGAACGGCAATAGTTAGAGAATTTTTTGCTCTTTCATGGCTAGTTACTTCACATCTGACGCCAGTAGCTGGTGAAGGTGACCGGGTGTGTAAGAGCATTTTTCTAAAGAAAGAAAAAACTTTTCTATTAGATGGTCCGAGGCGGGATCCAACCCACAACCTCCCGCACCAGCAGCCACACATACTACTGGTACGCCACACCCGCGACGGCAGAATTTTGTGATAGCATATAATATTGCTCAGTAACAAGTTTTTGAGCAATAACATTGAAAACAAAGAAGTTTTTCCTACAAAGACTTTTTTTCAGAACTATATTTTGTATGTCAGCTATACTATATAGTTGACCGATTTTCATCAAACTTGTTGGAATTGTGTAAAAGCATAGGAAAAATAGTTTTTCTAACAAAAACTAGTTTTTCAACCAATAGTTCCTATGGCATCTATATGATATAGTCATCCGATTCTGCCGGTTCCGACAAATGTGCAGCGTCTTTGTACCAAAAGACTTCGCGCAAAGTTTGGTTAAGATATCTTTAAAACTGACGGAGGAGATAGCATAGAAACAGACGGACGGACAGACGGACATGGCTATATCAACTCAGCTCGTCATGCTGATCAAGAATATATATACCTTATGTGGTCGGAGATGCTTCCTTCTTTGCGTTACAAACATCTGCACAATTTTAATATACCCTTTACAAGGGTATAAAAAGGGACAAACATGATCAAAAATTTCAAGCAAATACACTTTAATCTGGTTTCATTTATGAAAATTACGGAATTTTGCACTTGTTCTGTGAGATTGTCCCAGTTGAACCCTTTTTTCTACATATCAGGTAGATTCGAAGCAGCAGTTCGCGGCAGCAATGCATAGAAAATTTTGCCGTCGCAACGCTGACTTTCGGTGCGGAACCGACCTGGAAAAACCAAAGTCAAGTGAATTCATCCTTTCCCGTTGAACCAGTTACATTGTAAAAGCTTTTCATAATTTTTGGGTTTTTGGAGTTTTTACACAAAAAAGTGAGAATGGGAAAATATAGATCTGTGAATGAAATTTGTATGTGTTGAAGAAGCAGTTATGGTGCCAAGTCGCAGCTTTCTCAATCTTTATCCTAACGCGCCCGCCATTCGCGCCCTCTTTCTAAGGCCTCTTTCTCTCTCACCCACATTTCTTTTGATTTGGCGTGCCATTGCCAATGATCTTACAACTACATATATCGGCAATCACATACAAATCTTCATATATTTATATCATTTTGATCATTTTTTTCAAACTCCGCAGTGCAATGATCGCTTTTGATCAATCTTTAAAATTGATCAATTTCAAATTTGAAGACGTTTTCATTGAAAGCCGAAGGGTTTTTTTCAGTAACTCCAATATTTCGACTATCCATTCCTATGGTAGATATGTGCTACCGACTTCCAAGTTTAATGAACTTTGTAGAATTAGGTGAAAGCATACAAAATTGACAAAAGTCAAGTTTAAAGGCGTTACTATTAAATACAAAAGGTGCTATAGTCATCCGATCCGCTCGATTCCGACAAATGTGCAACGTATTTGTACCTAAAGACAGTGCAAAGTTTGGTCACGTTGGCTTTAAAACTGAGGGAGGACATAACATAGAAACAGACTGACGGACAGACGAACATGGCTATATTAGCTCAGCTCGTCATGCTGATCAAGAATATATATACTTTATGTGGTCGGAGATGCTCACAAACATCTGGACAATTTTAATATACCCTCTGCAAGGGTATAAAAACGTTTGCCGATATCAATTATAGTTTTTGTGTTATTGAATTTTAAGCGAGGCATTAAAAAATGGGCCCCAGGGGTAGACACTGCCCTTAAACTGCGCGGAAAAGTTGTGCCCTCCCCCGCCATCCTCACAACTTTGTTTAGCATTTCATTTTCTACTCTCCAAGTTGGCTTAGCAATTTACTTGAAGTGTTAAAAGTGTTCGAGCTGGAACTGAAAGGAAAAGTTGCTGAAACTTTGAAGAATCACATAATTATGCACTTCGCTACGTTGGCCCTAGCCCTGATCTCTATGTACCTAATCTCTGGCCCAGCCACGTGTGGCTATCAGTTCAAACAGCAGGTGAGCTGGACAGCATTTCGCACAGAAATTGTCTAAAAGATCTTACTTCCGCAGCGCAAACGCATGAGTCACATGGAACACAACGACTGCGGCAGCGGCGGTACTTGTGGCATGAGTTTGGGGCGCGGCAATTCCAAGCAAACTGCCTCTAGCATTGCACAGAAGGCTGCCATGGAAGCCAAACAGGCGTCGGATACCCAGCAGCCCGCTGCTGAGGCAGCTGCCCGACAGGTCAAAGTCCAATTGGCTGAGAAGGCAATTGCAGCGGCCAAAGCTGCGGAGGCTGCACTGGCTGGCAAGCAGCAAATTGTCGAGCAACTGCAGGAGGAAGTGCGAGAGGCGGAAAAAGTGGTCCAGGAGGAGGGTTCTTCATTGTCCAGCTCGCAGTTTAATCTGAATGCTGCAGCTGCTGCGGCCAAGCAGGCTGCTTTATTGCTGCAGGCCTTGCAGAATGCCATTCGGATTGCCCAGGAAAATCTGGGAAATGCCGAATCGGCAGCCAGTGGTGCCCATCAAGGAGTGATCGAAAAAATTCAGCTAGTGGAGGCGGCACGCAACCGTGTAGAACTGTTAATCCGTCAGCTCAATGCAGCAAAAATTGATTACAACAATACGAAAGGGGCGGCCTACAAGGCCGCTTGTGCGGCGGCAGAGGCAAGAGAAAAAGCTTCTCGAGGTCGACGTCGGACAATGTAAAGAAAGGAAAGAAAGGAAAGTGACCCATTTCTACAAAAACTATTTTTAAGTGTAGTTTGGATTAGTGATCTCAAAAATCAATTTCAAAAATTTTTCATGGCAACGTTTTTTAAATGATTTTTTTAATTTTTTCAGTTGGTGCACTTACATTTTATGCCACATATCAATTAATAATCTTCAGATGGTGTCAAGCAGGATATGAACAGCGTAGAACATTGTTTTCAGATCGGCTTAAAACTTTGAATACAATGACCAAAAATATATGTCAAAAAAATCGATTTTTTGTTCGAAAGGGCTAGAAATTTCATTTTTAATCGGCTAGGAAAAATATAAAATAATCAAAAAAAATTATTTTTATTCTTTCGACTTAAGAATTGAAATTCTACAAAGATAATGAAGTATTGATGAAGAAAATCTATGAAAAAATACTGTAGCTGGATCAATTTAAGTGAAAGAACTAACAGTCCAATTTGAGTATTTAGAAAAATTTTTTTTTCTTTTTTCTTCATCTTTTGGTCAATATGAGAAGAGGGTGAATAGTCGGCTCAGAAAAAACTACAGAACAGAACAGAATTCGAAGAAAGTAAAAATTAATTTTTTAAAAATCTCAAAAATACGACTTTTTTCAACACTCAATTGCTCACAGATCCTGTATTTATTTATAGATTTTGTTCCTCGACATCTTATTTTCTTCGAAGAAGTTCGGTTCTTAAGTAGAAAAAATAAAAATAGTTTTTTGAATTTTTAAATATTTTTCTAGGAGTGTGGAATCGAAATTTTATTGCGTTTTCGAGCAAAAAATAATTTTGTTGTATATATTTTTTAATATTGTATTTAAACTACTTAACCGATTTGAAAGTGTTTTGTGATTATTGACAATTCAATTACCTTTCGATTCATATCTTGCTTGACTTCATCTGACAATAATGAAGTGAGATGTGGCTTAAAATGTAAGTGTAACTACCGAAAAAATGAAAAAAAATCATGTTTAAAATACGTTGCCATGAAAAAATTTTTGAAATCGGTTTTTGAGATCACCAATCATAACTACACTTAAAAACAGTTTCAGTAGAAATGGGTCTTTTTGGCTGTAAACTAGTGTTATTATTGAGTCGTGCCAATGTTTTGTTGTGTGTTTGATTTGTTTATTGTTTTTATACCCTTTCAGAGGATGTATTAAAATTGTCCAGATGTTTGTAACGCATAGAAGGAAGCGTCTCTGACCACATAAAGTATATGTATTTTTGATCAGAATGACGAGCTGAGTTAAAATAGCCATGTCTGTCTGTTCGTCCGTCTGTTTCTATGCTGTCTCCTCCGTCATTTTTAAAGCTATCGTAACCAAACTATGCTCGAAGTCTTTTGGTACCGGCCGGATTCTATAGCTGCCATAGGAACTATCGGTCGAAAAAGTAGTTTTAGTTAGAAAAACTTTTTTGTCTTCAACGCCAACGTCCCCAAACCTCGTATTTATAAGTTTTCTATACTTTTACAGAATTCCGCCTAGTTTCTTGAAAATCGGTCAACTAGCTGCCATACAAAATATCGATATTTAAAAAAGTCTTATTAGGAAACACATTGTTGTTTTCAATGCTATCGCCCCCAAACTTACTGATCAGTATTATATGTAACCACACAGTTCTGCCAAGTTTGATCCAAATCGAATGACTGTAGCATATAGCTGCTATAGGAACGAACGATCGAAAAAGTAGTTCTAGTGAGAAAAACTTTTTTGTTTTTGTGCAAGTTATTCTTTTAAGTCAAAGAGCTGCTCGCACAGCTCAGTAACTCAGCAGAACTAGCCGCACAATTGCCGAATCCTTAACTTATGACAGAATCGCGTAACTGTTAGTAACTGATTTTTATGAAGGTTCGGTTGCTGGTTTTTATACCCGTTACTCGTAGAGGAAAAGGGTATACTAAAGTCGTGAAAATGTATGTAACAGGCAGAAGGAATCATTTCCGACCATATAAAGTATATATATTCTTGATCAGATATGCGATAGATGCAGTTTTAGACGAAGAATTTAGAGTCCTCGGATTTCCGGAAATAAATTCTCAAATTAATCTTTTGAACTTAAATGGCAATGATCAACGTATAGAACCGGATAGCAATATCCGAGTTATAAGGCTCCCGCCAATTGTATCCCCTGAAAACTTGGCCAGCATAGTTAGAACTTTAAATTTAAAGCAAAAAACTTTTTCCACCCATGTTCTGCACAATGTCAAGAACAACACAGTTTTCCATAAGTTCGTAGGTGGCGGTGCCGGTGTCGGCAAGAGTAGACTTATAGCAGCAATATATCAGTCCCTCTCCCTGGAGTACAATAGTAGGAGTGGATGCGACCCCACAACTGCAAAGATTCTCCTGTGCGCTCCCACTGGAAAAGCAGCTTTCGGAAGAGGGGGTTCCACCCTTCATTCCATGTTCTCTATTCAAAACTGAGCCAGTCCGGGTCTGCATTTAAAGATTTAGGATCAGACTTATTAAATACTCTTCGTACAAGATTTATAGATCTTAAGCTTCTAATCATTGACGAAATTTCCATGGTCAGTGCGAAAATATTTTCCTATTTGGACTCTCGCCTAAAACAGATTTTCAATAATAGAGAAACTCTCTTTGGGGGCATTAGTGTCATCGTGTTCGGCGATCTTTGACAACTACGCATACAGTGCCATCGTTGGATTTTCTCTGTGGGTACGTTTTAAGTTTTTTGAGCTAACAGAGATAATGCGACAGTTAGATGACCAACTTTTTGCGGTAGCACTAAATAACATGGCATCCGGCCAAATGACGTCAGAAGATATTGATCTATTTAGGACCCGAATTTTTGATGCCAGTCAATTTCCAGATGATGCAATACATCTTTTTCTAAGTAATAGGGAAACAGAATATAATAACAGGGTAAAATTATCCTCGATTTCTACTGAAGAGCACATTTCAGAATGCTTAAGCAAATAGGATTCAATTCATAAAATGCCCCCAAAATTCTTTGGATAAAATTTATAGAGAAAAGCGTAGGAGTGAGTGCTCGTGCAAAATGTAGCCATCGTGCTGAACCTTCTTGGACCCCAGTTCGGAAAATTAACAACAATTTTCAAAATAAGTCCATCGAGCAAATTACTATTGACCGAAAACAGTTCCCAGTTGTAGTTGCAGAAGCTATAACGATCCATGAAAGTCATGGCGCTACATATACCAAGGTGGTGGTCCTCACTGATTCAAGAATGTAGCGTGAAGCTTTATATGTAGGTTGCAGTAGGGCTATAAGTGCGGCAGGTCTTTATATTGTTGGACAGTTTCTTCCCCCGAAATCCGACCAAGGATCACCAGCAGAGCTAAAGCTTCAAATACTTCGCACCGCTCGTTTTAATGCGAGCTCAGACAATTTAGCATCCCCAGTGCTCGAGTTTGCCCTGTTAGAATATCAGTCCTTAGGAGTTTTGGTAGTGTATAGAAGTCCAACTTATCCATTGCCCAAGTTTAGGGAAGAGTTTGAAAATTTAATTCAAGAAAACTCCAGTTTATTAGGCAGTAATTTTTTAGTTTTGGAAGACTTTAACATCGATCTTCGATCACTTTCAGGTTGTGGTAGGACTGTCTACAATTTTCTAGCTAGCAATAACAGATACAGGTCTCTTTTGCAATTGGATTCATCAACAACCAATTGTAATACTCATATTGATTGGGCATTTTCTAATATTCCCAATAGCAGACCTACTGCGCGCACATTTGAAACTATTTATAGCTATCACAGTGGAATTTAAGAACGTTTTTGCGGATGTTTTGATTAAGGACCTACCCTTATAACGGCTTTGTATTATGTATTAATTATGTATATGTATTCATTTTACTGCACTTTAGTAATTTTATTAAATACTAGCAGGTACTCGGCGTGCGTTGATACGCCCCCTTTAGGTTTTTAAACACAAAACGATGACCGTCATTAAGTCTTCATAATAATCTTTGGTCATATGAAAAATTTGCAAATTATCGCGATTCTTTTAACAGTTCGATCTACATCTCGTATTTATCCATCCATTAAATCTTCATAAAATTTTAGGTCGTACGAATAATAGGCAGAGTTCGCAATATTTTGGAGTGTTCAATCTACGCCTCTAGTATACCAACGACTGCGCTTTCGTAAATATTCAAATGAAAATTTGGTAAATTTCGCGGTTTTTGGTCTACAATTCTTATAAATGCGTCTTCAATTGGCATTTATCCAATCTTCATAATAATCTTAGGTCCAATGAATCTTTTCCAAATTTCGCGATTTTTCTACGCCTTCTGTTTACCAACTCCTGCATTGTCATTTAATCATCAAGCGCTTTAATAAATACTCTTAAAATAATTTTGCAAATTTCATGGTTTTTTTACCATTTGTAAGCAAGCTTTCTGGGGCTGGGGGTATACTCAGCCAGGCCAGTGGCCACCTTACAAATAAATTTGTATTTGTGCCGGGACAGGGGCTCGAGAAGATTGCGGATTTTGGCCACCCAGATCGGAGATCTTGGGGGACACCTAACTACCTAGGGGGCCGTGAGCGTTGAGATGAGTATGAGGGGGTGTGTGCTTGGGAGCTGGCATATGTGACGGCAATAGAGTGTTTTGGCGAATCCTAGCTATACGACCGAACCTGAATCTGCCCAGCCCTGGCCGTATGGGCCATAGGAACACCTTCCGGGTATTTACCGACTAGAAAGTGATTTCCTATGGGCCTTCAGCGTATCTGACCACATGGTGTAAGCGCCGGGTATTTGCCGACTAGCGCTCCACCATGTGGCCCGACTCGTGGCCACGGCGGACTCCTCAATCCCAACCGAAAGGGGTGTGAGATTTCCCGATCACTGGCTAGTACTAATGCGTGTGTGTGTGTGCGCGCTTTGGGGTAAATCGTGTGTGTGTGCACTTTTGAGGTGAATCGTGTGTGTGGTTGTGCACTTCTGAGGCGTGAATCGTGTGTGTGGCTGTGCACTTCTGAGGCGTGGAAACGTGTGTGTGTGTGTGTGTGTGTGTGTGTGTGTGTGTGTGTGTGTGCTCGCTCACCCGGCTCCTCTAAATGCTCGGGGTGTCACCGGTCTGGCGCGGATCGAGGTATTGCTACTCGGCGTCTTCTCTGGCTCGTGGTCACTGTCTCTGGTCAATTCGCGGGGTAACTTCCTCGAAGTAGAGAGCGATGGTTCGAAGCTCGACCTTTCGCGTCTCAAGCCACGGACTAATTGATTTTCCTTGACCGCTCGTCAAGCCAGGGCACCGGCTGTGGCCCATTTTTGGCTATCGGCTGCGGCTTTGCTCGGCGATCGGATGCGCTCTGCTGCTGCGCTGCTCGTTGATTGGCTTGGCTCCTTGTACTTTTGTCGCGCCTGTGTCTTGGCCAGTGCCGGCCAAATGGAGAGGACAAAAAAGTGTGCTTGTGGTGCTGAGCAAGCTCTCTCCAGACTACAGCCGTTTTACTTGCAATTCAATGTTCACCGATACACACAATCATGAGTTCGGCTCGCGTTTGCGTAAAAACACGACTGACTTCGGCTCGTAGTAGCTATGGCTGGCCGGGTCTGGTCTTGGCTTTCTCGGTCGCCGCGCTCGTTGTCGCCGCTCTCTCTCTTGCTTGCAGTGTCTTGGGTTGGGTTCTGCTGCATTTGTTCTACCTCTCCCTCTCTCTCTCTTTCTAACTATGGCCCATGGTGCGTGGGTGGTAACTAAACTCTGACTTATAACTTATAATTTCAACAGCTTATGGGGGGTTATAATATAGGTGAATTAACATAAGGGTGGTTATTAGTATGGGTGATTAAATGTATAAATATGGGTGGTTATAATGGGTGATTAATATATATTATATATATAGAGAAAAATGTGATTCCTCACACATTTAAATAAAAGTTATCTGGCATATGTTCAACTCCAGGTACGTGACAGGTACAGATAGGTTGTACGTGAAACCGCTTTCATTAATACCCTTATAATAATTTTGCAAATTTCACGGTTTTTTGACCATTTTAATAACAGATATATAGCCTATGTTCAAGTCCAAGTTACAACTTTCTGAGTGCCAAAATTCATTCTTAATATCTATACCCAATTTCATATTTATTTTCAATATTTATTATGTAATTTTATTATTTTATAATTCTAAATAATTCGCTTTGTGTTGTTTTCGCGAATATTAATTTTTGGGTAACATGGAGTTGTCTCGACACGTAGGTCCCCATATTCCCTTATATGTTGTGGCACCATTGTTTTCGCAATGCCCTCCTCGTGGTGTTCCCTGGGGACCGATTTTTTTGTTAATCGGAAGCCAATTCGAGCGGCGTTGTTATAATAATAATAACTAACTAATAACTAACTAAACAGACATGCTTATTTTGATCTATTAATTGAGGATATTTTGTATACCCGTTACTCGTTGTACTTAACCCCACTTAGCAACGGGTATATCAAAGTCGAGCACCGCCGACTTTAACTTACGCTCTCGTTTTTATTTAAGATGTTTTGCATTCTCATAAATCAACAATGACCATGCTTATGGCAAATGGGTTCATAAGAATATCGAGAATTCAGATTAAGAAAATTATTTGACTTGTTAATCAAACAAAAATTGGTTTATTCCATAAAACTAAAAGTTTTCCCCACTGTGCTTAGTATGCACACATCTGCAATATAGCGGTAAATTTGCCCGCGAAATTTCGATATGTGATGAAATAGCAGCATGCTATCCCACTCTGTCTTGCAGGCTGGATGGCATGGACGCTCTCGCGGGTAAGGCGCTCTCTTTCAAGTGAGATGCTCGCTCATCATAAATGACGTACAATATATCTCTGCTACTTAAATGACAGTTTTAATTTTTACGGACATTTATTGTCGCAATTTTTCGTTAATAGACAAAAGGGTCTTGGGTGTTGTACCTTGGCCACCTCGAAATCATAGTGCGGCGAAAATTGTCTGTATTAATTGAAAGTGTCATTTTAGCTTTAGCACGATTTATTCTCTAACATACATACCAGAGACCTGCAACGAGTACTTAATTTTTGTGTACACTCGCGCATTTACTCGGCTTATTTGTGCACTAATTGAACAAGATTGTCAAAGCTCGCGGCTGAACGGATGCTAGCGCGTATCATGCCGCCACTGACGAGTATTTTTATTGACTCGCGCTTTCAACATACAATCACCAAGCTTACTCGGCTTGTTGACGACAAGCCCCAAGCGAGCAACATTCTTATACACGAACGCTTACTCGGTTTGTTGACGGCGAGCTCTGGCTAATATGATGTGCAAATCCAACTGCGTCACACTTATTACGCAGTAATAAGCGGTGAATGACAGAAATTAAATAAAATTGCAATTTGGATGTCTCTTCGTGGCATAATGGCATCGAAAATGTAGAATTTATTTCTAAGGGCAATATTGCAAATGGCAACTGATGAAAGCCAAGCTATACTTCCGTCTGTGCCGAAGTTTGTCTATACCCGTTGCAAAATGCATGTTTTGTGTAAATATGGCCGAGTTTTATGACGCTAGCATTGAAAACTAAAAATTGTTTACACTAAGACCCATTTTCCGACCATGGGCTATGATATAGTCATCTGATTTCGACCAAATTTCTGCGAATCTGTTTGAAAGCATATCAATATTAACTATCGCGGAGTTGAATGACAGATAACATTGAAAACAGAAAAGTTTTTCTCACTAAGACTCATTTTCCGACCGATAGGTCCTATGGCAGCCATAAGATATAGTCATCCGATGTTGACCAACTTTTGCAAATCTAGTTTGAAATCGTTTAATATTAATAATGGCCGAGCTCTATGAACGCTATCACTTGAAAACAAAAAGAGTTTTTTACACTAAGACCCATTTTCCGACCAATTGGTCCTATGGCAGCTATATGTTATAGTCATCCGATTTTGACCAAAATTTGCAAATCTGTTTGAAAGACATATAATATTAATTATGGCCGAGTTTTATGACGCTAGCATTGAAAACAAAAAAGTTTTTCTCACTAAGACCCATTTTCCAACCGATGGTTCCTATGGCAGCTATAAGATAGTAGATCATCCGATCCGGTCGGTTTCTCAGACTTAATTACAGCGTGCAGTAACAAAGTAAGACTCTGTGCAAAATTTCAGCTCGATAGCTTTAAAACTGAGAGACTAGTTTGCGTAGAAACAGACGGACAGACAGACGGACAGACAAAGCTCAATCGACTACAGCTCGTCGCCCTGATCAGAATATATATAGTTTATTGGGTCGGACAATGAATATTGTCTATGCGTTGCAAACTTCTTCAAGACTATACCCTTTGCAAGGGTCATAATTACATCTTGTCTGGCCGACGCAAAGGACAAAAGTTTTGTGTGGAATGTGGTGTGTGAAATTCTAAGACTAGACGAAACTGCAGTGGCAGGTTTCGTTTACTGTCGGACTTGCTGCAATGTGCTTAAGGCCTTCGGAAATTTAACGTCTAATTTAACCCGTCACAGTTGCTGTAAAAAAATAACGCGTCACAAGTTCTAAAAACATTCTTGACCACAAGAAGGAGAGAGGGAACCGTGCGCCAAATACAAATGCAAATATACAAACAATATCGTGCTATCTCTTTTGGTCTCACATGTTGTTGTTTTTGGCGTGCTGTTCGCGACGAGTGTGTTACTCGTATCGCATTAGTAGCAAGGGTAAAAGAGATTTGCTTGTAACAGCCCATGATACAATTATATGTATATGTATAATTGTATCATGTAACAGCCCACAGCAGATCATTGATTTCGTCAACAAGTACTTGCGGTGACTTGTAGCCGAAGGTACGAGTCGTCTCGGGTATTTCTACTATGCAGTACTCGAGCTCGCCAATACAATGACTCGCCAATACCCGATCACTTTTGAATTTTTTGTTTTGTGTATGCTACAAGCAAATGGTCAACGAGCTTTGAGCTTTAAGTTTACTCGTACCGCATATGAAGCATGATGGAATAAGTATAAGGTGGTCTCGTCCTTGATGCAATTATATAAGGTGGTCTCGTCGGCTGCCGACTCGTTCGGTTTTTAGTCCGTTAACGTTTAGTGCGTGCTCGCTTTTTGAAGTGAAAGGTTGTGTGCGGACAAATTTTTTCTCAACGTTAACCCTTAAGCAAGCAAACAAAAATGACTTATTGCAGTTTTTGCCGCAAGCACGTGCAAGGTGTGAAGTTTATTAATGCACCGAAATGTGTAGTTAGAAGGGAATTGTGGGAGCAAATTTTACGCTGCAGCCTTGGAGAGAACTCCAAAATTTGCGATACGCATTTTAATGCTTCGCAGTGGAAGTCAGCTCCAAAAAAAGGACAGGTGTTTAAAAGAAGGCGACCAAATGTTGATGCTGTTCCGCAAAGAGACCCAGAGCCTGAACCAAAAATTTTTAAATTAGGCTACGCCGATTCCAGCACGCAAACAGTGTAATCTAACTGTGTTAAAACAAATGAGTATATGAAAACAATAATTTCCTTCTAATGTAGAGACAAAGGGATAAACCATTACACACTTATGGAGATCGAAAACACCATAGGAACTATCGGTCGAAAAAGTAGTTTTAGTTAGAAAAACTTTTTTGTCTTCAACGCCAACGTCCCCAAACCTCGTATTTATAAGTTTTCTATACTTTTACAGAATTCCGCATAGTTTCTTGAAAATCGGTCAACTAGCTGCCATACAAAATATCGATATTTAAAAAAGTCTTATTAGGAAACACATTGTTGTTTTCAATGCTATCGCCCCCAAACTTACTGATCAGTATTATATGTAACCACACAGTTCTGCCAAGTTTGATCCAAATCGAATGACTGTAGCATATAGCTGCTATAGAAACGAACGATCGAAAAAGTAGTTCTAGTGAGAAAAACTTTTTTGTTTTTGTGCAAGTTATTCTTTTAAGTCAAAGAGCTGCTCGCACAGCTCAGTAACTCAGCAGAAGTATCCACACAATTGC
The DNA here is from genome assembly GCA_037044535.1 of Lordiphosa magnipectinata. Taxonomy (NCBI): domain Eukaryota; kingdom Metazoa; phylum Arthropoda; class Insecta; order Diptera; family Drosophilidae; genus Lordiphosa; species Lordiphosa magnipectinata. The sequence continues at coordinate 26,116 of JBAMBO010004337.1, forward strand.
CGAATCCTTAACTTATGACAGATCGCGTAACTGTTCATAACTGATTTTTATGAAGGTTCGGTTGCTGGTTTTTATACCCGTTACTCGTAGAGTAAAAGGGTATACTAAAGTCGTGCAAATGTATGTAACAGGCAGAAGGAATCATTCCGACCATATAACATTATATATATTCTTGATCTGATATGCGATAGATGCAGTTTTAGACGAAGAATTTAGAGTCCTCGGATTTCCGGAAATAAATTCTCAAATTAATCTTTTGAACTTAAATGGCAATGATCAACGTATAGAACCGGATAGCAATATCCGAGTTATAAGGCTCCCGCCAATTGTATCCCCTGAAAACTTGGCCTGCATAGTTAGAACTTTAAATTTAAAGCAAAAAACTTTTTCCACCCATGTTCTGCACAATGTCAAGAACAACACAGTTTTCCATGAGTTCGTAGGTGGCGGAGCCGGTGTCGGCAAGAGCAGACTTATAGCAGCAATATATCAGTCCCTCTCCCTGGAGTACAATAGTAGGAGTGGATGCGGACCCACAACTGCAAAGATTCTCCTGTGCGCTCCCACAGGAAAAGCAGCTTTCGGAAGAGGGGGTTCCACCCTTCATTCCATGTTCTCTATTCAACTGAACCAGTCCGGGTCTGCATTTAAAGATTTAGGATCAGACTTATTAAATACTCTTCGTACAAGATTTATAGATCTTAAGCTTCTAATCATTGACGAAATTTCCATGGTCGGTGCGAAAATATTTTCCTATTTGGACTCTCGCCTAAAACAGATTTTCAATAATAGAGAAACTCTCTTTGGGGGCATTAGTGTCATCGTGTTCGGCGATCTTCGACAACTACGCCCTGTAGGTGATCGTTAGATTTTTCAATTTTTCTCTGTGGGTACGTTTTAAGTTTTTTGAGCTAACAGAGATAATGCGACAGTAAGATGACCAACTTTTTGCGGTAGCACTAAATAACATGGCATCCGGCCAAATGACGTCAGAAGATATTGATCTATTTAGGACCCGAATTTTTGATGCCAGTCAATTTCCAGATGATGCAATACATCTTTTTCTAAGTAATAGGGAAACAGAATATTATAACAGAGTAAAACTATCCTCGATTTCTACTGAAGAGCACATTTCAGAATACTTAAGCAAATAGGATTCAATTCATAAAATGCCCCCGAAATTCTTTGGATAAAATTTATAGAGGAAAGCGTAGGAGTGAGTGCTCGTGCAAAATGTAGTCATCGTGCTGAACCTTCTTGGACCCCAGTTCGGAAAATTAACAACAATTTTCAATATAAGTCCATCGAGCAAATTACTATTGACCGAAAACAGTTCCCAGTTGTAGTTGCAGAAGCTATAACGATCCATGAAAGTCATGGCGCTACATATACCAAGGTGGTGGTCCTCACTGATTCAAGAATGTAGCGTGAAGCTTTATATGTAGGTTGCAGTAGGGCTATAAGTGCGGCAGGTCTTTATATTGTTAGGCAGTTTCTTCCCCCGAGATCCGACCAAGGATCACCAGCAGAGCTAGAGCTTCAAATACTTGGCACCGAAAAGCTACTTAGTACGCATTTTGATACATTATTCGGCAGCTCCAACTTCAATGTATTTTTCCACAATACTGAGAGCTTGCACTGTCATATTAATGATGTTTGCTCCGACCAGCTTATGCTTCAATCTTCAGTTTGTCCTTCGTCGAGGCTTCCACATACTTTAACGAAATATAATATATGAGGTACAGGGCTTTTCCACAGCAGTGCGACTAGATTGCCCGTCGGTAGCAAGAGGAGTTCGACCTAAAAGAGGCATTCTCATATTTATTAGAAATGAAATCTTTGAGAATGTTAGTCTTTCTTCTAGCGGTCGTTTTAATGCGAGCTCAGACAATTTAGCATCCCCAGTGTTCGAGTTTGCCCTGTTAAAATATCAGTCTTTAGGAGTTTTGGTAGTGTATAGAAGTCCGACTTATCCATTGCCCAAGTTTAGGGAAGAGTTTGAAAATTTAATTCAAGAAAACTCCAGTTTATTAGGCAGTAATTCTTTAGTTTTGGAAGACTTTAACATCGATCTTCGATCACTTTCAGGTTGTGGTAGGACTGTCTACAATTTTCTAGTTAGCAATAACAGATACAGGTCTCTTTTGCAATTGGATTCATCAACAACCAATTGTAATACTCATATTGATTGGGCATTTTCTAATATTCCCAATAGCAGAGCTACTGCGCGCACATTTGAAACTATTTATAGCTTTCACAGTGGAATTTAAGTACATTTTTGCGGATGTTTTGATTGAGGACCTACCCTTATAACGGCTTTGTATTATGTATTAATTATGTATATGTATTCATTTTACTGCACTTTAGTAATTTTATTAAATACAAGCAGGTACTCGGCGTGCGTTGATACGCCCCCTTTAGGTTTTTAAACACAAAACGATGACCGTCATTAAGTCTTCAGAATAATCTTTGGTCATATGAAAAATTTCCAAATTATCGCGATTCTTTTAACAGTTCGAACTACATCTCGTATTTATCCATCCATCAAATCTTCATAAAATTTTAGGTCGCACGAATAATAGGCAGAGTTCGCAATATTTTGGAGTGTTCAATCTAAGCCTCTAGTTTACCAACGACTGCGCTTTCGTAAATATTCAAATGAAAATTTGGTAAATTTCGCGGTTTTTGGTCTACAATTCTTATAAATATCGTCTTCAATTAACATATCCAATCTTCATAATAATATTAATTCCAATGAAACTTTTCCAAATTTCGCGATTTTTCTACGCCTTCTGTTTACCAACTCCTGCATTGTCATTTAATCATCAAGCGCTGTAATAAATACTCTTAAAATAATTTTGCAAATTTCATGGTTTTTTTAGACCATTTGTAAGCAAACTTTCTGGGGCTGGGGGTATACTCAGCCAGGCCAGTGGCCACCTTACAAATAAATTTGTATTTGTGCCGGGACAGGGGCTCGAGAAGATTGCGGATTTTGGCCACCCAGATCGGAGATCTTGGGGGACACCTAACTACCTAGGGGGCCGTGAGCGTTGAGATGTGTATGAGGAGGTGTGTGCTTGGGAGCTGGCATATGTGACGGCAATAGAGTGTTTTGGCGAATCCTAGCTATACGACCGAACCTGAATCTGCCCAGCCCTGGCCGTTATGGGCCATAGGAACACCTTCCGCCCATAGGAATGGGCACCGCCGACTTTAACTTACGCTCTCGTTTTTATTTATGATGTTTTGCATTCTCATAAATCAACAATGACCATGCTTATGGCAAATGGGTTCATAAGAATATCGAGAATTCAGATTAACAAAATTATTTGACTTGTTAATCAAACAAAAATTGGTTTATTCCATAAAACTAAAAGTTTTCCCCACTGTGCTTGCACACATCTGCAATAAGGCAATTTTTTTTTTTTTTTTGTTCCTGCCGTTCACCGATTACGTATTGCTATTGGATCGGCATTTGCTCGGCATTGGCTCGGCATTGGATCGGCATTGGCTCAGCATTGAATCGGCATTGGATCGGCATTGGCTCGGCATTGGATCGGCATTGGATCGGCATTGGCTCGGCATTGGCACGGCATTGGCTCGGCACTGGCTCGGCATCGGCTCGGCATTGGCTCGGCATTGGCTCGGCATTGGTTCGGCAATGGCTCGGCATTGGCTCGGCATTGGATCGGCATTGGATTGGCTCGCACTGGCTCCGCACTGGCTCGGCACTGGCTCGGCATTGGCTCTGCATTGGCTCGGCATTGGATCGGCACTGGCTCGGCACTGGCTCGGCATTGGCTCGGCATTGGCTCGGCATTGGCTCGGCGTTGGCTGGGCATTGGCTCGGCACTGGATCGGCATTGGATCGGCACTGGCTCGGCACTGGCTCGGCATTGGCTCGGCAATGGCTCGGCATTGGCTCGGCATTGGATCGGCATTGGATCGGCATTGGATCGGCATTGGCTCGGCATTGGATCGGCATTGGATCGGCATTGGATTGGCTCGCACTGGCTCCGCACTGGCTCGGCACTGACTCGGCATTGGCTCGGCATTGGATCGGCATTGGATCGGCACTGGCTCGGCACTGGCTCGGCATTGGCTCGGCATTGGCTCGGCATTGGCTCGGCATTGGCTCGGCAATGGCTCGGCATTGGCTCGGCATTGGATCGGCATTGGATCGGCATTGTATCGGCATTGGCTCGGCATTGGATCGGCATTGGCTCGGCACTGGCTCGCACTGGCTCGGCACTGGATCGGCATTGGATCGGCACTGGCTCGGCACTGGCTCGGCATTGGCTCGTCATTGGCTAGCCATTGGCTCGGCATTGCATTGGTTCGTCATTGGCTCGGCATTGGCTCTGCATTGGCTCGGAATTGGCTCGGCACTGGTTCGGCATTGGCTCGACATTGGCTCGGCATTGGCTCGGCACTGGCTCGGCACTGGCTCGACATTGGCTCGGCATTGGCTCTGCATTGGATCGGCATTGGTTCGGCATTGGCTCGGCATTGGCTCGGCATTGGATCTGCATTGGATCGTCATTGGCTCGGCATTGGCTCGGCACTGGCTCGGCACTGGCTCGGCATTGGCTCTGCATTGGATCGGCATTGGCTCGGCATTGGCTCGGCATTGGCTCGGCATTGGCTCTGCATTGGATCGGCATTGGTTCGGCTGCTCGGCATTGGCTCGGCATTGGCTCTGCATTGGATCGTAATTGGCTCGGCATTGGCTCGGCACTGGCTCGGCACTGGCTCGGCATTTGCTCTCCAGTGGCTAGGCATTGGCTCGGCATCGGCTCGGCATTGGCTCGGCATTGGCTCGGCATTGGCTCGGCATTGGATCGGCATTGGCTCGTCATTGCGCTCGGCATTGGCTCGGCATTGGATCGGCATTGGATTGGCTCGCACTGGTCTCGGCACTGGCTCGGCATTGGCTCGGCATTGGATCGGCATTGGCTCGGCTCTGGCTCGGCATTGGCTCGGCATTGGCTCGGCATTGGATCGGCATTGGATCGGCATTGGATTGGCTCGCACTGGCTCCGCACTGGCTAGGCATTGGCTCGGCATTGGATCGGCATTGGCTCGGCACTGGCTCGGCATTGACTCGGCATTGGCTCGGCATATTATCGGCATTGGATCGTCATTGGCTCGGCATTGGCTCGGCATTGGATCGGCATTGGCTCGGCATTGGATCGGCATTGGCTCGGCACTGGCTCGGCATTGGCTCGGAATTGGATCGGCATTGGATCGGCATTGGATTGGCTCGCACTGGCTCCGCACTGGCTCGGCAATGGTTCGGCATTGGATCGGCATTGGCTCGGCACTGGCTCGGCAGTGGCTCGGCATTGGCTCGGCATTGGATGGGCATTGGATCGGCATTGGATTGGCTCGCACTGGCTCCGCACTGGCTCGGCATTGGCTCGGCGTTGGAACGGCATTGGTTCGGCATTGGATATGCATTATCTCGGCATTGGATGGGCATTGGCTCGGCATTGGCTCGGCACTCTGCTCGGCATTGGCTCGGCATTGGATCGGCATTGGCTCGGCACTGGCTCGGCATTGGCTCGGCATTGGCTCGGCATTGGATCGACATTGGTTCGGCATTGGCTCGGCATTGGATCGGCATTAGCTCGGCACTGGCTCGGCATTGGCTCGGCGTAGGATCGGCATTGGCTCGGCATTGGTTCGGCATTGGCTCGGAATCGGATCGGCATTGGATCGGCATTGGCTCGGCGTAGGATCGGCATTGGATCGGCATTGGATCGGCAATGGCTCGGCACTGGCTCGGCACTGGCTCGGCACTGGCTCGGCATTGGCTCGGCACTGGCTCGGCATTGGATTGGCTCGCACTGGCTCCGCATTGGATCGGCATTGGCTCGGCATTGGCTCGACATTGGATCGGCATTGGCTCGGCATTGGCTCGGCATTGGATCGGCATTGGATCGGCATTGGCTCGGCATTGGCATCGGCATTGGCTCGGCACTGGCTCGGCATTGGCTCGGCATTGGCTCGGCATTGGCTCGGCATTGGCTCGGCATTGGCTCGGCAATGGCTCGGCATTGGCTCGGCATTGGATCGGCATTGGATCGGCATTGGCTCGGCATTGGCTCGGCACTGGCTCCGCACTGGCTCGCCATTGGCTCGGCATTGGATCGGCATTGGCTCGGCACTGGCTCGGCATTGGCTCGGCATTGGCTCGGCATTGGATCGGCATTGGATCGGCATTAGATCGGCATTGGATTGGCTCGCACTGGCTCGGCATTGGCTCGGCATTGGATCGGCATTGGCTCGGCACTGGCTCGGCATTGACTCGGCATTGACTCGGCATTGGCTCGGCATTTTATCGGCATTGGATCGCCATTGGCTCGGCACTGGCTCGGCATTGGCTCGGCATTGGCTCGGCATTGGCTCGGCATTGGATCGGCATTGGATCGGCATTGGATCGGCATTGGCTCGGCACTGGCTCGGCATTGGCTCGGCATTGGATCGGCATTGGATTGGCTCGCACTGGCTCCGCACTGGCTCGGCATTGGCTCGGCATTGGATCGGCATTGGCTCGGCTCTGGCTCGGCATTGGCTCGGCATTGGCTCGGCATTGGATCGGCATTGGATCGGCATTGGATTGGCTCGCACTGGCTCCGCACTGGCTAGGCATTGGCTCGGCATTGGATCGGCATTGGCTCGGCACTGGCTCGGCATTGACTCGGCATTGGCTCGGCATATTATCGGCATTGGATCGTCATTGGCTCGGCATTGGCTCGGCATTGGATCGGCATTGGCTCGGCACTGGCTCCGCACTGGCTCGGCATTGGATCGGCATTTGCTCGGCATTGGCTCGGCATTGGATCGGCATTGGCTCAGCATTGAATCGGCATTGGATCGGCATTGGCTCGGCATTGGATCGGCATTGGATCGGCATTGGCTCGGCATTGGCACGGCATTGGCTCGGCATTGGCTCGGCATTGGCTCGGCATTGGCTCGGCATTGGCTCGGCATTGGCTCGGCAATGGCTCGGCATTGGCTCGGCATTGGATCGGCATTGGATTGGCTCGCACTGGCTCCGCACTGGCTCGGCACTGGCTCGGCATTGGCTCGGCATTGGCTCGGCATTGGATCGGCACTGGCTCGGCACTGGCTCGGCATTGGCTCGGCATTGGCTCGGCATTGGCTCGGCGTTGACTCGGCATTGGCTCGGCACTGGATCGGCATTGGATCGGCATTGGCTCGGCACTGGCTCGGCATTGGCTCGGCATTGGCTCGGCATTGGCTCGGCATTGGATCGGCATTGGCTCGGCATTGGATCGGCATTGGCTCGGCATTGGCTCGGCATTGGATCGGCATTGGATTGGCTCGCACTGGCTCGGCATTGGCTCGGCACTGGCTCGGCATTGGCTCGGCATTGGATCGGCATTGGATCGGCACTGGCTCGGCATTGGCTCGGCATTGGCTCGGCATTGGCTCGGCATTGGCTCGGCATTGGCTCGGCATTGGTCTCGGCATTGGCTCGGCATTGGATCGGCATTGGCTCGGCATTGGATCGGCATTGGCTCGGCAATTGGCTCGGCATTGGCTCGGCATTGGCTCGGCATTGGCTCGGCATTGGCTCGGCATTGGCTCGGCATTGGGTTCGGCATTGGATCGGCATTGGCTCTGCATTGGCTCGGCATTGGCTCGGCACTGGCTCGGCATTGGCTCGGCATTGGCTCGGCATTGGCTCGGCATTGGCTCGGCACTGGCTCGGCATTGGCTCGGCATTGGCTCGGCATTGGCTCGGCATTGGTTCGGCATTGGCTCGGCATTGGCTCGGCATTGGCTGCATTGATCGATTGGCTCGGCATTGGCTCTGCATTGGATCGGAATTGGCTCTGCATTGGCTCTGCATTGGCTCGGCACTGGATCGTCATTGGATCGGCATTGCCTCGGCATTGGCTCGGCATTGGCTCGGCATTGGCTCTGCATTGGATCGGCACTGGCTCGGCATTGGCTCGGCATTGGCTCGGCATTGGCTCGGCACTGGCTCGGCATTGGCTCGGCATTGGTTCGTCATTGGCTCGGCATTGGCTCTGCATTGGCTCGGAATTGGCTCGGCACTGGCTCGGCATTGGCTCGGCATTGGCTCGGCATTGGCTCGGCATTGGCTCGGCACTGGCTCGGCACTGGCTCGCACTGGCTCGGCATTGGCTCGGCATTGGCTCGGCATTGGCTCTGCATTAGATCGTCATTGGCTCGGCATTGGCTCGGCACTGGCTCGGCATTTGCTCGGCATTGGTTCGGCATTGGTTCGACATTGGCTCGGCACTGGCTCGGCATATGATCGGCATCGGCTCGGCATTGGCTCGCCATTGGCTCGGCATTGGCTCGGCACTTGGCTCGGCATTGGCTCGGCATTGGCTCGGCATTGGCTCGGCATTGGCTCGGCATTGGCTCGGCATTGGCTCGGCATTGGCTCGGCATTGGCTCTGCATTGGATCGGCATAGGCTCGGCGTGGGATCGGCATTGGCTCGGCATTGGCTCGGCATTGGCTCGGCACTGGCTCGGCATTGGCTCGGCATTGGCTCGGCATTGGCTCGGCATTGGCTCTGCATTGGACTCGGCATTGGCTCGGCACTGGCTACTGGCATTGGCTCGGCATTTGTGCTCGGCATTGGCTCGGCATTGGCTCGGCATTGGCTCGGCACTGGCTCGGCATCGGCTCGGCATTGGCTCGGCATTGGCTCGGCATTGGCTCTGCATTGGATCGGCATTGGCTCGGCATTGGCTCTGCATTGGCTCGGCATTTGGCTCGTGCATTGGCTCGGCATTGGCTCGGCATTGGCTCGGCATTGGATCGGCATTTGGATCGGCATTGGCTCGGCATTGGCTCGCGCATTGGCTCGGCATTGGCTCGGCACTGGCTCGGCATTGGCTCGGCATTGGCTCGGCATTGGCTCTGCATTGGATCGTGCATTGGCTCGGCATTGGTTCGGCATTGGCTCGGAGATTGGCTCGGCACTGGCTCGGCGTGGGATCGGCATTGGCTCGGCATTGGCTCTGGCATTGGCTCGGCATTGGCTCGCAATTGGCTCGGCAATTGGTTCGGCATTGGCTCGGCATTGGCTCGGCATTGGCTCGGCATTGGCTCTGCACTGGCTCGGCATCGGTTCGGCATTGGCTCGGCATTGGCTCGGCACTGGCTCTGCATTGGATCGGCATTGGCTCGGAATTGGCACTGCATTGGCTCGGCATTCGTTCGGCATTCGTTCGGCATTGGCTCGGCATTGGCTCGGCATTGGCTCTGCATTGGATCGTCATTGGCTCGGCATTGGCTCGACACTGGCTCGACACTGGCTCGACACTGGCTCGGCATTGGCTCGGCACTGGCTCGGCACTGGCTCGGCATTTGTTCGGCATTGGCTCTGCATTGGATCGGCATTGGCTCGGCATGGGATCGGCATTGGCTCGGCATTGCCTCGGCATTGGCTCGGCATTGGCTCGGCATTGGCTCTGCATTGGATCGGCACTGGCTCGGCATTGGCTCGGCATTGGCTCGGCATTGGCTCGGCACTGGCTCGGCATTGGCTCGGCATTGGTTCGTCATTGGCTCGGCATTGGCTCTGCATTGGCTCGGAATTGGCTCGGCACTGGCTCGGCATTGGCTCGGCATTGGCTCGGCATTGGCTCGGCATTGGCTCGGCACTGGCTCGGCACTGGCTCGCACAGGCTCGGCATTGGCTCGGCATTGGATCGGCATTGGCTCGGCATTGGATCGGCATTGGCTCGGCATTGGCTCTGCATTGGCTCGGCATTGGCTCTGCATTGGCTCGGCACTGGCTCGGCATTGGTTCGGCATTGGATCGGCTTTGGATCGGCATTGGCTCGGCATTGGCTCGGCATTGGCTCTGCATTGGCTCGGCACTGGCTCGGCATTGGTTCGGCATTGGCTCGGCATTGGCTCTGCATTGGATCGTCATTGGCTCGGCATTGGTTCGTCATTGGTTCGGAATTGGCTCGGCACTGACTCGGCATATGCTCGGCATTGGCTCTGCATTGGCTCGGCATTGGCTCGGCATTGGCTCGGCATTGGCTCGGCATTGGCTCGGCATTGGCTCGGACATTGGCTCGGCATTGGCTCTGCATTGGTTCGGCATTGGCTCGGCATTGGCTCTGCATTGGATCGTAATTGGCTCGGTATTGGCTCGGCACTGGCTCGGCACTGGCTCGGCACTGGCTCGGCATTGGCTCGGCATTTGTTCGGCATTGGCTCTGCATTGGCTCGGCATTGGATCGGCATTGGCTCGGCATGGGATCGGCATTGGCTCGGCATTGGCTCGGCATTGGCTCGGCATTGGCTCTGCATTGTATCGGCACTGGCTCGGCATTGGCTCGGCATTGACTCGGCATTGGCTCGGCACTGGCTCGGCATTGGCTCGGCATTGGTTCGTCATTGGCTCGGCATTGGCTCTGCATTGGCTCAGAATTGGCTCGGCACTGGCTCGGCATTGGCTCTGCATTGGATCGGAATTGGCTCTGCATTGGCTCTGCATTGGTTCGGCATTGGATCGTCATTGGATCGGCATTGGCTCGGCATTGGATTGGCTCGCACTGGCTCCGCACTGGCTCGGCATTGGCTCGGCATTGGATCGGCATTGGCTCGGCATTGGCTCGGCACTGGGTCGGCATTGGCTCGGCATTGGATCGGCATTGGATCGGCATCGGCTCGGCATTGGATCGCCATTGGCTCGGCATTGGCTCGGCACTGGCTCGGCATTGGCTCTGCATTGGCTCGGCACTGGCTCGGCACTGGCTCGGCATTGGCTCGGCACTGGCTCGGCATTGGCTCGGAATTGGCTCTGCATTGGCTCTGCATTGGTTCGGCATTGGCTCGGCATTGGCACTGCATTGGCTCGGCATTCGTTCGGCATTCGTTCGGCATTGGCTCGGCATTGGCTCGGCACTGGCTCGGCATTGGCTCGGCATTGGTTTGGCATTGGCTCGGCATTGGCTCTGCATTAGATCGTCATTGGCTCGGCATTGGCTCGGCACTGGCTCGGCATTTGCTCGGCATTGGCTCGGCATTGGTTCGGCATTGGTTCGACATTGGCTCGGCACTGGCTCGGCATTGGATCGGCATCGGCTCGGCATTGGCTCGCCATTGGCTCGGCATTGGCTCGGCACTTGCTCGGCATTGGCTCGGCATTGGCTCGGCATTGGCTCGGAATTGGCTCTGCATTGGCTCTGCATTGGTTCGGCATTGGCTCGGCATTGGCTCTGCATTGGCTCGGCGTGGGATCGGCATTGGCTCGGCATTGGCTCGGAATTGGCTCGGCACTGGCTCGGCATTGGCTCGACATTGGCTCGGCATTGGCTCGGTACTGGCTCGGCACTGGCTCGGCACTGGCTCGGCACTGGCTCGCAATTGGCTCGGCATTAGCTCTGCATTGGTTCGGCATTGGCTCGGCATTGGCTCGGCATTGGCTCTGCACCGGCTCGGCATCGGTTTGGCATTGGCTCGGCATTGGCTCGGCACTGGCTCTGCATTGGATCGGCATTGGCTCGGAATTGGCACTGCATTGGCTCGGCATTCGTTCGGCATTCGTTCGGCATTGGCTCGGCATTGGCTCGGCATTGGCTCTGCATTGGATCGTCATTGGCTCGGCATTGGATCGGCATTGGCTCGGCATTGGCTCGGCACTGGGTCGGCATTGGCTCGGCATTGGATCGGCATTGGATCGGCATCGGCTCGGCATTGGATCGCCATTGGCTCGGCATTGGCTCGGCACTGGCTCGGCATTGGCTCTGCATTGGCTCGGCACTGGCTCGGCACTGGCTCGGCATTGGCTCGGCACTGGCTCGGCATTGGCTCGGAATTGGCTCTGCATTGGCTCTGCATTGGTTCGGCATTGGCTCGGCATTGGCACTGCATTGGCTCGGCATTCGTTCGGCATTCGTTCGGCATTGGCTCGGCATTGGCTCGGCACTGGCTCGGCATTGGCTCGGCATTGGTTTGGCATTGGCTCGGCATTGGCTCTGCATTAGATCGTCATTGGCTCGGCATTGGCTCGGCACTGGCTCGGCATTTGCTCGGCATTGGCTCGGCATTGGTTCGGCATTGGTTCGACATTGGCTCGGCACTGGCTCGGCATTGGATCGGCATCGGCTCGGCATTGGCTCGCCATTGGCTCGGCATTGGCTCGGCACTTGCTCGGCATTGGCTCGGCATTGGCTCGGCATTGGCTCGGAATTGGCTCTGCATTGGCTCTGCATTGGTTCGGCATTGGCTCGGCATTGGCTCTGCATTGGCTCGGCGTGGGATCGGCATTGGCTCGGCATTGGCTCGGAATTGGCTCGGCACTGGCTCGGCATTGGCTCGACATTGGCTCGGCATTGGCTCGGTACTGGCTCGGCACTGGCTCGGCACTGGCTCGGCACTGGCTCGCAATTGGCTCGGCATTAGCTCTGCATTGGTTCGGCATTGGCTCGGCATTGGCTCGGCATTGGCTCTGCACCGGCTCGGCATCGGTTTGGCATTGGCTCGGCATTGGCTCGGCACTGGCTCTGCATTGGATCGGCATTGGCTCGGAATTGGCACTGCATTGGCTCGGCATTCGTTCGGCATTCGTTCGGCATTGGCTCGGCATTGGCTCGGCATTGGCTCTGCATTGGATCGTCATTGGCTCGGCATTGGCTCGACACTGGCTCGACACTGGCTCGACACTGGCTCGGCATTGGCTCGGCGCTGGCTCGGCACTGGCTCGGCATTTGTTCGGCATTGGCTCTGCATTGGATCGGCATTGGCTCGGCATGGGATCGGCATTGGCTCGGCATTGCCTCGGCATTGGCTCGGCATTGGCTCGGCATTGGCTCTGCATTGGATCGGCACTGGCTCGGCATTTGCTCGGCATTGGCTCGGCATTGGCTCGGCACTGGCTCGGCATTGGCTCGGCATTGGTTCGTCATTGGCTCGGCATTGGCTCTGCATTGGCTCGGAATTGGCTCGGCACTGGCTCGGCATTGGCTCGGCTTTGGCTCGGCATTGGCTCGGCATTGGCTCGGCACTGGCTCGGCACTGGCTCGCACTGGCTCGGCATTGGCTCGGCATTGGATCGGCATTGGCTCGGCATTGGATCGGCATTGGCTCGGCATTGGCTCTGCATTGGCTCGGCATTGGCTCTGCATTGGCTCGGCACTGGCTCGGCATTGGTTAGGCATTGGATCGGCATTGGATCGGCATTGGCTCGGCATTGGCTCGGCATTGGCTCTGCATTGGCTCGGCACTGGCTCGGCATTGGTTCGGCATTGGCTCGGCATTGGCTCTGCATTGGATCGTCATTGGCTCGGCATTGGTTCGGCATTGGTTCGGAATTGGCTCGGCACTGACTCGGCATTTGCTCGGCATTGGCTCTGCATTGGTTCGGCATTGGCTCGGCACTGGCACGGCATTGGCTCGGCATTGGCTCTGCATTGGCTCTGCATTGGCTCTGCATTGGCTGGACATTGGCTCGGCATTGGCTCTGCATTGGTTCGGCATTGGCTCGGCATTGGCTCTGCATTGGATCGTAATTGGCTCGGTATTGGCTCGGCACTGGCTCGGCACTGGCTCGGCACTGGCTCGGCACTGGCTCGGCATTGGCTCGGCATTTGTTCGGCATTGGCTCTGCATTGGCTCGGCATTGGATCGGCATTGGCTCGGCACTGGCTCGGCATTGGCTCGGCATTTGTTCGGCATTGGCTCGGCATTGGCTCGGCATTGGCTCTGCATTGGCTCGGCACTGGCTCGGCATTGGTTCGGCATTGGCTCGGCATTGGCTCTGCATTGGATCGTCATTGGCTCGGCATTGGTTCGGGATTGGTTCGGAATTGGCTCGGCACTGACTCGGCATTTGCTCGGCATTGGCTCTGCATTGGCTCGGCATTTGTTCGGCATTGGTTCGGCATTGGCTCGGCACTGGCACGGCATTGGCTCGGCATTGGCTCTGCATTGGCTCTGCATTGGCTGGACATTGGCTCGGCATTGGCTCTGCATTGGTTCGGCATTGGCTCGGCATTGGCTCTGCATTGGATCGTAATTGGCTCGGTATTGGCTCGGCACTGGCTCGGCACTGGCTCGGCACTGGCTCGGCACTGGCTCGGCACTGGCTCGGCATTGGCTCGGCATTTGTTCGGCATTGGCTCTGCATTGGCTCGGCATTGCCTCGGCGTTGGCTCGGCATTGGCTCGGCATTGGCTCTGCATTGTATCGGCACTGGCTCGGCATTGGCTCGGCATTGACTCGGCATTGGCTCGGCACTGGCTCGGCATTGGCTCGGCATTGGTTCGTCATTGGCTCGGCATTGGCTCTGCATTGGCTCAGAATTGGCTCGGCACTGGCTCGGCATTGGCTAGGCATTGGCTCGGCATTGGCTCGGCATTGGCTCGGCACTGGCTCGGCACTGGCTCGACATTGGCTTGGCATTGGCTCTGCATTGGATCGGCATTGGTTCGGCATTGGCTCGGTATTGGCTCGGCATTGGCTCTGCATTGGATCGTCATTGGCTCGGCATTGGCTCGGCACTGGCTCGGCACTGGCTCGGCATTGGCTCTGCATTGGATCGGCATTGGCTCGGCATTGGCTCTGCATTGGATCGGCATTGGTTCGGCATTGGCTCGGCATTGGCTCGGCATTGGCTCTGCATTGGATCGTCATTGTCTCGGCATTGGCTCGGCATTGGCTCGGCATTGGCTCGGCACTGGCTCGGCACTGGCTCGCACTGGCTCGGCATTGGCTCGGCATTGGATCGGCATTGGCTGGCATTGGATCGGCATTGGCTCGGCATTGGCTCTGCATTGGTTCGGCATTGGCTCTGCATTGGCTCGGCACTGGCTCGGCATTGGTTCGGCATTGGATCGGCATTGGATCGGCATTGGCTCGGCATTGGCTCTGCATTGGCTCGGCACTGGCTCGGCATTGGTTCGGCATTGGCGCGGTATTGGCTCTGCATTGGATCGTCATTGGCTCGGCATTGGTTCGGCATTGGTTCGGAATTGGCTCGGCACTGACTCGGCATTTGCTCGGCATTGGCTCTGCATTGGCTCGGCATTTGTTCGGTATTGGTTCGGCATTGGCTCGGCATTGGCTCTGCATTGGCTCTGCATTGGCTCTGCATTGGCTGGACATTGGCTCGGCATTGGCTCGGCATTGGCTCTGCATTGGATCGTAATTGGCTCGGTATTGGCTCGGCACTGGCTCGGCACTGGCTCGGCATTGGCTCGGCATTGGCTCTGCATTGGCTCGGCATTGGCTCTGCATTGGCTCGGTACTGGCTCGGGCTTGGCTCGGATTTGGATCGGCATTGGCTCGGCATTGGATCGGCATTGGCTCGGCATTGGCTCGGCATTGGTTCGGCATTGGCTCGGTATTGGCTCGGCATTGGCTCGGCACTGGCTCGGCACTGGCTCGCAATTGGCTCGGCAATTGTTCTGCATTGGTTCGGCATTGGCTCGGCATTGGCTCGGCATTGGCTCTGCACTGGCTCGGCATCGGTTCGGCATTGGCTCGGCATTGGCTCGGCATTGGCTCGGCACTGGCTCTGCATTGGATCGGCATTGGCTCGGAATTGGCACTGCATTGGCTCGGCATTCGTTCGGCATTCGTTCGGCATTGGCTCGGCATTGGCTCGGCATTGGCTCTGCATTGGATCGTCATTGGCTCGGCATTGGCTCCACACTGGCTCGACACTGGCTCGACACTGGCTCGGCATTGGCTCGGCACTGGCTCGGCACTGGCTCGGCACTGGCTCGGCATTTGTTCGGCATTGGCTCTGCATTGGATCGGCATTGGCTCGGCATGGGATCGGCATTGGCTCGGCATTGCCTCGGCATTGGCTCGGCATTGGCTCGGCATTGGCTCTGCATTGGATCGGCACTGGCTCGGCATTGGCTCGGCATTGGCTCGGCATTGGCTCGGCATTGGCTCGTCACTGGCTCGGCATTGGCTCGGCATTGGTTCGTCATTGGCTCGGCATTGGCTCTGCATTGGCTCGGAATTGGCTCGGCACTGGCTCGGCATTGGCTCGGCATTGGCTCGGCATTGGCTCGGCATTGGCTCGGCACTGGCTCGGCACTGGCTCGCACTGGCTCGGCATTGGCTCGGCATTGGATCGGCATTGGCTCGGCATTGGATCGGCATTGGCTCGGCATTGGCTCTGCATTGGCTCGGCATTGGCTCGGCATGGGATCGGCATTGGCTCGGCATTGCCTCGGCATTGGCTCGGCATTGGCTCGGCATTGGCTCTGCATTGGATCGGCACTGGCTCGGCATTGGCTCGGCATTGGCTCGGCATTGGCTCGTCACTGGCTCGGCATTGGCTCGGCATTGGTTCGTCATTGGCTCGGCATTGGCTCTGCATTGGCTCGGAATTGGCTCGGCACTGGCTCGGCATTGGCTCGGCATTGGCTCGGCATTGGCTCGGCATTGGCTCGGCACTGGCTCGGCACTGGCTCGCACTGGCTCGGCATTGGCTCGGCATTGGATCGGCATTGGCTCGGCATTGGATCGGCATTGGCTCGGCATTGGCTCTGCATTGGCTCGGCACTGGCTCTGCATTGGCTCGGCACTGGCTCGGCATTGGTTCGGCATTGGATCGGCATTGGATCGGCATTGGCTCTGCATTGGCTGGACATTGGCTCGGCATTGGCTCTGCATTGGTTCGGCATTGGCTCGGCATTGGCTCTGCATTGGATCGTAATTGGCTCGGTATTGGCTCGGCACTGGCTCGGCACTGGCTCGGCACTGGCTCGGCATTGGCTCGGCATTTGTTCGGCATTGGCTCTGCATTGGCTCGGCATTGGATCGGCATTGGCTCGGCATGGGATCGGCATTGGCTTGGCATTGCCTCGGCATTGGCTCGGCATTGGCTCGGCATTGGCTCTGCATTGTATCGGCACTGGCTCGGCATTGGCTCGGCATTGACTCGGCATTGGCTCGGCACTGGCTCGGCATTGGCTCGGCATTGGTTCGTCATTGGCTCGGCATTGGCTCTGCATTGGCTCAGAATTGGCTCGGCACTGGCTCGCCATTGGCTCGGCATTGGTTCGGCATTGGATCGGTATTGGATCGGCATTGGCTTGGCATTGGCTCTGCATTGGCTCGGCACTGGCTCGGCATTGGTTCGGCATTGGCGCGGTATTGGCTCTGCATTGGATCGTCATTGGCTCGGCATTGGTTCGGCATTGGTTCGGAATTGGCTCGGCACTGACTCGGCATTTGCTCGGCATTGGCTCTGCATTGGCTCGGCATTTGTGCGGCATTGGTTCGGCATTGGCTCGGCATTGGCTCTGCATTGGCTCTGCATTGGCTCTGCATTGGCTGGACATTGGCTCGGCATTGGCTCGGCATTGGCTCTGCATTGGATCGTAATTGGCTCGGTATTGGCTCGGCACTGGCTCGGCACTGGCTCGGCATTGGCTCGGCATTGGCTCTGCATTGGCTCGGCATTGGCTCTGCATTGGCTCGGTACTGGCTCGGGCTTGGCTCGGATTTGGATCAGCATTGGCTCGGCATTGGATCGGCATTGGCTCGGCATTGGCTCGGCATTGGTTCGGCATTGGCTCGGTATTGGCTCGGCATTGGCTCGGCACTGGCTCGGCACTGGCTCGGCATTGGCTCGCAATTGGCTCGGCATTAGCTCTGCATTGGTTCGGCATTGGCTCGGCATTGGCTCGGCATTGGCTCTGCACTGGCTCGGCATCGGTTCGGCATTGGCTCGGCATTGGCTCGGCACTGGCTCTGCATTGGATCGGCATTGGCTCGGAATTGGCACTGCATTGGCTCGGCATTCGTTCGGCATTCGTTCGGCATTGGCTCGGCATTGGCTCGGCATTGGCTCTGCATTGGATCGTCATTGGCTCGGCATTGGCTCGACACTGGCTCGACACTGGCTCGACACTGGCTCGGCATTGGCTCGGCACTGGCTCGGCACTGGCTCGGCACTGGCTCGGCATTTGTTCGGCATTGGCTCTGCATTGGATCGGCATTGGCTCGGCATGGGATCGGCATTGGCTCGGCATTGCCTCGGCATTGGCTCTGCATTGGATCGGCACTGGCTCGGCATTGGCTCGGCATTGGCTCGGCATTGGCTCGGCACTGGCTCGGCATTGGCTCGGCATTGGTTCGTCATTGGCTCGGCATTGGCTCTGCATTGGCTCTGCATTGGCTCGGCACTGGCTCGGCATTGGCTCGGCATTGGCTCGGCATTGGCTCGGCATTGGCTCGGCACTGGCTCGGCACTGGCTCGCACTGGCTCGGCATTGGCTCGGCATTGGATCGGCATTGGCTCGGCATTGGATCGGCATTGGCTCGGCATTGGCTCTGCATTGGCTCGGCATTGGCTCTGCATTGGCTCGGCACTGGCTCGGCATTGGTTCGGCATTGGATCGGCATTGGATCGGCATTGGCTCGGCATTGGCTCGGCATTGGCTCTGCATTGGCTCGGCACTGGCTCGGCATTGGTTCGGCATTGGCTCGGCATTGGCTCTGCATTGGATCGTCATTGGCTCGGCATTGGTTCGGCATTGGTTCGGAATTGGCTCGGCACTGACTCGGCATTTGCTCGGCATTGGCTCTGCATTGGCTCGGCATTTGTTCGGCATTGGTTCGGCATTGGCTCGGCACTGGCACGGCATTGGCTCGGCATTGGCTCTGCATTGGCTCTGCATTGGCTCTGCATTGGCTGGACATTGGCTCGGCATTGGCTCTGCATTGGTTCGGCATTGGCTCGGCATTGGCTCTGCATTGGATCGTAATTGGCTCGGTATTGGCTCGGCACTGGCTCGGCACTGGCTCGGCATTGGCTCGGCATTGGCTCGGCATTGGCTCGGCACTGGCTCGGCACTGGCTCGGCACTGGCTCGGCACTGGCTCGGCACTGGCTCGGCATTGGCTCTGCATTGGCTCAGAATTGGCTCGGCACTGGCTCGCCATTGGCTCGGCATTGGCTCGGCATTGGCTCGGCACTGGCTCGGCACTGGCTCTGCATTGGATCGTAATTGGCTCGGTATTGGCTCGGCACTGGCTCGGCACTGGCTCGGCACTGGCTCGGCATTGGATCGTAATTGGCTCGGTATTGGCTCGGCACTGGCTCGGCACTGGCTCGGCACTGGCTCGGCATTGGCTCGGCATTGGCTCTGCATTGGCTCAGAATTGGCTCGCCATTGGCTCGGCATTGGCTCGGCATTGGCTCGGCATTGGCTCGGCATTGGCTCGGCACTGGCTCGGCACTGGCTCGACATTGGCTTGGCATTGGCTCTGCATTGGATCGGCATTGGTTCGGCATTGGCTCGGTATTGGCTCGGCATTGGCTCTACATTGGATCGTCATTGGCTCGGCATTGGCTCGGCACTGGCTCGGCACTGGCTCGGCATTGGCTCTGCATTGGATCGGCATTGGCTCGGCATTGGCTCTGCATTGGATCGGCATTGGTTCGGCATTGGCTCGGCATTGGCTCGGCATTGGCTCTGCATTGGATCGTCATTGTCTCGGCATTGGCTCGGCATTGGCTCGGCATTGGCTCGGCACTGGCTCGGCACTGGATCGCACTGGCTCGGCATTGGCTCGGCATTGGATCGGCATTGGCTGGCATTGGATCGGCATTGGCTCGGCATTGGCTCTGCATTGGTTCGGCATTGGCTCTGCATTGGCTCGGCACTGGCTCGGCATTGGTTCGGCATTGGATCGGCATTGGATCGGCATTGGCTCGGCATTGGCTCTGCATTGGCTCGGCTCTGGCTCGGCATTGGTTCGGCATTGGCTCGGTATTGGCTCTGCATTGGATCGTCATTGGCTCGGCATTGGTTCGGCATTGGTTCGGAATTAGCTCGGCACTGACTCGGCATTTGCTCGGCATTGGCTCTGCATTGGCTCGGCATTTGTTCGGTATTGGTTCGGCATTGGCTCGGCACTGGCACGGCATTGGCTCGGCATTGGCTCTGCATTGGCTCTGCATTGGCTGGACATTGGCTCGGCATTGGCTCGGCATTGGCTCTGCAATGGATCGTAATTGGCTCGGTATTGGCTCGGCACTGGCTCGGCACTGGCTCGGCATTGGCTCGGCATTGGCTCTGCATTGGCTCGGCATTGGCTCTGCATTGGATCGTCATTGGCTCGGCATTGGCTCGGCACTGGCTCGGCATTGGCTCGGCATTGGCTCTGCATTGTATCGGCACTGGCTCGGCATTGGCTCGGCATTGGCTCGGCATTGGCTCGGCACTGGCTCGGCATTGGCTCGGCATTGGTTCGTCATTGGCTCGGCATTGGCTCTGCATTGGTTCGTCATTGGCTCGGCATTGGCTCTGCATTGGCTCGGAATTGGCTCGGCACTGGCTCGGCATTGGCTCGGCATTGGCTCGGCATTGGCTCGGCACTGGCTCGGCACTGGCTCGACATTGGCTCGGCATTGGCTCTGCATTGGATCGGCATTGGTTCGGCATTGGCTCGGCATTGGCTCGGCATTGGCTCTGCATTGGATCGTCATTGGCTCGGCACTGGCTCGGCACTGGCTCGGCACTGGCTCGGCATTGGCTCTGCATTGGATCGGCATTGGCTCGGCATTGGCTCGGCATTGGCTCTGCACTGGACCGTCATTGGCTCGGCATTTTCTCGGCACTGGCTCGGCACTGGCTCGGCATTGGCTCTCCATTGGATCGGCATTGGCTCGGCACTGGCTCGGCGCTGGCTCGGCATTGGCTCGGCATTGGCTCTGCATTGGATCGGCATTGGTTCGGCATTGGCTCGGCATTGGCTCTGCATTGGATCGTCATTGGCTCGGCATTGGCTCGGCATTGGCTCTGCATTGGATCGTCATTGGCTCGGCATTGGCTCTGCATTGGATCGGCATTGGTTCGGCATTGGCTCGGCATTGGCTCGGCATTGGCTCGGCACTGGCTCGGCATTGGCTCTGCATTGTATCGGCACTGGCTCGGCATTGGCTCGGCATTGGCTCGGCATTGGCTCGGCACTGGCTCGGCATTGGCTCGGCATTGGTTCGTCATTGGCTCGGCATTGGCTCTGCATTGGTTCGTCATTGGCTCGGCATTGGCTCGGCACTGGCTCGGCATTGGCTCGGCATTGGCTCTGCATTGTATCGGCACTGGCTCGGCATTGGCTCGGCATTGGCTCGGCATTGGCTCGGCACTGGCTCGGCATTGGCTCGGCATTGGTTCGTCATTGGCTCGGCATTGGCTCTGCATTGGTTCGTCATTGGCTCGGCATTGGCTCTGCATTGGTTCGTCATTGGCTCGGCATTGGCTCTGCATTGGCTCGGAATTGGCTCGGCACTGGCTCGGCATTGGCTCGGCATTGGCTCGGCATTGGCTCGGCACTGGCTCGGCACTGGCTCGGCATTGGCTCTGCATTGTATCGGCACTGGCTCGGCATTGGCTCGGCATTGGCTCGGCATTGGCTCGGCACTGGCTCGGCATTGGTTCGGCATTGGCTCTGCATTGGCTCGGCATTGGCTCTGCATTGGATCGTCATTGGCTCGGCATTGGCTCGGCACTGGCTCGGCATTGGCTCGGCATTGGCTCTGCATTGTATCGGCACTGGCTCGGCATTGGCTCGGCATTGGCTCGGCATTGGCTCGGCACTGGCTCGGCATTGGCTCGGCATTGGTTCGTCATTGGCTCGGCATTGGCTCTGCATTGGTTCGTCATTGGCTCGGCATTGGCTCTGCATTGGCTCGGAATTGGCTCGGCACTGGCTCGGCATTGGCTCGGCATTGGTTCGTCATTGGCTCGGCATTGGCTCTGCATTGGTTCGTCATTGGCTCGGCATTGGCTCTGCATTGGTTCGTCATTGGCTCGGCATTGGCTCGGCACTGGCTCGGCATTGGCTCGGCATTGGCTCTGCATTGTATCGGCACTGGCTCGGCATTGGCTCGGCATTGGCTCGGCACTGGCTCGGCATTGGCTCTGCATTGTATCGGCACTGGCTCGGCATTGGCTCGGCATTGGCTCGGCATTGGCTCGGCACTGGCTCGGCATTGGTTCGGCATTGGCTCTGCATTGGCTCGGCATTGGCTCTGCATTGGATCGTCATTGGCTCGGCATTGGCTCGGCACTGGCTCGGCATTGGCTCGGCATTGGCTCTGCATTGTATCGGCACTGGCTCGGCATTGGCTCGGCATTGGCTCGGCATTGGCTCGGCATTGGCTCGGCACTGGCTCGGCATTGGCTCGGCATTGGTTCGTCATTGGCTCGGCATTGGCTCTGCATTGGTTCGTCATTGGCTCGGCATTGGCTCTGCATTGGCTCGGAATTGGCTCGGCACTGGCTCGGCATTGGCTCGGCATTGGCTCGGCATTGGCTCGGCACTGGCTCGGCACTGGCTCGACATTGGCTCGGCATTGGCTCTGCATTGGATCGGCATTGGTTCGGCATTGGCTCGGCATTGGCTCGGCATTGGCTCTGCATTGGATCGTCATTGGCTCGGCACTGGCTCGGCACTGGCTCGGCACTGGCTCGGCATTGGCTCTGCATTGGATCGGCATTGGCTCGGCATTGGCTCGGCATTGGCTCTACACTGGACCGTCATTGGCTCGGCATTGGCTCGGCACTGGCTCGGCACTGGCTCGGCATTGGCTCTCCATTGGATCGGCATTGGCTCGGCACTGGCTCGGCGCTGGCTCGGCATTGGCTCGGCATTGGCTCTGCATTGGATCGGCATTGGTTCGGCATTGGCTCGGCATTGGCTCTGCATTGGATCGTCATTGGCTCGGCATTGGCTCGGCATTGGCTCTGCATTGGATCGTCATTGGCTCGGCATTGGCTCTGCATTGGATCGGCATTGGTTCGGCATTGGCTCGGCATTGGCTCGGCATTGGCTCTGCATTGGATCGTCATTGGCTCGGCATTGGCTCGGCATTGGCTCGGCACTGGCTCGGCATTGGCTCGGCATTGGATCGGCATTGGCTCGGCATTGGATCGGCATTGGCTCGGCATTGGCTCTGCATTGGCTCGGCATTGGCTCTGCATTGGCTCGGCACTGGCTCGGCATTGGTTCGGCATTGGATCGGCATTGGATCGGCATTGGCTCGGCATTGGCTCGGCATTGGCTCTGCATTGGCTCGGCACTGGCTCGGCATTGGTTCGGCATTGGCTCGGCATTGGCTCTGCATTGGATCGTCATTGGCTCGGCATTGGTTCGGCATTGGTTCGGAATTGGCTCGGCACTGACTCGGCATTTGCTCGGCATTGGCTCTGCATTGGCTCGGCATTTGTTCGGCATTGGTTCGGCATTGGCTCGGCACTGGCACGGCATTGGCTCGGCATTGGCTCTGCATTGGCTCTGCATTGGCTCTGCATTGGCTGGACATTGGCTCGGCATTGGCTCTGCATTGGTTCGGCATTGGCTCTGCATTGGCTCGGCATTGGCTCTGCATTGGATCGTCATTGGCTCGGCGTTGGCTCGGCACTGGCTCGGCATTGGCTCGGCATTGGCTCTGCATTGTATCGGCACTGGCTCGGCATTGGCTCGGCATTGGCTCGGCATTGGCTCGGCATTGGATCGTCATTGGCTCGGCATTGGTTCGGCATTGGTTCGGAATTGGCTCGGCACTGACTCGGCATTTGCTCGGCATTGGCTCTGCATTGGCTCGGCATTTGTTCGGCATTGGTTCGGCATTGGCTCGGCACTGGCACGGCATTGGCTCGGCATTGGCTCTGCATTGGCTCGGCATTGGTTCGGCATTGGCTCGGCACTGGCACGGCATTGGCTCGGCATTGGCTCTGCATTGGCTCTGCATTGGCTCGGCATTGGCTCTGCATTGGATCGTCATTGGCTCGGCGTTGGCTCGGCACTGGCTCGGCATTGGCTCGGCATTGGCTCTGCATTGTATCGGCATTGGCTCGGCATTGGCTCGGCATTGGCTCGGCATTGGCTCGGCACTGGCTCGGCATTGGCTCGGCATTGGTTCGTCATTGGCTCGGCATTGGCTCTGCATTGGCTCGGAATTGGCTCGGCACTGGCTCGGCATTGGCTCGGCATTGGCTCGGCACTGGCTCGGCACTGGCTCGACATTGGCTCGTCATTGGCTCGGCACTGGCTCGGCACTGGCTCGGCACTGGCTCGGCATTGGCTCTGCATTGGATCGGCATTGGCTCGGCATTGGCTCGGCATTGGCTCTGCATTGGATCGTCATTGGCTCGGCACTCTGTATTGGCTCGGCATTGGCTCGGCACTGGCTAGGCATTGGCTCTGCATTGGCTCGGCATTGGCTCTGCATTGGATCGTCATTGGCTCGGCATTGGCTCGGCACTGGATCGGCATTGGCTCGGCATTTGTTCGGCATTGGCTCTGCATTGGCTCGGCATTGGATCGGCATTGGCTCGGCATGGGATCGGCATTGGCTCGGCATTGGCTCTGCATTGTATCGGCACTGGCTCGGCATTGGCTCGGCATTGGCTCGGCATTGGCTCGGCACTGGCTCGGCATTGGCTCGGCATTGGTTCGTCATTGGCTCGGCATTGGCTCTGCATTGGCTCGGAATTGGCTCGGCACTGGCTCGGCACTGGCTCGGCATTGGCTTGGCATTGGCTCGGCATTGGCTCGGCATTGGCTCGGCATTGGCTCGGCATTGGCTCGGCACTGGCTCGGCACTGGCTCGGCATTGGCTCGGCATTGGCTCTGCATTGGATCGGCATTGATTCGGCATTGGCTCGGCATTGCCTCGGCATTGGCTCGGCATTGGCTCTGCATTGGATCGTCATTGGCTCGGCATTGTCTCGGCACTGGCTCGGCATTGGCTCGGCATTGGCTCTGCATTGGCTCGGCATTGGTTCGGCATTGGCTCTGCATTGGCTCGGCATTGGATCGGCATTGGCTCGGCACTGGCTCGGCACTGGCTCGGCATTGGTTCGGCATTGGCACGGCATTGGCTCGGCATTGGCTCGGCACTGGCTCGGCACTGGCTCGGCATCGGCTCGGCATTGGCTCGGCATTGGCGCGGCACTGGTTCGGCATTGGCTCGGCATTGGATCGGCATTGGCTCGGCATTGGATTGGCTCACACTGGCTCCGCACTGGCTCGGCATTGGCTCGGCATTGGATCGGCATTGGCTCGGCAGTGGCTCGGCATTGGATTGGCTCGCACTGGCTCCGCACTGGCTCGGCATTGGCTCGGCATTGGATCGGCATTGGCTCGGCATTGGATCGGTACTGGCTCGGCATTGGTTCGGCATTGGATCGGCATTGGATCGGCATTGGCTCGGCAGTGGATCGGCATTGGCTCGGCATTGGCTCGGCATTGGCTCGGCATTGGATCGGCATTGGATCGGCATCGGCTCGGCACTGGTTCGGCATTGGCTCTGCATTGGCTCGGCACTGGCTCGGCATTGGCTCGGCATTGGCTCGGCATTGGATCGGCATTAGCTCGGCATTGGGTCTGCATTGGATCGGTACTGGTTCTGCATTGGATCGGCATTGGCTCGGCATTGGCTCGGCACTGGCTCGGCACTGGCTCGGTACTGGCTCGGCATTGGCTCGGTATTGGCTCTGCATTGGCTCGGCATTGGCTCGGCATTGGATCGGCATTGGCTCGGCACTGGCTCGCACTGGCTCCGCACTGGCTCGGCATTGGCTCGGCATTGGATCGTCATTGGATCGGCATTGGCTCGGCATTGGATTGGCTCGCACTGGCTCGGCATTGGCTCGGCATTGGATCGGCATTGGCTCGGCATTGGATCGACATTGTATCGGCATTGGCTCGGCATTGGCTCTGCATTGGCTCGGCACTGGCTCGGTAATGGTTCGGCATTGGATCGGCATTGGATCGGCATTGGCTCGGCAGTGGATCGGCATTGGCTCGACACTGGCTCGGCATTGGCTCGGCATTGGCTCGGCATTGGATCGGCATTGGATCGGCATCGGCTCGGCATTGGCTCTGCATTGGATCGGCATTGGTTCGGCATTGGCTCGGCATTGGCTCGGCATTGGCTCTGCATTGGATCGTCATTGGCTCGGCATTGGCTCGGCATTGGCTCGGCATTGGCTCGGCATTGGCTCGGCACTGGCTCGGCACTGGCTCGCACTGGCTCGGCATTGGCTCGGCATTGGATCGGCATTGGCTCGGCATTGGATCGGCATTGGCTCGGCATTGGCTCTGCATTGGCTCGGCATTGGCTCTGCATTGGCTCTGCATTGGATCGGCATTGGTTCGGCATTGGATCGGCATTGGCTCGGCATTGGCTCGGCATTGGCTCGGCACTGGCTCGGCACTGGCTCGCACTGGCTCGGCATTGGTTCGGCATTGGATCGGCATTGGATCGGCATTGGCTCGGCATTGGCTCGGCATTGGCTCGGCATTGGCTGGGCACTGGCTCGGCACTGGCTCGGCATTGGCTCGGTACTGGCTTTGCATCGGCTCGGCATTGGCTCGGCATTGGATCGGCATTGGCTCGGCATTGGATCGGCATTGGCTCGGCATTGGCTCTGCATTGGCTCGGCATTGGCTCTGCATTGGCTCTGCATTGGATCGGCATTGGTTCGGCATTGGATCGGCATTGGCTCGGCATTGGCTCGGCATTGGCTCGGCACTGGCTCGGCACTGGCTCGCACTGGCTCGGCATTGGTTCGGCATTGGATCGGCATTGGATCGGCATTGGCTCGGCATTGGCTCGGCATTGGCTCGGCATTGGCTGGGCACTGGCTCGGCACTGGCTCGGCATTGGCTCGGTACTGGCTTTACATCGGCTCGGCATTGGCTTGGCATTGGCTCGGCATTGGATCGTCATTGGCTCGGCATTGGCTCGGCACTGGCTCGGCACTAGCTCGGCATTGGCTCTGCATTGGCTGTATTGTATTAACGAATTCAAAGGACTCAAGATCAACATCAATACGTGTGACCACTGGATTGTACATCACCTAGTCAGCAAGTTGCCGACTACAACGCTTCAAGCTTGGGAGCACTGCTTGGGCAGTTCTGTGGAAATCCCAACGTTCCCAACTCTGGAAATCTTCATAAACAATCGTCTGCTTAGCATCGATCTCAATGCGAATCGGACGACCTACCAAAACTCAACACCAGCGCGGCAATCCGCTCCGCAGAATGCCTCACAAAGAAATCCTTACTCTGCCAAACAATCAGGCAACCCTATGTACAAGGGCAGCAGGTTTCACACAACCGCTGGACCTGCTGGCCTCATGCGCTGTGTCCATTGCAGCGGCGCCCATATTTTGCGGCGTTGTCCCGAATTCCTCTCCAAGGATTGTTTTGCACGGAAACTCATTGTTGATCGCACAAGGGCATGTTTTAACTGTCTCAGCCCTTCACATTCGCAGTCTCAGTGCAGTAGCAGTAGAAATTGCTCGCAATGTGGGCAACGTCATCACACCCTCTTGCACTTTCCTACTCAACAATCTCACCCAAGTTCTAATTCTAACTTTAGTTCACCCAGTGCGCCTTCATCGTCTGCAGCTACCGACTCGTCGATTGGAGCCAATACAACGCAACTCGTCACGGCAGTTGCCATTCATCTCACCCCTCGGAATATGATCCTCGCAACGGCTTTGGTTAAACTGCACACTCACGCAACTGGTCAATCCGCTGTGGTTCGAGCACTAATTGATCATGGATCCGAAGGTACTCTCATCACCGAACATGTTGTTCAAACGCTTGGTCTCAAGCGTCATCGAATAGTAGCAGAAATTACTGGAGTGGGCAATAACTCTAGCAATAAATGCAAATTCCGTACCGAATTCTCATTATCTTCCTGCACAGATTCACAATTCAATATCTTTTTAGATACAGCATTTATCCTCCGATCATCAACGTCGCACCTACCAAGGACCAATCTCAATATACAAGGATGTCAGCATCAACAAGGACTGCAACTAGCAGATCCCACCTTTACGCAATCCAACCGAATAGATTTACTGCTGGGCGTTGATGTAATCCCACATCTAATGCTACCCGAGATTCGGAAAGGAACTGCACATCAGCCAATTGCTCAAATGACGCAACTGGGATGGATCGTTTTCGGCCAATTGGAGGCCTCTCACACACATATGGTATCAGTAAAATGCCATCACACGAACCTGGACAGCCTTGTCCATAAATTCTTTGAGCTTAATCAAATCGACACAGATCGGCATCTTACAGCAGAGGAGCAGTGGTGCGAAGACCATTTCCAGCGCACGCATATCCGCCAGCCCAATGGAAAATACATGGTACGATTACCTTTACCACACAAGGTCTAGGCAAATCACGACAAACGGCTCTAAATCGCTTTCACCTTTTGGAGCGAAAATTGCAGAGCAACCCAAACTGCAAAATCAATATGCATCAGACATCAAGCAGTACTTTGACCTTGGCCAGATTTCCGAAGTAAAGAGCTCCGAAGCCCAGCATCGCCTTACAGATGAAAATGGTCACATCGCTTTCTCCTCGTGTACCCTTCCTCATCACGCAGTGGTGAAGGAGGACAGCGTCACCACCAGAGTACGTGTGGTATATGATGCCTCTTGCAAAACTTCCAACGGAAAATCTCTAAACGGCATCTTATGCATTGGCCCCGCATTACAGAACGACCTCGGAGGCGTCATTCTTAACTGGCGGCTACATCAATACGTATTTTCTGCGGACATCCAGAAAATGTACCGTTGCATTGACATGCATCCTGACGATGCTCAGTAATAACGAATCTTGTGGCGCGACGCACAAGATCAAATTCAAGAATATAGCCTAACCACCGTTACCTTCGGCACAGCGTCAGCCCCTTATACGGCTATCCGCATTATGCAGCAGGTAGCACAAGATGAGCATGATCGACCACTGGCTGAAAACGTGCTTCGCAAGGAGATTTATGTCAATGATGTACAGAGTGGACATGAAACTATTGAAGGTGGATTCTTCCGCCCTGGAATGGGAAGAATTGTTACCACAACCTATGCAAATTCGATGGCAAGAATTTATCGATCACTTACCATCAATTGAGAACCTTCAAATCACAAGATGGCTAGGATTTGACCCCACTAGCCTTGTCTCACTCCAATTTCACATATTCTGTGACGCATCCTCACTGGCATATGCGGCTTGCGCATACCTGAGAGCTCATTGCAAGGACGGTACCGTTCACACTCACCTACTGACAAGTCGGGGTCGAGTAACACCCATCAAGCCACTGACGGTTCCTAGAGTGGAACTTTCTGGCGCACTACTAGCTACGAAATCGGCGAAATGGATTTGTCAACAGCTACGAATTCCAAATCAAACAGTTCCTGTTTACTATTGGTCGGACGCCATAATAGTCTTATTCTGGATTGGTGGCGACCCAACTCGCTGGATAACTTTCGTCGCAAACCGGATCGGGAAAATTCGGGAGCAATGCACTCGTTCACAATGGCGACATGTGCCAACAGCGGACAACCCAGCAGACTGCGCAACTCGTGATATTACCCCTCAACAATTATCAGCTCACGACCTGTGGTGGTTTGGTCCATCTTGGCTACAACAACCCGAAAGTCAATGGCCAAACAAAGATTTGAGTCATCCTAGTATAGAAGGTACACTAGATGAGCAGAAGTCTACACCAGTAGCCACACATAGTTGCACCACAACTGACTCGCTCATCGCCTCCTATTCATCGTAAAATAAATTGATATTTGTCATGGCCTTGGTTCAGCGCTATTTGTACAATTTTCATCATAATTGACTCGACACACTGGTCCTATTTGGGTGCAGGAATTCCAATATGCGTTGGTCAAGATAGTGCAAATAGTCCAAAGAGAAGCCAGTTTTTATCTGCCTTGCAACCAAAGCCATCCACCTGGAAGCAGTAACGGGACTCTCTACCCAACATTTCCTGTAAGCCCTTCAGCGCTTTATTGGTCGCCGTGGATTCTGCAACCATATGTACAGCGACTGTGGAACAAATTTCGTCGGCGCAGATAAATCACTTCATCTTTGGCAAAACGATTTTCTGCAAAATTTGTCTAAGACTGTTGTCCCAGAGCTGATGTAGCATACAACGGATGTTGGTATCTTGTTCGAGCAGATGGAAGAGGTAGACCTGTGCGGAACCCGTGCTTGATCCGGCTATCTTCGTCGGCAATGTGGGGGTGGTTCAAAATCAGTCACCGCAGGTTACTAGCTCGTGGATAGTGTATACTCATTTAATTTTAATACTCACGGGTTGTTTTGATTTTATAGGGTAGTGGAAGCCTATCACTTAGCCTGGGAAGGATGGAAAAAAAAAGGGTTTTGGAGAGCAGAATAGAGGAGGAGAGAAAAGAAAAGGGGGTCTCAGAAGTGCATATCGGGTTCAGGCCACACTGAGGTGTTGTTCAGTGGCCATATTCCCCGCCCTACCATGATCACCACTTGCAAGTATGGAACATTGTCCATTGGTGATCCCTAAAACAATGAAGCGTTGTTCACTTCATCCCATGGCGGCTCATTATGATTTCCGGACGAAAAATTAAGCTTATTCGGACTTCATTATAAATTTATTCATTGAATTCATGATTGAGTAGAGGTAAGCATATAAAAATAAGATATTTTTAGTAGTAAAGGGTATCCATTAAGTCTAAGCGTTATTTTCATATATTTTCTTTATAGCTTTAGTAACTAAACTTCATTCTTAAAGCTTTCTTTGTTTTTCTAACGAGCAGTACTACCTAAGATATCTATAAACGTAAGTTTATTCTAAGCGCAAGTGAAATCAAAGTAAAAGTTAGCTGTAAAGTAAGAGTAAATTAATTATAAATGACAGTTCGCCATTGGTTGGGTATGTATATATAGTATAGGTAAATAAAGAATAGGTTTAGGAATTAAATTCAAGGTGCGACTATTTTAATATGGAGATTTGCCAAGTACTAGCATTTTGGTCTTACATGAAGAAGCACTACTGTACGCAGCCAAACAACTGAGTTGAGCTAGGTCAGGTTCTTGGTTACAATCCCAAAGGTGGGAACAAAGATGTAAACAGAGATCTTCCGTTAGTTTTTGTTGTGTGCCTTTGCTCTGGCTTATCAGTAGCGATTTAACGGCGATCCAAGCCGGCGCTTACACATGAAGATGAGGGATCGAGAGTAAATTTAAGAGAGCGCTATCGTCATTGGCTCGGCATTGTCTCGGCACTGGCTCGGCACTGGCTCGGCATTGGCTCGGCATTGGCTCTGCATTGGCTCGGCATTGGTTCGGCATTGGCTCTGCATTGGCTCGGCATTGGATCGGCATTGGCTCGGCACTGGCTCGGCACTGGCTCGGCATTGGCTCGGCATTGGCTCGGCATTGGCTCGGCATTGGCTCGGCACTGGCTCGGCACTGGCTCGGCATTGGCTCGGCATTGGCTCTGCATTGGATCGGCATTGGTTCGGCATTGGCTCGGCATTGGCTCGGCACTGGCTCGGCAGTGGCTCGGCATTGGCTCTGCATTGGTTCGGCATTGGCTCTGCATTGGCTCGGCATTGGATCGGCATTGGCTCGGCATGGGATCGGCATTGGCTCGGCATTGGCTCGGCATTGGCTCGGCATTGGCTCGGCATTGTCTCGGCGCTGGCTCGGCACTGGCTCCGCATTGGCTCTCCAGTGGCTTGGCATTGGCTCGGCATTGGCTCGGCATCGGCTCGGCATTGGCTCGCCATTGGCTCTGCATTGGCTCGGCATTGGCTCGGCATTGGCTCGGCATTCGATCGGCATTGGCTCGGCATTGGCTCGGCACTAGCTCGGCATTCGCTCGGCATTGGCTCTGCATTGGCTCGGCATTGGTTCGGCATTAGCTCTGCATTGGCTCGGCATTGGATCGGCATTGGATCGGCATTGGCTCTGCATTGGATCGGCATTGGCTCGGCATTGGCTCGGCACAGGCTCGGCATTGGCTCTGCATTGGCTCAGCATTGGTTCGGCATTGGCTCTGCATTGGCTCGGCATTGGATCGGCATTGGCTCGGCACTGGCTCGCACTGGCTCCGCACTGGCTCGGCATTGGCTCGGCATTGGATCGGCATTGGCTCGGCATTGGATTGGCTCGCACTGGCTCCGCACTGGCTCGGCATTGGCTCGGCATTGGATCGGCATTGGCTCGGCATTGGATCGACAATGTATCGGCATTGGCTCGGCATTGGCTCGGCATTGGCTCTGCATTGGCTCGGCATTGGATCGACATTGTATCGGCATTGGCTCGGCATTGGCTCTGCATTGGCTCGGCACTGGCTCGGCAATGGTTCGGCATTGGATCGGCATTGGATCGGCATTGGCTCGGCAGTGGATCGGCATTGGCTCGACACTGGCTCGGCATTGGCTCGGCATTGGCTCGGCATTGGATCGGCATTGGATCGGCATCGGCTCGGCATTGGCTCGGCATTGGCGCGGCTCTGGTTCGGCATTGGCTCTGCATTGGCTCGGCACTGGCTCGGCATTGGCTCGGCATTGGCTCGGCATTGGATCGGCATTGGCTCGGCATTGGGTCTGCATTGGATCGGTACTGGTTCTGCATTGGATCGGCATTGGCTCGGCATTGGCTCGGCACTGGCTCGGCACTGGCTCGGCATTGGCTCGGTATTGGCTCTGCATTGGCTCGGCATTGGTTCGGCATTGGCTCTGCATTGGCTCGGCATTGGATCGGCATTGGCTCGGCACTGGCTCAGCATTGGCTCGGCATTGCCTCTGCATTGGCTCGGCATTGGCTATGCATT
This sequence comes from Lordiphosa magnipectinata, assembly GCA_037044535.1. NCBI lineage: Eukaryota > Metazoa > Arthropoda > Insecta > Diptera > Drosophilidae > Lordiphosa > Lordiphosa magnipectinata. The sequence continues at coordinate 58,758 of JBAMBO010004337.1, forward strand.
GGATCGGCACTGGCTCGGCATTGGCTCGGCATTGGCTCTGCATTAGCTCGGCATTGGCTCGGCATTGGCTCTGCATTGGATCGTCATTGGCTCGGCAGTGGCTCGGCATTGGATTGGCTCGCACTGGCTCCGCACTGGCTCGGCATTGGATCGGCATTGGCTCGGCATTGGATTGGCTCACACTGGCTCCGCACTGGCTCGGCATTGGCTCGGCATTGGATCGGCATTGGATTGGCTCACACTGGCTCCGCACTGGCTCGGCATTGGCTCGGCATTGGATCGGCATTGGCTCGGCACTGGCTCGGCATTGGATCGGCATTGGATCGGCATTGGATCGGCATTGGCTCGACACTGGCTCGGCACTGGCTCGGCATTGGTTCAGCATTGGATCGGCATTGGATCGGCATTGGCTCGGCATTGGATCGGCATTGGCTCGACACTGGCTCGGCATTGGCTCGGCATTGGATCGGCATTGGATCGGCATCGGCTCGGCATTGGCTCGCCATTGGCTCGGCATTGGCGCGGCACTGGTTCGGCATTGGCTCCGCATTGGCTCGGCACTGGCTCGGCATTGGATCGGCATTGGCTCGGCATTGGCTCGGCATTGGCTCGGCACTGGCTCGGCATTGGCTGGGCACTGGCTCGGCACTGGCTCGGCATTGGCTCGGTACTGGCTCTGCATCGGCTCGGCATTGGCTTGGCATTGGCTCGGCACTGGCTCGGCATTGGCTCGGCATTGGCTCTGCATTGGATCGTCATTGGCTCGGCATTGGCTCGGCACTGGCTCGGCACTAGCTCGGCATTGGCTCTGCATTGGCTGTATTGTATTAACGAATTCAAAGGACTCAAGATCAACATCAATACGTGTGACCACTGGATTGTACATCACCTAGTCAGCAAGTTGCCGACTACAACGCTTCAAGCTTGGGAGCACTGCTTGGGCAGTTCTGTGGAAATCCCAACGTTCCCAACTCTGGAAATCTTCATAAACAATCGTCTGCTTAGCATCGATCTCAATGCGAATCGGACGACCTACCAAAACTCAACACCAGCGCGGCAATCCGCTCCGCAGAATGCCTCACAAAGAAATCCTTACTCTGCCAAACAATCAGGCAACCCTATGTACAAGGGCAGCAGGTTTCACACAACCGCTGGACCTGCTGGCCTCATGCGCTGTGTCCATTGCAGCGGCGCCCATATTTTGCGGCGTTGTCCCGAATTCCTCTCCAAGGATTGTTTTGCACGGAAACTCATTGTTGATCGCACAAGGGCATGTTTTAACTGTCTCAGCCCTTCACATTCGCAGTCTCAGTGCAGTAGCAGTAGAAATTGCTCGCAATGTGGGCAACGTCATCACACCCTCTTGCACTTTCCTACTCAACAATCTCACCCAAGTTCTAATTCTAACTTTAGTTCACCCAGTGCGCCTTCATCGTCTGCAGCTACCGACTCGTCGATTGGAGCCAATACAACGCAACTCGTCACGGCAGTTGCCATTCATCTCACCCCTCGGAATATGATCCTCGCAACGGCTTTGGTTAAACTGCACACTCACGCAACTGGTCAATCCGCTGTGGTTCGAGCACTAATTGATCATGGATCCGAAGGTACTCTCATCACCGAACATGTTGTTCAAACGCTTGGTCTCAAGCGTCATCGAATAGTAGCAGAAATTACTGGAGTGGGCAATAACTCTAGCAATAAATGCAAATTCCGTACCGAATTCTCATTATCTTCCTGCACAGATTCACAATTCAATATCTTTTTAGATACAGCATTTATCCTCCGATCATCAACGTCGCACCTACCAAGGACCAATCTCAATATACAAGGATGTCAGCATCAACAAGGACTGCAACTAGCAGATCCCACCTTTACGCAATCCAACCGAATAGATTTACTGCTGGGCGTTGATGTAATCCCACATCTAATGCTACCCGAGATTCGGAAAGGAACTGCACATCAGCCAATTGCTCAAATGACGCAACTGGGATGGATCGTTTTCGGCCAATTGGAGGCCTCTCACACACATATGGTATCAGTAAAATGCCATCACACGAACCTGGACAGCCTTGTCCATAAATTCTTTGAGCTTAATCAAATCGACACAGATCGGCATCTTACAGCAGAGGAGCAGTGGTGCGAAGACCATTTCCAGCGCACGCATATCCGCCAGCCCAATGGAAAATACATGGTACGATTACCTTTACCACACAAGGTCTAGGCAAATCACGACAAACGGCTCTAAATCGCTTTCACCTTTTGGAGCGAAAATTGCAGAGCATCCCAAACTGCAAAATCAATATGCATCAGACATCAAGCAGTACTTTGACCTTGGCCAGATTTCCGAAGTAAAGAGCTCCGAAGCCCAGCATCGCCTTACAGATGAAAATGGTCACATCGCTTTCTCCTCGTGTACCCTACCTCATCACGCAGTGGTGAAGGAGGACAGCGTCACCACCAGAGTACGCGTGGTATATGATGCCTCTTGCAAAACTTCCAACGGAAAATCTCTAAACGGCATCTTATGCATTGGCCCCGCATTACAGAACGACCTCGGAGGCGTCATTCTTAACTGGCGGCTACATCAATACGTATTTTCTGCGGACATCCAGAAAATGTAACGTTGCATTGACATGCATCCTGACGATGCTCAGTAATAACGAATCTTGTGGCGCGACGCACAAGATCAAATTCAAGAATATAGCCTAACCACCGTTACCTTCGGCACAGCGTCAGCCCCTTATACGGCTATCCGCATTATGCAGCAGGTAGCACAAGATGAGCATGATCGACCACTGGCTGAAAACGTGCTTCGCAAGGAGATTTATGTCAATGATGTACAGAGTGGACATGAAACTATTGAAGGTGGATTCTTCCGCCCTGGAATGGGAAGAATTGTTACCACAACCTATGCAAATTCGATGGCAAGAATTTATCGATCACTTACCATCAATTGAGAACCTTCAAATCACAAGATGGCTAGGATTTGACCCCACTAGCCTTGTCTCACTCCAATTTCACATATTCTGTGACGCATCCTCACTGGCATATGCGGCTTGCGCATACCTGAGAGCTCATTGCAAGGACGGTACCGTTCACACTCACCTACTGACAAGTCGGGGTCGAGTAACACCCATCAAGCCACTGACGGTTCCTAGAGTGGAACTTTCTGGCGCACTACTAGCTACGAAATCGGCGAAATGGATTTGTCAACAGCTACGAATTCCAAATCAAACAGTTCCTGTTTACTATTGGTCGGACGCCATAATAGTCTTATTCTGGATTGGTGGCGACCCAACTCGCTGGAAAACTTTCGTCGCAAACCGGATCGGGAAAATTCGGGAGCAATGCACTCGTTCACAATGGCGACATGTGCCAACAGCGGACAACCCAGCAGACTGCGCAACTCGTGATATTACCCCTCAACAATTATCAGCTCACGACCTGTGGTGGTTTGGTCCATCTTGGCTACAACAACCCGGAAGTCAATGGCCAAACAAAGATTTGAGTCATCCTAGTATAGAAGGTACACTAGATGAGCAGAAGTCTACACCAGTAGCCACACATAGTTGCACCACAACTGACTCGCTCATCGCCTCCTATTCATCGTAAAATAAATTGATATTTGTCATGGCCTTGGTTCAGCGCTATTTGTACAATTTTCATCATAATTGACTCGACACACTGGTCCTATTTGGGTGCAGGAATTCCAATATGCGTTGGTCAAGATAGTGCAAATAGTCCAAAGAGAAGCCAGTTTTTATCTGCCTTGCAACCAAAGCCATCCACCTGGAAGCAGTAACGGGACTCTCTACCCAACATTTCCTGTAAGCCCTTCAGCGCTTTATTGGTCGCCGTGGATTCTGCAACCATATGTACAGCGACTGTGGAACAAATTTCGTCGGCGCAGATAAATCACTTCATCTTTGGCAAAACGATTTTCTGCAAAATTTGTCTAAGACTGTTGTCCCAGAGCTGATGTAGCATACAACGGATGTTGGTATCTTGTTCGAGCAGATGGAAGAGGTAGACCTGTGCGGAACCCGTGCTTGATCCGGCTATCTTCGTCGGCAATGTGGGGGTGGTTCAAAATCAGTCACCGCAGGTTACTAGCTCGTGGATAGTGTATACTCATTTAATTTTAATACTCACGGGTTGTTTTGATTTTATAGGGTAGTGGAAGCCTATCACTTAGCCTGGGAAGGATGGAAAAAAAAAGGGTTTTGGAGAGCAGAATAGAGGAGGAGAGAAAAGAAAAGGGGGTCTCAGAAGTGCATATCGGGTTCAGGCCACACTGAGGTGTTGTTCAGTGGCCATATTCCCCGCCCTACCATGATCACCACTTGCAAGTATGGAACATTGTCCATTGGTGATCCCTAAAACAATGAAGCGTTGTTCACTTCATCCCATGGCGGCTCATTATGATTTCCGGACGAAAAATTAAGCTTATTCGGACTTCATTATAAATTTATTCATTGAATTCATGATTGAGTAGAGGTAAGCATATAAAAATAAGATATTTTTAGTAGTAAAGGGTATCCATTAAGTCTAAGCGTTATTTTCATATATTTTCTTTATAGCTTTAGTAACTAAACTTCATTCTTAAAGCTTTCTTTGTTTTTCTAACGAGCAGTACTACCTAAGATATCTATAAACGTAAGTTTATTCTAAGCGCAAGTGAAATCAAAGTAAAAGTTAGCTGTAAAGTAAGAGTAAATTAATTATAAATGACAGTTCGCCATTGGTTGGGTATGTATATATAGTATAGGTAAATAAAGAATAGGTTTAGGAATTAAATTCAAGGTGCGACTATTTTAATATGGAGATTTGCCAAGTACTAGCATTTTGGTCTTACATGAAGAAGCACTACTGTACGCAGCCAAACAACTGAGTTGAGCTAGGTCAGGTTCTTGGTTACAATCCCAAAGGTGGGAACAAAGATGTAAACAGAGATCTTCCGTTAGTTTTTGTTGTGTGCCTTTGCTCTGGCTTATCAGTAGCGATTTAACGGCGATCCAAGCCGGCGCTTACACATGAAGATGAGGGATCGAGAGTAAATTTAAGAGAGCGCTATTTGGATCAGTGGGACACTTCTTAGGCTTTCTCTTATGGCTGGCAATTTACTTTGTTGTTGGGTTGTGTGCACATTACTCTAATTAGGTTGTCAAACTTACAAAAAAAACAACTGTGTTGACAGAGTAAGAGAGTACGACACAAGCTGCGCTTACTCTTTCAAAACAATCAAATATTAATAATGGCCTGAAGGGCTGAGTACACTTACGGCTTGATGATCCAGCGGGGGAAAGGCCTTTCTCCAGATGATCAGCTGTGGGGGTTTGATCTTATTTGTGTTAGAGTAAAGATGTGTGAAGCTTGTTTTTCGGTTTAAGTTTTGACGATCACAGCAGCAACATTAAAGTACATTTAGCCAAGAGAAGGGTTAAAGCAAGACAAAAAAAAATTTAAAGAACTCTCACTTGCTCTGTGAGAGCGTTTTGCCAAGTGGCCCAACAAAAAAAAATGTCTTGAATTGATTCATGTAGCAACTACAAATTTTGCCCTTTTCTTTTAATTTCACTTGGCCGTCTCACTTCTCTTTCTATTGGGTCACTATATTCTCTGGGGAGGCATAGTTTTAAATTATCCAATACAGCTCCCAGGGTGTGCACTGGGCCTCAAAGAGACTTCATACGGTTTTCTTTAGAAAGCACTTTTTAGCTGGGAAACAGTCCGAACAGAGGTACCAGGGTGTGCACTGGGCTCTAGAGAGGAAGCTACGGATTCACTACCCCACGCATTGGACAAACTAGGTTATGTTGCTGGGCGAGAGCTGGCATCCGAGGCTTTCGTGCGTGCGCTGGCCGGCATTTATAACTGACCAATGATGATTGTCTGTATGGCGGGGCTAACAGCAGTCCTAATCGGTTTTAGTCAGGGAGCTAGAGCACGATGACTGGCGATCTGGGACAAGGGGCCAGACCTTCATGATTAAGTGAAGAGAACGGTACCACGAAGGAGTAATTAGAATGTGACTGTTGGAGGCAAGCGGATTGTATAATTACCATAAGCAGGCTGGCGCTCAAATTATTCTTTGCTGTCTGAGGCAGCTGTTTAGAGAGGCTCCGCCAAGAGGTTAGGTTTTGGAACGATCTCCGAATTGGCTTTTGCTTGGATTGTTTTACACCTCTGCAGAAAACCATGAATTAGCTGACAGAAATTGTCAAGGCAATGGGGTAACTCACCAAGCGTGAGCTGATATTTTCATGGAGAAAAGTAGCACTTATCAACGCAGGCGAAAATAAAACTGGATTTATCTCCTTTGAAGGCAGATTAATTGCAACTTCTTGTTAGTGGGCCGTGCTGATTAGATGGGTTTGAAATTTGATTGGAAACCACGAGGTTAGGTTAAACCCGAATTTTGATAATTTTTCCGCTGACACGTCTGCTTGGCTCGAGTACTGTTTAGCGAAAAGAACGTGGCTTTTGGTCGGCGTGTTCAGCTGGTACGGAAATACGTGGCAATTAGGGGTGCATTTTTCGATTGGTTATCGCTAGTGAGACTTATCGAATAAACCGAATAAAAGGGGAATCGATAATGCTACCGACATTAATTTAATTTTAGCAGACTGAGCCCACAATAAAAATTAAACTAAGTTTAACTAAAGTTGCACACAATTGGATACACTCCTTTTGGTTAATTTTAAAATAGTTAAATTATCGACTTTCAAGTGATCAAGTGGTGGGATTGTTGGTTGCCTACTTTTAGGCTTGTGGTGGATCTAAAGAGACAAGCGCTACTACAAGTCCCCCCGGCCAAAATCACACTTGGTGGGTGGCAACAAGGGTGATCCGCGCTTGGGTCTGACGCCTTATTGCTTAATATCCTTGGCGTGAAATTTACCGACAAAGTTTCCATTCAAATCTTCTAGTTCATAATAGCTTTGGCCCAACTTGCGCTTAATTCGTGCTTTTATGAATGTTGGGGCCAGTTTTGCGTTGAAACCTTTTGCAAAATTACTTTGTTGGAAATTCCTTCGAAAGACTTCCTGACCTGCGACGAAGGATACATTACTACTCCGCAGGTTGTATGCATTTTCGTTGCGAGCGTGTTGCTTCCGCATGCCAACCACTGCTTTATTGCGCATTAGGTTGAATGAATCGTCCTTGTCGAAACAAACGGATCGGTCCTCCAGCAAATCTAGTTCTCGCAATAGCTTGTACGCCGATCCATCTGTTATCATGTGCTGACCGAAAACTAACCCGTAGGGATTATTATTCACTGCACTGCGCCAACTAGATCGCATAGAACAGGAAATCTTGCTCAAATTTTCATCCCAGTTGGACTGGTTAGGATGGATGTATGCCTTAATAGCAGCGATTACTGATCTGTTCACACGTTCGGAGGCGTTGGCTTGGGGCGAGTGAACAGCAGTATAGGTATGGCAAATGCTATATTTTTGCAACAGATTGTTGAAAACGTGTGATTTGAATTGCGCTCCGTTGTCTGACAAAATAGTTTCAGGCACTCCGAAGCAGTGGAAAAGCTCTTCTTCTAGATACGGTAGTATTGCATCGGCGGTAAATTTCTTTACCGCTCTCAGAAATGGAAACTTTGTAAAGTGATCTAATACAATGAATATGCCTGTGTGACCGGATTTTGAGCGTGGATATGGTCCTAAGTAATCTACGAATAGTTTTTGAAAGAACCGATCAGTTTCTCCAGTTTTTCCCAGTGGCGGTCTAAGTACTTTATTGGACGATTTGGTACTTTTGCAGATTTCACACTGATTTACGTGTTCTTTAACATCGGTGACTAGATTTGGCCAGTAATAATACCGCCTTAATCTTTCAAGGGTTTTATTTATCCCACCGTGCGAAGACAATGGATCATTATGAGCAATTTTTAATGCCAGAGGTATCATTTCAGCTGGAAGCCATAGTTTCCAGACCGAGTCGTCGGCTATTCGGTCATCTGGAGCATCCTCTGTTCGCCGATAGAGCAATCCCCCTTTCACCTTTATGTCGGGTAGCTGCCTTTGGTTTTGGATCACTTTGGCAATTAGTTCCCTGTAACCAGCTGACTCGAAATGAGGGGATTTTAAATCACGGGCTTGATTGGTATCTACAGCAGATAAGTCTTCACAATGCGTCCGCGATAGTGCATCGGGGACTACATTTTTTGTGCCTTTTCGATGCTGTATCGTGAAGGTGTAAGCCTGCAACTTGAGTGCCCAACGAGCTAAACGACTCCCCAGATCGGTTTGTGACATAAGCCATTTTAAGGAGGCGTGGTCGGTAATGACGGTGAATGGATGTCCTTCAACATACGCCCTAAATTTTTTGACGCTCAATAGGGCTGCCAAACACTCTTTCTCGGTAACGGAGTAGTTACGCTGACACTTGTTGAGTTTTTTGGACATGTAGGCAATAGGGATTTCATCACCCTCTTCGTTAACCTGCATGAGCACTCCCCCTATTCCGGTGTGGCTAGCATCGCAATGGATGTAGAAAGGAGCCTCATAATCCGGAGTGTGTAGCACAGGGGCTTTGCATAACTCGGCTGTAAGGGCTAGAAAAGCGTTTTCAGCCGATTCGGACCAGACAAACCGCTGCTTGTGCTTTAGAGCGTCAGTTAAAGGAGTTGCCAGGGAAGCATAGTTTTTAATAAATTTCTGGTACCAACCAGTCATGCCCAGAAAACGCCGGAGCTGTTTTAGTGAGCGTGGTGCTGGGTACTCCTTAATGGCTTGTATCTTGTCCAAGTCCATGGCGATGGACCCGTTTCCGACCACGTGGCCTAAGTAATTTACTTCCTTGACACAAAATTGGCTCTTTTGCACATTAATTGTAAGTCCGGCTTCGGATAAACATCGTGCTATTGTTTTAAGGACCTCGAGGTGACGTTCGAACGTGTCTGAGACAATTAGCAGATCGTCCAAATAAACGAACACCTCGTTTCGAAATTTAACTGGGATCACGCGATCCATCAGTTTGGACATGGTGGCAGTGGCATTCGTAAGCCCAAAAGGCATCACGGTAAATTGGTAAAGTGCTCTACCAGGCACGGTGAACGCGGTTTTATCCCGCGAACTCGGCTCAAGTGGCACCTGCCAGTAGGCGTCTTTCAGGTCGATGCTGGTTATGAATTCAGCCTTTGGCAAACGACTCAGTAGACCGTCAATGATGGGTGTAGGATAAGCATCCTTTCGCGTAGCTAAATTGATTTGTCTGCTGTCTAGGCAGAGACGAAGTTTACCTGGCTTGTTGACCAATACAATTGGGGAGGACCATGGGCTTTCTGATTCCTCAATTACTCCTAGAGAGATCATTCGATCCAACTCTTCGTAGACCAGCTTTTCCATAGCAGGTGAGATAGGGTAATGCCGCTGTTTGATGGGCTTGGCATCTCCTACATCAATAGCGTGTGACAAGAGGGAGGTTTTCCCTAGTCCCTTCTCGGAAAATGAGGGGAAACAACGAATTACCTCATCTAAGCGATTTTGTTCCGCATTGGAAAGGGGCTCAGCAGGTTAGAATCTACTTCGGCTATATTAGCCATCATTGGTTTATTAGCCAAGTCAGAAGGAAGTAATTGGAACGCTGTCCAGAAATCTATGCCCAAGTATAAGGACTGGATTAAAGTAGGGATCACGTATAAGGAGATTGATTTGCAGTTACCGTTGTAGCACACTTCGGTGCGTATTTTGCCAATGATATTTTGGGTTTTCCCATCTGCGGTACGCACTGTGGAGCAAATTGATCTTAGTGGAGTTTTTTGTTGGAGTAATTCTTCAGCAAGACTACCACCTATGCAGCTTATAGAAGCGCCGGTTTCCAATAACCCGGATACAGATCGTCCCAGTAATTCTACTTGAGCGTAAGGTCGAACATCGTGATCTACAATAGCAGATATTAGTGACTTGCGTTCTGATTTATGTTTTTCTTGAAATTCGACTCTGCGTAGCCTGGAACGAGCAGTTCTTTTGTTGGCCAAGCATTCGGTCTGAGGTTCAAATGGGTTGATAGCATTGTGAAGAGGTAAAGCGGGTGGTGTTGACAAATCAGGTGGGTGTGGAATCGAAGAAGCGTTTTCTTCTAGTCCGTGTTGGTTGCTTTCGAAGCTGTTGGTCTGCGTGCACTTTTCAAAGGTGCACGAGCTGAGTAGTTTTTTTCATGGCTACATTTGGGACAAGAAGGACGGTACGTATCAGCTTGACCACAGCCATAGCAAAATACTCGTCGATCAGATACGCAATCCTGGTAGCGATGACCTTTTTTCCCGCAGTTCCAGCAGGACAATTCAATGGCAGCAATGTTATTTTCACTGATGTCGGACTCGCTTTCGGAATCTATCTGAACTGCATGTCCTACGCGACGAGGTGCGGCCCGTGGCTTCGTTGCCAGTGGCTTCAACACGCTTTGAACAAATTCCTCGCGAGTACGCACTGCATGTCTGAGTTCAGAAATAGTGTCAATCTTTGCATACAGTAGCTCGTGCTGTATTTCGGGAAGTAAGTTCGATCGCACAGACTCCAAAAGATAAGAATCTGGCAACGGAACGGCAAGTTTGTCAGCTAGATTGACAATTGATTCGTAAAATTCATTGAAGGTTTCCCCCTCTTTTTGTTTACGACGGTCAATTGCTGCTTTTATATTCACGTCGGTTCGTTCGTCCTTGAACTGCGCTCGAAAAGCGACACAAAAAGATTCCCATCGAACTTGTGTTACGCTTTTGTGATACCGCCAGTACCAGTCGCTGGCTCTACCTTCAAGTACGTTGCTGATGTGGCAGGCTAAAATTTCTAAATCGTCACCAAACGTTTGTTTAGCTAGGGCTTCGACACGATAAAGAAAATCGTCAACGCTCATGGCCGATCTTCCAGAAAACTTAATTTTCCAGTTGCTTATAATCTGACTAATCCTATCAGGACGCAGTTCGGAGCTCATGGAGGAAGTTCCCCGTGTTGAAGACGCTGTTGCCTCCTGGGAGGACGTCTGAATTTCCAAGTTTGGGATTAGGATATCTGAAGGATTGCTTACTCTCGCTGAAGTCAAAGGTGGCTCTTCTCGAGAGGTAATAGCGGACAAAAGGCCTTGAAAGCCTGCATTCATCGCCCGACACAACATTTCAGTTTGTCTTACGGCTGCCGTTTCCATTGCATTAGCAATCGCTTGTTGCATTTGACTAGCTGGTGAGGAAGGATCAGTATTGGTACTGGGGTTTCCCAAAGAGGGCTGATCATTTGGCTGAACGTTCTCCATGTTATCGAAATTGGAATTTTCTAATCTTTGCTGGCTTCTCGTGCGAGCTGGCATTGATGTAGATGGCAGACTCTGGGTAGACTGGCTAAGTTCAGTATTCACTGTGAGGTTCAACAGTGACGTTTGTAATCGTGCTTTGCACACAGGACAGAACTCTCGGTTTGCTACTCTGGTGTTAAAGCACACCCAATGAAAAGTGTGACTGCAGCTGGTTGTCAATAACTGAGCAGTATATTCGATGTCTCTGAGGCAGATGTAGCACTGTATATCTCCTGTCAAAATGTCACAGCTGCGGGCTAGCAACATGTCAGCTTGCACCCGAAAAAGATACTTTTGTATACTGAATAGCAATTAAGAATTGGAACTAGAGTAAGCCAAGAATTCAGTTTTACCTAGAGAATAACTGACTTAAAAAGAATGTAAGTGTATTTATATTAAAAACTAATAATGATGATATTAAGAAATAGATTCAAGAACAAAATTGTACATGGTATCCGGAAATCATAAATTGCTTTCATGGGTAACACTAGAACTGCGAAATGAGCTTCTGAGAATAGGTACAGTAAAAGATATTTTTTTCTATTAAGATTTTAATAGGTTGATTGACAGAGTTCAAAAGTTATGCAGACAAAGCAACGTCAGCCGCATAGCAGAATGCAATATGCCTGACCGTCAGAATTGGCTAGCAAAATCTGGAACTTGTAACAGATTTGAGCTAAATATCAGCGGGGTATTTTCAAAGAGAACAATGCCGAAGTGGTTTGGCGATTATTTTCTGATACGAATCCAGGAAGATAAATAGCGTAAGGGCATCAACGCATGATAGAATTGTCTAGTGTGAAACAAATAAAACAACCAGCAGCTGTACAACAGAACGCAATATACCTGCTCGTCAGGGTTATTCGCTTAAAAACCACTATGTAGGGACTATTAGGGATATATATAAACAACAAGCAGCCGTACAGCAGAACGCATTGTACCGCTCATCAGAATTATATACGTCGATTAGTCTAGATGCTTTTAACAAAGTCAACTGTATACAACGAGATGACAGAGCTCCAAACCTATACAAGTATTATTCACGCACCAGCAAAAAATAATAAAACCAGCATGGTTGGTCTGAATTCGTGTGTTCAATCCAGCTAGACTTTGTTAATTGCGGAAGATGAAAAGATGAACAAAGTGATGTAGAATCTGAACGACTGTTCAAGCACACCCGCTCGAAAGAATATACAAAAGAGATAGTTGGGAAAATGGGAGGGGACTTAGCTGTATAGGTAAAGAACTTATTTCGAACGTGTCACTTTTTCTTACCTAACAACTTAGGGTGTTCTACTTTAACTGCTTCTGTTTAGCGGTAGGCCACAGAGCTAATCCATGTAAAAACCTGCATCCAGCTACAACTTCACAGCATCAATAGGAGCACAAGGATAAAAAAAAGATCCAAAAGCTAATAAGAAAAGCGGCGTTAACTCTATGCGAAGAGAAAACTCTTCCAGCAATTTTAAGCAAATGGACATACGATTAGTGGCTTAGGCCCGGTAATGGAGCTGTTTGTAACACTACCATTTAATCCACGGCTCTTAAACCAACAAATCAGGACAAGGGGATGGAATAATCCAAGACTAAATGAGTTAAGTCAGATGTAAATGACTGAAGATTTCATTTTGTTTGTTTTGGTAGGGGCTTACCGGATCACTCGGGCCCCCTAAGTTGGGCGCCAAATAAAATTAAATAAGTAATAACAACTGTAGCATACAAAGGATGTTGGTATCTTGTTCGAGCAGATGGAAGAGGTAGACCTGTGCGGAACCCGTGCTTGATCCGGCTATCTTCGTCGGCAATGTGGGGGTGGTTCAAAATCAGTCACCGCAGGTTACTAGCTCGTGCATGGTGTATACTCATTTAATTTTAATACTCACGGGTTGTTTTGATTTTATAGGGTAGTGAAAGCCTATCACTTAGCCTGGGAAGGATGGAAAAAAAAGGGTTTTGGAGAGCAGAATAGAGGAGGAGAGAAAAGAAAAGGGGGTCTCAGAAGTGCATATTGGGTTCAGGCCACACTGAGGTGTTGTTCAGTGGCCATATTCCCCGCCCTACCATGATCACCACTTGCAAGTATGGAACATTGTCCATTGGTGATCCCTAAAACAATGAAGCGTTGTTCACTTCATCCCATGGCGGCTCATTATGATTTCCGGACGAAAAATTAAGCTTATTCGGACTTCATTATAAATTTATTCATTGAATTCATGATTGAGTAGAGGTAAGCATATAAAAATAAGATATTTTTAGTAGTAAAGGGTATCCATTAAGTCTAAGCGTTATTTTCATATATTTTCTTTATAGCTTTAGTAACTAAACTTCATTCTTAAAGCTTTCTTTGTTTTTCTAACGAGCAGTACTACCTAAGATATCTATAAACGTAAGTTTATTCTAAGCGCAAGTGAAATCAAAGTAAAAGTTAGCTGTAAAGTAAGAGTAAATTAATTATAAATGACAGTTCGCCATTGGTTGGGTATGTATATATAGTATAGGTAAATAAAGAATAGGTTTAGGAATTAAATTCAAGGTGCGACTATTTTAATATGGAGATTTGCCAAGTACTAGCATTTTGGTCTTACATGAAGAAGCACTACTGTACGCAGCCAAACAACTGAGTTGAGCTAGGTCAGGTTCTTGGTTACAATCAAAAAGGTGGGAACAAAGATGTAAACAGAGATCTTCCGTTAGTTTTTGTTGTGTGCCTTTGCTCTGGCTTATCAGTAGCGATTTAACGGCGATCCAAGCCGGCGCTTACACATGAAGATGAGGGATCGAGAGTAAATTTAAGAGAGCGCTATTTGGATCAGTGGGACACTTCTTAGGCTTTCTCTTATGGCTGGCAATTTACTTTGTTGTTGGGTTGTGTGCACATTACTCTAATTAGGTTGTCAAACTTACAAAAAAAACAACTGTGTTGACAGAGTAAGAGAGTACGACACAAGCTGCGCTTACTCTTTCAAAACAATCAAATATTAATAATGGCCTGAAGGGCTGAGTACACTTACGGCTTGATGATCCAGCGGGGGAAAGGCCTTTCTCCAGATGATCAGCTGTGGGGGTTTGATCTTATTTGTGTTAGAGTAAAGATGTGTGAAGCTTGTTTTTCGGTTTAAGTTTTGACGATCACAGCAGCAACATTAAAGTACATTTAGCCAAGAGAAGGGTTAAAGCAAGACAAAAAAAAATTTAAAGAACTCTCACTTGCTCTGTGAGAGCGTTTTGCCAAGTGGCCCAACAAAAAAAAATGTCTTGAATTGATTCATGTAGCAACTACAAATTTTGCCCTTTTCTTTTAATTTCACTTGGCCGTCTCACTTCTCTTTCTATTGGGTCACTATATTCTCTGGGGAGGCATAGTTTTAAATTATCCAATACAGCTCCCAGGGTGTGCACTGGGCCTCAAAGAGACTTCATACGGTTTTCTTTAGAAAGCACTTTTTAGCTGGGAAACAGTCCGAACAGAGGTACCAGGGTGTGCACTGGGCTCTAGAGAGGAAGCTACGGATTCACTACCCCACGCATTGGACAAACTAGGTTATGTTGCTGGGCGAGAGCTGGCATCCGAGGCTTTCGTGCGTGCGCTGGCCGGCATTTATAACTGACCAATGATGATTGTCTGTATGGCGGGGCTAACAGCAGTCCTAATCGGTTTTAGTCAGGGAGCTAGAGCACGATGACTGGCGATCTGGGACAAGGGGCCAGACCTTCATGATTAAGTGAAGAGAACGGTACCACGAAGGAGTAATTAGAATGTGACTGTTGGAGGCAAGCGGATTGTATAATTACCATAAGCAGGCTGGCGCTCAAATTATTCTTTGCTGTCTGAGGCAGCTGTTTAGAGAGGCTCCGCCAAGAGGTTAGGTTTTGGAACGATCTCCGAATTGGCTTTTGCTTGGATTGTTTTACACCTCTGCAGAAAACCATGAATTAGCTGACAGAAATTGTCAAGGCAATGGGGTAACTCACCAAGCGTGAGCTGATATTTTCATGGAGAAAAGTAGCACTTATCAACGCAGGCGAAAATAAAACTGGATTTATCTCCTTTGAAGGCAGATTAATTGCAACTTCTTGTTAGTGGGCCGTGCTGATTAGATGGGTTTGAAATTTGATTGGAAACCACGAGGTTAGGTTAAACCCGAATTTTGATAATTTTTCCGCTGACACGTCTGCTTGGCTCGAGTACTGTTTAGCGAAAAGAACGTGGCTTTTGGTCGGCGTGTTCAGCTGGTACGGAAATACGTGGCAATTAGGGGTGCATTTTTCGATTGGTAATCGCTAGTGATACTTATCGAATAAACCGAATAAAAGGGGAATCGATAATGCTACCGACATTAATTTAATTTTAGCAGACTGAGCCCACAATAAAAATTAAACTAAGTTTAACTAAAGTTGCACACAATTGGATACACTCCTTTTGGTTAATTTTAAAATAGTTAAATTATCGACTTTCAAGTGATCAAGTGGTGGGATTGTTGGTTGCCTACTTTTAGGCTTGTGGTGGATCTAAAGAGACAAGCGCTACTACACTGACAACCCGAAATATACAATGACACTTTAATCCCCCGCGTAGCCCAAATTTTGGACTATTATGGGAAGCCAACGTCAAGGCTGTTAAAACGCATCTCCACCGCACTTTTAAGGGTCTATGCATGACGTATGAACAGCTATCAACCGTACTTGTTCAAATAGAAGCATGCCTAATTTCTCGACCACTATGTCCTTTAACTGCCGAAACGGATGATCTATGCCCTCTAACGACTGCCCATTTTCTCATTGGCGACTCTATGATGGCTCTTCCTGATCCTACATATAAAGACACCGCTCTAAATGCTCAATTTCTAGAAGGACAGAAATTGACTCGACAATTTTGGCATCGCTGGAGCGCAGACTGGCTTTCACACCTACAATCGCGTCCTAAATGGAGAACTGAAGAAAGCAATCTGCAACTCAATGACATCGTGATAATCAAAGATGATCGCGTATCACCTAATGAATGGAAATTGGGGCGTGTCATCGAACTTCATCCTGGAACAGATAATCTCGTTAGAGTAGTATCGCTCAAAACGGCATCTGGCGTATATAAACGCTCACTCTCGAACATTTTTAGATTACCCATACCAACTTATACTGAAGCAACAAACGCTAGTGATTAAACCAGGCATGCCCAAAAGCAGCAAACGACTGAGCACTCACCAATACTCACAAAGATAAGCACCAATACCAATAATGAAATTGTTGTTGGTCAGTTTGCTTGCTCTCGCAAATACCAATCAAAGAAGAGAACAAAACCGGTTTTTGTTCTACGCGTCGCATACACACGAAATCGTTAGCATGTGTGTCGTTTCGTATGCCTCGCGCCCTGCATGTATATGATCATTGATTTCCTATGTTCCGTGCAATTACAATAACAAAACGTACCCAAAGAGCATACGGCTGGGCATCGCTGGATTAAACCGTATATGCACCTTTGCTCACGCACTTGCATACCATAAAAAACACTTATCTCGTTACAGCTGATTTGTCAGGTGCTTCAAAGGATAATCATACTGGTCCCAGTATTGGGGGCGGCATGTACGGGCGTTTCCAGCCTAAATGTTAACATGGGTTAAGCAACCTTACATCAGCAGAGAGTGAATGTTATGCTCTCTCTTCCTCTCTCTTTACTGCTTACATTTAGATCAGCGGCAGAAGCTCGCCTTGCCTACACACTCAAAAATAAAAATAATCGTTCATAAGAAGTCAGAGAAGGAGCTTGCATTCTGGTCGCGTTCTAATTCGTTTGCTAATTTGTACATTAATTAATCAATACGGACTCACATTGTTACAAGTAGTTCTAACTTTGTGAATAAATCATTGAAGTTAAAGTCCTCGCTCTCGTTCCTGGTTCAAATTGAATTGAAAGTCCACTGAGCAGTATATGCTCATCTTTGACGTTTGCTAAGATCTAGCGAATTTCACAACAGGTACAGATGAATAAAGATGCTTTTATGAAATTGCTGACAATACTGTAATAGCAAAGCAAATTAGATTTAGAAATTATAGACTTCAATGATGAAACAGGACCCCAATGTACTACGATACGATACTATGCCGAGCCGATACTATGCCGAGCCGATACTATGCCGATACCATCGACATTGGCTCGGCATTGGCTAGGCATAAGCTCGGCATTGGCTCGGCATTAGCTCGGCATTGGCTCGGCATTGGCTCGGCACTGGCTCGGCATTGGCTCGGCATTGGCTCGGCATTGGCTCGGCATTGATTCGGCATTGGATCGGCATTGGCTCGGCATTGGCTCGGCATTGGCTCGGCATTGGTTCAGCATTGGCTCGGCATTGGCTCGGCATCGGCTCGGCATTGGCTCGGCATTGGCTCTGCATTGACTCGGCATTGGCTCGGCATTGGCTCGGAATTGACTCGGCATTGACTCGGCATTGACACGGCATTGGCTCGGCATATTATCGACACTTCCGCCCCGCCTTGCCTATGATATTTTTAAGGTTCAGACTAAACAGGAACTTCGCAATACTGTGAAAAGAATTGTGAGAATACAAAAAAGGTTCGGTTCAAGCAATCACTTAAGTCAATTTCTTTAGATCTTTTATAACTTTCTCAACATTATGACTGGAAAAAATAATTGTAAGGTACAGATAATTAAAGATGCTTTTTAGAAATAGTTCGAGAGCAATATGATGAAAAATAAAAGCCAAAAAATTCTAAATGACTTGTGCTAGTTTGGTGCATGAACGGTTAAGTAGAGGAGATCCGGTTCTGGTTGAAAGATTTCTGATAGATGTGTTCAAGTTAGCAAGGCAGCATATTTTGGTCGCAAAAGATATGAAAGCTGCCTTTACTCTTGTCAAATATTTTGCTCTGACAATAGTAAAAAACCAAGCAAATTAGATTTAGAAGTTATAGACTTCAATGAAGAAATAGGACTGCATAGTATCAGCATTGGGTCGGTATTGGCCTAGCCGATGTCGATAATATGCCGATACTATGCCGAGCCGATACCGATACTTGGCATTGGCTCGGCAAGACAACAAATTCTAAATGACTTGTGCTAGTTTGGTGCATGAACGGTTAAGTAGAGGAGATCCGGTGCGGGTTGAAGTTTTTCTGTTAGATGTGTTCAAGTTAGCTAGGCATTGGGTCGGCATTGGCCTTACCGAACGAAATAATGACGTTTTGCTTTGTCAGAACAATGTAGTTTTGAGACGACATAGTTTCGATCGAAATTGTGTCGCTTTTTTTTGTTCGTTCCAACTAGAATTTTTTGCTGTCGAAATTAAGGCGTTTTGAAACGACATAATTTCTACGCTACGTTTCGCTAATAAAATCAAATTATGCCAAAAAAAATTTTTATTTTCAGCCTCTTAACACAGTAAGATAATCTTTCAACATTAAATTTCGTAAATGAAGTTTATTATTGTCTGAAAATAATAGTACATAAAACAAGTATGTAGTTTCTTAACATTTTAGAAATTTTTAAAGCTCTAATGATAACACAGGCTTACAAAAAAAGGCCAGCTTTTGCAATGGAGAAGAAAGCCAACTTCCCATATGTATAATTGGTCGCTGAATTCAAATTAATTGTCCATTTATTTTAATTAATTAATACCACATCTTCAGTTTTTTGATATAATAGTTTTTTTTAAAGTTATGGACCAAATACCATTAAAATGTACCACTTTTTTTTTTCATTTTTAAATAATATTAACTTCCAAAATGTCTTAAAATTAACAAAAATTAATTTTAAATAATTTTTTTATACAAACTACAAGAAATTTCAAAATCATGCAAAAAAAAAATGGACAATTTTTATAGTTTTTGGGCTATAACTTTAAAAAGAGCTATTACATCAATAAACTGAAGATGTGGTAAATTAGAAGAGGACTATCCATTAATGTTTCCTAAGATATTTTTCTGTCATCAGACCATTTTTCAGAATTTTTTAAGCATAGGAAAAAAAAATAGTTTGATCATAAAACAGCCTTAATTTCCATTTTAAAATCGATTAAAATTGTAGCTTAATAACAAAATCAAAACGTGTTTGGTTTTTCTGTCAGATCATTCAATGCAGCTAACATTAAAACATAATTTGGTTGGAAAAGGTTAATTAATGCGGTCACAGCACCTATAAATGTAAACAACACACGTTTATGCAAACGCCCTGACGGGCGAAAACGGACAATTGATTTGAATTAAGCGACCAAAAATGCATATGGAAAGTTTGTTATCTTCTCTATTTCAAAAGCTTGTAACCAATTGTAATGTTTACTATGTATAAATATAATCATATTTTAGGACTTCGTTTACAATTTGATTGAAAATCGGACACTTTGCTTTTTGTTGTTGTAGTTTTAAAACGACATTATTTTTAGCGAAATAATGTCACTTGTTTTGTCGGAATAATGTCGTTTTAAAAAGAATGTACTGGGCGAAATTATGTCGTCGGAACTATGTCGCTATGCCCAGTGATCTATGCCACTGAGGCGTCTGAAATTAGATGTAAATAGTACGTATTGAATCTCAATTAACAGCAAAATTCACAGCCCTTCAAAAACAGCTTATTTACGCCAAAAATTACGAGAGTAAACAGAAGGGCCGCTCAATAGCTGCGACGTGTAAATTTACACAATTACGCTTTTACGCGGGCTGGTGAATACCCTATATATACATCAAAAAAATTTTCAACTGAAGCTTTACAGGCAACTGATAAGTTTCGAGATGATAAATCTTGTTTTTAAGATTTCTAAACTCATTTCAAGGTTTTACAATCTTGTTTTTTTAAGCTTGCAAGGTTCTTGAAACCGAGATTTTCAGTCTAGATTTTAGATTGATTTTTCTTTCTCAGTGAAGACAGCCTAGAGCCATGCACTTCATATTTGGGATTTTTAAAATTTATTATTTTAAATTGCAGCAGATTCGCACTAGAGGACTTGTCGTGTCGACGGTTGAATCGCTAATGCCACAAAGCTGGCCGCAATGCGCTCACCAGCCATATGCATGGCAGTTTTGCGGTGTTGACTATTTTTACGTTTTCGGTCTGAAGCATGGGACGACAAAAAGCAAAATCACACTTTAGCTTGGCATGTGTATGTGTGTAGCCTGCGATGCCCCACGGGCTCGCAACCTATATCTATCATCAACATACACACCTGAAGTCATATTTTATAATTTCCTTAGAATAAGTTAAATAAAAGATTCAAAACACGCGCGCATTTTCAAACTACAAGTGCGAGCGCCATCAATCGATAGGCTGATCAACCACGCCATCGTTATCGATATCGCGCGCTCTGCCACAATCAGCTGCGCTCGCTGCCACTATCAGCTGCGCTCGCTGCCACCGTCGGCTGCGCCCAGCAGCCTATAAAAGAAGAGCACCAACGCACTGACAAGTGACTTAGTTCCCGACACCGGTCAGAGCAGACATAGAAGAATGAACTGCTCTGTTCGGCTTTTTAATTCCTGAATGTTTTCCAAATTTTTTTCGCAGTGACTGCAGTTTTGGGAATTTAACTTTCTAAGAATAAGCATATAACGCAGTGCGTTTCGTTCCGCGACTTCTTCATCTTCGCATTTTGATTCTTTTGTTTCCGGATGCCAAACCGCAGATTTATTTTCTGCGTCGTCAAAAGGACTATCACCATTAGTCGTCAAATCATAGCCCATTTCAGGCTTAAATGCCCAATCTAAGGCATAGTCATCATCTGGCTGACAATTGGCATTTTTAAGAGTTTTGTTTTGGACAATTTTCATTGACCACAAATTTCTTAAGCAGTATAAAACTTCTACTGCAGTCGGATTGGTATTTGCACCAAATCTACTGCGAACTAGGCCGAAGAAATTTTCTAGGGCATCTTGGTTAAGCCGACTCATATAAATGTATTCGATACCATTTTGTTGTATAAGGGTTTCGCATACAATGCCGATTCGTTTGTAAGCCGTGGCAAGATCAGTAAAACAGTTTGATTTAGGAGGCTGTGCTGTTTTCTTATGGGGAAGAAATCGAACGGATTTTAAATATTCAATAACATCTTCAATACGCTTTTGGGTATCCC
This sequence comes from Lordiphosa magnipectinata, assembly GCA_037044535.1. NCBI lineage: Eukaryota > Metazoa > Arthropoda > Insecta > Diptera > Drosophilidae > Lordiphosa > Lordiphosa magnipectinata. The sequence goes on from JBAMBO010004337.1 coordinate 80,132, forward strand.
CATCGAGCCGATAACTTCCCTTGTTAAGCAAATCAAAACCATCATTCATGGTTCTAAGAAACTTTGCTGTCTCAAGAGCGTTCTTGTTTTGTTTTAAAGCTCCATCTTTGGAACTTAGTTCAATGGCATCGCTGATTGTTTTGGAAAAAACTTGCACAGCTAATTTAATGCTCATTTTTTCGAAATTGTTCGGATTTATATGTTTCTCCGATAATTTCGGTGCCAAGCGTACTGTTTGGGACTTATCAATGTTATAAAACTCTGTTATAACGTCCCAACTTACTATGACATCACATGTTTTCACATCGTGGCTTAAAAGATTATTTCTAACACTTTTAAACAAATGCACATAGTCAACTATATATTGCGGCCGTGGTTTCTCCAAAAGAACTTCCTTTTGAATTAAACCAAATGCGGCAGTTGCGATCGCTGACAATGGCACGTAGTTTCAGGCCAACTTCAGTACAACATTTTACAACCCTTATAATAATTTCAGAATATTTTGTTGAAGTTACAGTTTTATTTACAAATGTAACACCAAGAAGGTATTTCCAATTTGACAAAAGTCCACGCACCATGAATGCAAGCATTCCTGTAGCGTGGGAAGAGTACTCGTCATTAGAACTGAGACCATCTCCCAGGTCAATAAAACCAACAGCTTTATCAGCTTTCGGCAGGTAAGTAATACCTGTTTTAATGCTCATTTCGTCAAAAACGAGCTGAAAATTTCTATGACTCTCTTCCATTTGAAAAACGAATTGTTTTAAAAATTCGATATGTTGACCAGAAAAGCCAGTTTTAAACTCCTTTATTGGCACCCAGTTTCTCAGGGAAGAAAGGCTGGGTAAATTAAAATTTAAATTGTCTCGCATATGATTATATGCTTTAGGACTGGTCATGTAAATGTTTAGCACCAGTTCCTTTTCTTCATTCGTACAATGAGTACCACGTTTTGTTGCCAAAACATTTAGAAGAATTTTGGTATTATCCTTTGATTTTAAGCAATCAATTGGATTGTACTTCACTGTAACATTTTCTAAATCAGATCGGAATTGGCGATTCTGTTTAGTGAGAAATGAAATCTCATTTTCTAATTTTGTATTTTCTTCTTTTAAAGCTAAACATATTCTGTTCTTCTCTTCTAGATTCTTAATGTGGATATTTAGAATCTGATTTTCTTTAATTAAATTTTCAACTTTCTTATTGCAGTTGTTCTTATACAGAGAAGCGTCATTTCTATATTGTGTGATTAGAAAATTGAGAGAATTTATTTCGTTGTCAAAATTTTTAATTTGTAATTTAAGAGAGCTGTTTTCTTTTTTTAAAAGATCATTGTCACATTTAAACGAGCTATTCGCTATATTTAAAGAATTAATTTGATCTTTTAAAAATATTTTTTCCCTATCCAAGCTGTCTTGTCCTTTTTTTGAAATAAGAGAAATCTCATTTTGGCTATTTGAAATGGAAGAATTCTCATTTTGGCCATTTGAAATAAGAGAAATCTCATTTTGGCCATTTGAAATGAGAGAATTCTCATTTTGGCCATTTGAAATGAGAGAATTCTCATTTTGGCCGTTTGAAATGAGAGAATTCTCATTTTGGCCGTTTGAAATGAGAGAATTCTCATTTTAAACATTTTTATCTACCTCTAAGCTACTACTACTACTACTACTACTACTAATACTACTATAACCTCCATCCGTACCTGAAAATAAAAGTATACAAAAATGAATATTTCTATGCGTTGCAAACTCCTGGGCAAACGGTGGGGGAATTTTATTTGCCAGTCCGGCCAGCTATGCCCCTATTCACAGCCAATTGTAGTCAGAGACGTTATTAGAGCTAACCAAAACGTTAAGAATATAGAGATCGAGAAGAGGGAGAGAGAAAAAACCAAAACCTCGAGTTATGTAGGAACAAAGGAAAAAAATAAGATAATATAATAAATTATAATAAAACAGAGATAGAGAGAAAACTATCTAAAAGTAAACTTAAAAATTTTAAATGTATACGTAAAACTTAAAACTAAATAACCGGAAGATCTGTGACCCGGTGGAGGAGGATTTTTTAGCCAGTCCGGCAAGCTATGCCCCTACTCACAGCAGGGAGTGGTCAGAGATTTCCCCGGAGATAATTATAGAGAGAAGAGAGAAAGATCTGTTGAGAGCATTATTGTAATTAAACAGTTGTATGATTAACAATAACAACAATAATAATGATTATAATTAATCATTGATGTTAAACAAGCCAACAACTAAATAATATTACACGTTGGTTTTGAATCATAATATTAATCTAAATTCAAACTTCACTTACCCAACTTTTCAGTTGGCACGCTGCCATTCTTGAGCTTCTTTCCCAGCAAGCACTCTTCCTTAAAATGCCTAGCACAAACGTAATCATGTCGCTTGGCAAAAGGAGTTTTGAGTAAGCTAACCCACAGCTTGAACTGCTCGTGGGCATTAGGAAAGCGAAAAGCCCTTTCGTGGCCAGGGCATCCAGAAACAATACAATCCTTTACTTTAGCAGTACTATAAAATAGAAATTTTGGTAACGTTTTAGCTAATAGTATGTAGTAGGCTTGGTTGATCCAAGTTGATATGGACGGAAGGAAGTCGTTGGTTGATAAGTTTATTATTGACGGACTTTTTCAATTGTTTTTACTTACGGCTGCAATAGCTTCAGCAATCCTTCAACCGCCTCTGATTCTCCTTGATTAAACCTGTAAAAATAAAACAAAACATTAAAAATACAATATAAAAAGGTTTAAAATATATATAAATACGCTGTGCCATGTCCATCTGTCCGTTTGTCCGTCCGTCCGTCTGTATGAACGCACAGATCTCAGAGATGGTAAGAGATAGAGATTTGACATGTATGGGACATATATTTGTTCTACTTGCAGGCAGTGCAAGTTTATTTTCAATTTTTGCCATGCCACCTCCCGCCCCCGCAATTTGGAAAAAACGTCATATCTCCTACAGTTTTTAAGATAGATCGTTCGTACCTTCTAGAGCCTTGTAAACAAAATTATTTATTGATTTGCTGAAGGAATGATAAAGATCGGATGAACGATACTCAAGTTATGAGCAAAAAACGGCCAGTACACACCCCCACCCCCCCGCCCTTCGCCACAGCTTTCCATGCAACAAACGCAATCATAGTGAGAGAGAGAGAGAGAACCGTAGAGTAATCAAAATATTGCACGATATGTATTATAATATTATAGTCGGGGGCAAATGAACTGGTACAGAGTATCTTATAATCGGGCTTGACCGACTTTCTCACTTGTTTTTTTTTTAATTAAATAAAATGTTAAAATAAATGTTTCAAAAATATCCACTTACACTTTCTGCATTTTTGTTGTCTTTTATAAAAATGGCTCTTAGGTGTTGGATAGCGTCTAATTGAGGTTCAAACTTGGTAATTTCGTTTTCTTAAGTTTGGAACACCGGAACTAGCACATTGTTATGATGTGATGATGTGTGAAAATTCCACACAGTTAAAAAAGTGGTTTGTAGTAATTAAAATAAAATTAATTTATGGCATTGCATTACATACATACTTAATTGAATTACTAACTTTGATTTGAACAATTCTGTTCTATTAAAATCATTATAAGTTATATAATAAAAATTATACGGTAATGATTATATTTGAATTTTTGTACGTTTTTCTTGAATGATAATCATTAGTTTTGAGTAATTATATAAACCTTCGACCATAAAAATCGTAATTATTGTAAGTTAGAATGATATTTTATAGCCAGAGCAACGGTGGCCTTAATTCTATTGTTTTTACAAATTTGTTTCAGAAAGTTTTGAATATTTTCCTTGTTGACATCAGTGAGTAGTTGATTTGCATTGAGAATTTTGAAGGAGGTACATTGGTTGACAATAAATTGTCAGTGGTTGACAAAATGGTCTATGGAAAGAGTTGCTGCATTGCAGTATGGATCGAGCGGTGGAGCTGTTTTGTTTAGTAGGTATTCATGTGTAAGTTTTGTATGACCGATTCGGAATCTGGTGTAAATAATTGCATGATTTTTGTTTATTTTTATTGGTATATCTATTGGCTTTCTGGATGGGTTTATTGTCTTGTAGTGATGAGTGTATTCATCCCAGATTCTGTTTAAAACAACTTTACTTGTTTTATTGATGAGATTACTTATGTCCTTCTTGTTAAAGGTGTCATGCAGTACTAACGGGGCTAAAGTGGCGACATTTGCCGCAGTACCCGCCAGTTCATTTCCTTTTATTCCTGCATGTTCTGATGTCCACATTAGTTTTATTTTGTAATGGCTTGCAGAAATAATGTCACTGATTTTGCTTATGGTGGAATTATTATTATTTCCGTTTCGGAGAGCAAGGAGTGTAGGTAGCAAGTCGGTCCATATGACATGTTTAGCTCTTTTGGTTCCACTCGGCAGCTCTACAGACATTAGGATCGCTTCGGCTATTTTGAATTTATATGTAAAAATGCATTAAATTGAGACTATAAAAAATGGCAGTATGAAAGTTGTTGGCAGCAACACGAAATGTGTCTTGCTCGTTTAACAGTGGTTACCAGCAACACAAAATGTGTCTGGCTGTCTCACAATGAGAGCCAGCTACACAAAATGTGTCTGACTCTCCCATAAAGAGAGCCTCAAACTCAAAATACGACTCAAAATGAAAACCAACAACACAAAATGTAGCTCAACATGAGAAGCAGCAACACAAAATGTGTGTTGCTTTTATAACATATAACTTAATTGTTATAAAATGTTTCTCGGGCGAAATCAAAGTATTTAGCAAATTATTATCACGGCATAGATTAGGCAATGACAATAAACTGGAATAAATTAATGAAATAAAATCCTAAAAATATTGGAATTTAGTAATAGTAATTTTAGATATATGAACATTTCCACAGTCACGAAGGAGATACCGCCACAGATGCAAGTAACCTATAAGCAGTACCCTAGATGTATTACCTAGATGCATTATCCTAGATGCATTACCCAAAATGCAATTGACTGGATGCATTACCCTAGATTTCACCAAGACAAACTTCAATATCTCTACAACTAATTTGTATTACACTAACAAAATTATGTTGCATACGTTAGTATGTGCTTCACACCCTCGCATGACTTGTGCTCCATATGAATTACACGAACAAAAATCATATGGTCGCCCATTTATATATGACTTTCATTCACTCCCCGGCAATTTACCATGCCTCCAACAACGGGCAACAACAACGCCATATGAGTGAGCAGTCCAACATGACCCAGCACCAAGCAACAATTCGAACGACAATAGCAACATTTGCATTTATCTATTCTCAGGATTCTCAAATTGAGCGGCGTCCTAACATGCCTCTCTATGTTAAGTTCTCTATGCTGTTGTCCACCTGCGGGTGCGGCTGGCCATGCAGGGACAAGGGGCATGGAGAATGAGTATTAGAGAACTAATTTGCGCTGCCTCTCAATTTTGGTGGTGCTAAATGATAGTGCCCAAAAAGATACTTTACAGAGCCAGTAGGAAAACACAGTGGTTAGAGCGAGACGGACATATTCCCAAATGTATCCAGAGAGCGTAAGTGAGAGCGAACTGCTGACCAAATGTATCTACAGAGCGTAAATGAGAGCGAACAGCTGACTGAGGCAGCGAAAATTTTATCTCTAATACTGATTGCTCCATGCAAGGGGGTTCTGTCCACCTGCTGCTTGATGCTCTGCTTTTATAGGCTGCTGGCGCAGTCGCCAGTGGCAGCGAACGCTGCTGATCGTGGCAGAGCGCGATCAGCTGGCCGCTGATGTTTGAAAGTTCGCTCGCGATATAAATTTTATTAATTTGATTAAACCAAGGTGGCCGGGGGCGCTTCTCGCGCATGCTGTCATATTTTATTAATATATTCATATGTGATGTGTTTAGCTTATATCTAGTGAATATATTATGTGTTTAGCTTATATCTAGTGAGTATATATATGTATTTATTTTATGTCTAAGGAATGCTTCGTGCTGAAATGTAAGAGTGGGATTGTGTAATAAGTAACTAACTTATATTATATAATAATTTGCGCGCCGCTGGGGCGTCGCAATATAAATTATACAAGCTGCAAGGGTATATAAACTTAAGTCGAGCCTAAGTTAGCCTTCCTCTATTTTTATACCCTTGTAGAGGGTATATTAAAATTGTTCAGATGTTTGTAACGCATAGAAGGAACCATCTCCGATGACACAAAGTATATATATTCTTGATCAGCATGACGAGCTGAGTTGATATAGCCATGTCCGTCTGTCCGTCTGTTTCTATGCTATCTCCTCCGTCAGTTTTAAAGATATCTTAACCAAACTTTGCACGAAGCTTTTTGGTATAAATACGCTGCACATTTCGGATCGGATGACTATTGCATATAGCTGCCGTAGGAACAATCGGTTGAAAAAGTAGTTTTAGGAAAAAAATTTTTTGTCTTCAAAGCAAACGTCCCCAAACCTCGTATTTATAAGTTTTCTATGCTTTTACACACTTCCACCAAGTCTTATGAAAATCGGCAAACTATATAGTATAGCTGCCATACAAAAGATAGGTCTGAAAAGAGTCTTAGTATGAAAAACTTTTTTGTTTTTAATGCTATCGCTCCCAAACTTGTTACTGATCAATATTATATGCTACCACACAATTTTGCCAAGTATGATGCAAATCGAATGACTATATACTATAGCTGCCATTGGAACCATCGGTCGAAAGTAGTTCTAGTGAGAAAAACTTTTTTGTTCTCAATGCTCATTTTATTCCTTAATTTATATAAATTAGACAAGCTACAAGGGTATATAAACTTCGGTCGAGCCGAAGTTTGCTTTCCTCAATTTTTTGCTTTTAAACTTAAACAACTGTACCCCATCCACCCCCTATATCCATTTGGCCAGCCCTGCTTTAAAGCACAGTTTCGCAGCCATGGCCCCCTGGGGGCCGAACATACTCGCCAATTCACACTGAATGCTTGCCGAAGTTATTTCGCGCTCGCTTCTTGTGAAACCCTGCTTTAATGCGAACTGTAATGGAGAATTGCAAAAATTGTTTTCTCTTTTGTAAATTTGATTTACCTTCAGTTGAAGCAGAAACTTCTTAATTGAAGTATCAAAAGTTGTTTAAGTTCAATAATCGTCCGTAAGGGACTAACATCCAATTGGAGTCACTTCGATTAGTACTAATAAATCATAGGAAAACCATAGTGGAAAATGGTTGTAATGCAACCAACCTCCTAGGGAGGGCTTATAATGAACCTTAAAGACCGTTATCGGATATAGTTATATTCTGGCATTCAATTGAAAATTTAATTGTGCACACACACCGCAGACATTTTAGTTTAGTTTTAGTTAGCTCATAAATTAAAATGCAACGGAGTCGGAGTAGGAGTTTGCGTCTGATTATCCTACCAAATATCTGACCAGTGCACTGCAAACTTTCAACATTTTACTGACCATTATTAAAGACCTTGTCAGTGGTGCAACGCAGTTATTTGCATTTGCTGGGTTTCCATTGAACTTTAGTTCGCTTGTACGGTTATTAGCTGTCGGGATTCCATAGAACGCATGTGTAAACATGCGATTTGTCGGATGTGGCGAAAGCTGTCAAAGAAGAGGGGGGTCCTGGCAAGTATTTGTTAAGTAGAAAACATAACTTGTGGTTGGGAAATATTAACATAAGTACTTTTGGTATAATAAACTATCTAAGAAGGGAATTTACTAATTCAAATGAAAAGCGCATAAGAGAAAGAGGAAATGTACAAGAAAGGTGTGGACAGGAAAAGGAAAAAAAATAGATAAATTGCTTAAAATGAAAGTAAAAAAGCAAATATGGCAATTAGCGATTACTGTTTTCTTATAGCTGAAGAGTTTCTGCTGAACAAAAAACTGAAGAAAAACAATTTTATGTTTACGCATTTCGATCACTCTGAAAGCTTTAAGTAGGATTATTTTGATCGTGCATTTTCTTTACACTCTCTCTCTATTTTTGTGGCAAAGTAACGAAAATATGAAATGAGAGAACATTTCCAATAAATCCCAGTTTCCAGTAAATAAAGATTTTTATTTGAGACAACAGCTCCAAGCTTTGATCTAGTTGGAGCCGGCTAAAAAATATGGAAGTATGTATTTTAACTTCAGTTGATAGCTGATGGTTTAAAAGTACAATAAGGGCGACGTAAAATTTATAGGAATCAATATTAGTAAAACAGTTCAAAGAAATACCAGTAAGAAAGCCCGACTATTTATACTTTGCAGGAGACATAGAAGAGAGAAAGAAGAGGCAACACATAAGAAGTTGTTGCTGTACTACGCTAAGTCTTAAGCTATGCGTGAGGTCTAATCGCACGCATGTCCCAATGCGGGAAACAACAACGAATGCGCGGCGCTTTATGGAGTCGGAGATGCTTCCTTTTGCACAAACTTTATAAATTTTTTGCATCTTTAATACGAAGGTCTGTAGAGGGTTTAAAGGCAGTGTTTGGAAGTACTTAGGTACAAATACCTAGGTATATACCAAGATACATATTTAGGGCCGTTTTCTCATGTTGGTGTTTTTGCAAATCTAGGTGGATTTGCTGCATTTGCTTTGCTCATGTTCAATGCTAACCATCTAGATGAATTTCGTAGCAATCTACTTGATCCTTATTGATTTCAAAACCATCTACGTGGTAATGCAAATTAAGTATTTTTATGTATCCGCGCATATGGTCACACTGAAAATTATTTGTAAACAAAAAACAGCTGCTACTAAAAACAGTAAAGTCTGAATTGTTAGCAAGTAAAGCAAACATGGAAAATATTGGACGTGCGTTTTATATACAATCACTTGCAGACATTGCTGAAGAGACAGATGTACATATTAATTCCTCTAGAGTCTATAACCGACGCACAAACTATTTCGAGACGTATGGGGACTCCGATTTTATAAAAAGATGTCGGTTGTCGAAAGCAACTGCCAAGTTTGTGTTACATAAAATTCACACAAGCCTGCAGTCTAATATCGAGAGGTGAGTGAGTTTTTCTTTTGTATTATTTTCAATATGCAATAATAAAATGCTTTCAGGCGAACTTGTATGCAGTCATCTACCAAGCTGTTAATAGCGCTTCGTTTCTATGCAAGCGGAAACTTCCTGATTACGGTTGGCGATTTTTGTGGAGTTAGCGTGTCCACAGTAAGCCGAGTTGTAAAAAAAGTCTCCTTTGCAATTGGTGGCCTGTCAAAAATGTTTATAAAATTCCCACCCAGTGACAACATCGATTCCTAAAGTCATTGGAGCTATTGATTGCACTCATGTAAAAATTCAATCACCAGGAGGAGATAATGGTGAAATTTTTCGAAACAGGAAAGGATACTTTTCCTTAAACGTGCAAGTTGTTTGCAATGCAAATCTTGTAATTCAGGATTTAGTTGCTAGGTGGCCAGGATCGGCACACGACAGAAACTTATTTCAAAACAGCCGGCTAAAATTCTTACTGGAGAATGGGCATTTTGGAAGTAACTACATCTTGGGCGACAGTGGATATAAGCAGACCGCATACCTAATGACACCTTTGTTTAATCCGCGCACAGAAGCCGAAAAATTGTACAACGAGTCCCAAATGCGCACCCGAATCGTTGTTGAGCGTTGCTTTGGAGTGTGGAAGCGGCGTTTTCCCGTTTATCAATGGGAATGCGTATCCAAAATAAGACCAAAATGGCAGTAATCGTAGCTTGCGGCGTTTTGCAAAATATTGCTATTCGATCGAGAGATACACTTCCCCCAACAGAATACGCACTTCCAACAGAAATGCCTAACCCACTGGATGAAAATTAAAGTAGTGATTTAAATACAGATGTAAATGAAAGATCTCGTTTAATTCTAAATTGCTTTTCAAGGTACGACTTCTTTTTGATTTATTTATTAAAATCACCTATAATTACATATTTTTGTTTTTGCCGACTGCGATGATCAAAACTTATATGAATACAACTTAATTTTACTTTAACTGCAAATTGGAGGATCTGTGATCTCTGCCTCTTGTGAAACTTTCTGAAATAAGAATTAAATGGAATGCCTTATAAATTTAAATACGTTTTTTTATACTAACATGTGAAATTCAGTTTTGTCTTTTTTTTCTCCTGCACCTCCAACTCCAATAACTCTATGCGCAGCTTTCGCTCACGAGCATCATCCTCATGCCTTTCTTGCGCTCGCTGGTTTTCGGACCTGAAAAAATTCTGTTGAGTCTGGAGCAGCATTATTTTTTCTTCCTCCAGCGTACGCTTGCGTCCAGGACCAGATTTTGGAGCCAGCTTTTTTGATTTTGGCTGGCGCAAAGTCGCTGGGTTCCAAGTGGCCCACTTGGAGCTTGAGCTTGGCACGTCATCATCCAATATAATGGCAGCCTGAAAACCAATAAGGATTGTACTGCAGTTTAGGTGAAATGTATTATTTTATAATCTGCACTTACCTCGGGATCGCTTGTGGCTGCTGCAAATAGGTCTTTTTTGCCCACAATGCTAAGATCGGTTTCAAAAGTGCCTGTTAAAAGCATTTGGAAATTTTTTAACTAAAAATCATATCGCTATTATTAAATACTTACACACATCACTGTCAAGTTCATTGCTTAGACCTGTTGCTGAATCTTCCATCATAGCAAAAATTCTCTCCGACAAAGATGATAACTTCGCACTTGCAGGTGGGCCACCACCAGTTTGGTATTTTACTGCTCTCTCCTTTGACAGCTCCGACTTCGACTTCCGCTTCATTGCTAAATTTTTCGGCCAGTTTGATCCATGTCTCCTGCTTTTGTTTCCAGGTCACTGCGTCCGACTTCTTGTTCTCAAGAACATCCTTCTTCTCCTCTACGAGATCCACAAGTAAAACCTCCTCCTACTCCGTGAATTGCTAGCTTCTTGTTTTTGATTCTTTGCTGGACATTTTCCATTTCAATTGGCGCACAATAAACAAAACAAGAAACAGCTGTGCGGAGGCGTGCTGCCAACCTACTATTATACTTTTCCAGCCCTGTCGGTGTGACCGTGGCGTAAATGCCCGAATTTATAATCAACCAACATGAGACAACCAATTGCACAAAAACCATCTAGTTGCAAAATCTAGATGGATTTCGATTTGAGCAAAAAAATGAACATGAGAAAACGGCCCTTAGTGTACTTTTTACCTTCCCTCGCTATTTTCAAATTCGTGTACCTTTTACCTTTTCTAGGTCTTAATTTTCATTTACCTTGTCAATAGGTTAGGTACTGGGTACTTTCCGTAAGTGATTTTTTTCGCTCCGATGACACTATAGCCGAGATGTTGTCACGCTCTGCCATTTTGAAAAGAAAAGAGTCAGGGATCTGTTTGTGGCTTAAACTGGACGTCCGGTGAACATCCCCTGTTCAAAAACTATACGCTACATGCTAGATAAGAGGAACGCGGACTAACAGCCGAACTCCCATTTTCACTTTCTTAAACATTTTGCGATTTTTAGACAAATTTTGTACTGAAAAACGGTTTTAAGTCGCAATATTTTTACACAAGTGAAAATAGGAGCACGGCTGTATAAGAAAAAAAATAACGAGCGCATTTTTCAAAATACTCATTTTTATAAGTACGGCTGCCGATATCTGGAGGTGCAATAACAAAAGTTACTTTCGTGGAACCGGCCACCATATAGATAGCAATCTACATCGTCATGCTCTCGTGCTCGCGTATGAGAGTGAGCGATTTCCCCACACACATGAAATAATTGCTACTAAATTAGCTGACGTTCATAGCAAATACCGACTTAGAGATATCCAAATGTTATACAGTTACAGAAAATATACCCAACTTCTGAAAAGCATTTAAACTGTTCAGTTTTAAAGGAAACACGTGAAGCCTGAGCTTGTAGAAGAGTCTGATTTAAAGGTAATTGCTCGGGATAGTTCAGCTGATAATGAAATTGTTTTTCCTATGCACTTTAAATGCTTGTCACACACTTAAAGCTTAGTTGTTTCGAAAGATGCTAAACAGGCTCTTTTTTAAACACATTATTCAAGCGGTTGCACAATTCGTTCTTAGGCAACTTGGAATGCTGCTAGCAGATCCACAGTAGCAGCAGATGAAGTTGAAAAAAGTAGCAGTTCTTTAATTAAAAATTAATTATTCGGCTATAGCCCAGTGCTACAAGATGATACATATTTTTAACGCACTAGTCTTAACTTTGCAAGGCAAAGCCCGCTGTAATTTAGTATTTTTCGAATCAACTTGTGATTACCTATAAGATGATCTTAAAAAAGGAGAATGCTATTGCTCCCAAACTTGTAACTGATCAATATTTTATGATACCACACAATTCTGCCAAGCTTGATCCAAATCGCATGACTATAGCATATAGCTGCCATAGGAACGATCGGTCGAAAAAGTAGTTCTAGTGAGAAAATCTTGTTTGTTTTCAATGGTAGCGTCTTTATACTTCCCAGCTATGAATATTGTCAGCTTCCACATAATTTTGGGGTGTTTGGTAAAAATCTGTTGAATATATATCGTAAAGCTGTCATATAACAATTTGGCAAGCAAATAGTGTGGCAGCCCTGGCCACATCTGGTCACACTATTTATCGAGCACCATCCCTGACGCGATGGCGGAACGACAACAAGCGCCATCCCTGGCGATCAGTTTCTGGCTTGGCTTCGATTAGAGCGGGTGGCTCCCGCTTCGCTCCGTTTGACTCAACGATAATTGTTAGCTTAAGTGATATTCAATAAAGTTAGTCACACAGTAAACACAGTTGAATTTGACCCGTTTCCGTGGCCAAAACTCATTTTTCGCGAGTATGCAAATTTCCGTTTTTTCAATGTTACCATGTTAAGAAATGATCAAAATGCTATGTTACATACCTAAAATGTTAACTTAACAGTTTAGTGTTAAAATAACAGCTGTTAAAGTCAGCTGCTGCAAGCGAACAACACGTGCTGTCTTAAAGGTTAACTTTGCGGTGCAATTTCAAATTGGCATATCTCTGACAAAAAAACATTAAATAATCAAATTCAAAATGAATATTAATTCTTCAGGTTAGTACTATGTGTTGATACTAATATGTGGCGTGTTTCGTTCGTATTTTTCTAACAATTTGAATATTTAGCAAGTGGTGTCCCCTTGTCACTTTTGGAAAGAAAGTTGAACTTTCCAAAGAAGTTAAAAACCAAATTTCAAATTATTTCAGTGGGTGTCTATATACATGTTGTAGAGTTGTCAATTCTGAATTCAGAACTAGTAAGCACATTGTGCGCTTTTTGCGCCTTTTTGCGTTATTTCATTTATTAGGAAGCAACATCTTAATCAGCAATGCAGATCTGCTAGAAGTGTGGCGTAAACAAAGGAGCTTTTGTGAGAAACAAAATGCTATATACACTTTTATTAGTGACAAAATTGATGGCAGCGTGTTGGAAGAAAATCATCGTTATTTAAAAGATAAAGTCCGAAATTTTTCTGCAAATTTATGGCGAAATTGGCAAAAATGCTGTAGGAAGGTGGAAAGGTTCAAAAAGACATATTCAAATTGGATGGAAGGTTATATGAGCCTTAATTTAACTAGAGAAGAAGCCAAAGGATAGGAAATAAAAAAACCAGTTGGACGTCCAAAAATGACATTCAATATAAAAGGTAGAAGAGCTCAAAGAATGCAAGCAGCCGACCTCTCCGCGGGACAAAAACATAACGCAAGATTACTGACTCAAGCGGCAAGCATAGCTGCTCGTAGGCGCGGGCTAGTTGATCTTGCTGTCCTATTAAGATTACTTGCATGAAACCCTGGAAAAGCCGTCACTATTCGCAAAATAATAAACAAGCCCGTGGTACAGCCTTTGCGATCTTCCGCTGAAGAGGCGTTGGCTTTCATTCTGGATCAAGGTTTCACAAATGAACAATATTGCGCAATTCGAGAGGATGCAAAATGCAGGAAAGCTGATATATATCCCAATTATCATGATGTAAGTAAAAAGAAAAAGGACTGCCGACCAGCCAATATTATTGTAACGGACACCGTAGCAAAAGTTTCTTTGCAAGACCTATTGAATCACACAACAAGTCGAATAGTGGATTATCAAAAAGAGGCTATTGCAACGGCACTGAACATCCAGCAGTCTGACTTTCTATCTGCCGAATTAATATTGAGTTATGGCTTTGATGGCAGCACGGGACAAGCTAACTATAATCAGGCTTACACTAACGGCCAGTCCCAAGATGCAGACTCTTCACTGTTTGCCACAACAGTTATGCCCCTTCGTCTGATCGATTCGTCCGGCAATATATTGTGGAACAATCAAACTCCGCAGAGTATACGTTTTTGCAGACCGTTAAAATTGGAGTTTCTTAAAGAATCCATAAAAGTTATTAAAGATGAGAACAAACGTATGGAAAGCGAAATCAGTGCATTAAATTCTATTAAAGTAGATCTCAATGAAAGGAAATGTATATATGTAAGGTTTAGCTTGTATTTGACTGTAATTGATGGCAAAGTGCTTAGTGCCCTAACAAATACGAAATCTTACCAAGCTTGCCCAATCTGCACTGCGACACCTAAAGATTTTTTTGGTAACAAAAATTTTAAGTGCATTAAATTCCCATTCTCCACAATCTAAAATACGGTTTAAGTCCATTACATTGTTGGATTAGGTTTTTTGAATTCGTACTTCATGCTGGGTATAAAATGGATGTGAAGAAATGGCGAATTTCAAGCCAAGACGATAAAAGCATTGTGCTGCAAAAAAAAAAAAATATTCAGCGAATGTTTTGGGAAAAGCTGTCCCTGAAAGTTGACCAACCAAAACAAGGAGGATTCGGAAGAACAAATGTTGGGAATACAGCACGCCGTGCATTCAGCGAATATTAAGCTTTCGCAGAAATAACTGACGTCGATACACAGCTTATTTTAAACATGAGGAATATACTTATATCATTATCGTGTCAGCTGCCTATAAATGCCGAAAAATTTGAAGAACTTTGCCATCAAACTGGTCACCTAATAATTGACAAATATCCATGGCTACCAATGACAGCGACGGTCCACAAGATTCTTGTCCACTCAAGAGTTATATTGGAAAACACTGTTCTTCCAGTCGGTTATTTTGGTGAAGAAGCAGTTGAATCCAGAAATAAACTATATAAATCCGACAGACTACACCATGCAAGGAAAAACAGCCGAATTAACAACCTTAAAGACGTTTTTCACAGAGCACTGGATACTTCCGACCCCATGTCATCCTTAAATTTAAAAAGGCGGATACAAAAACATAAGAGACTTGCTTTGCCAGTAGAAGTCATCCAGCTGTTGGCTTGTGAAGTTGAATCTGCAGATGAGTCTGCAAATGATATCGACGCAAGGGAAGACGACAATACATATTTTTTTTATAATAATAATGAAATTGATGACATCGATGAAGTTGAAAATGAATACATAAAATAATACAACAAAAAAAAATTTTTTTCTTATTGAATAACTTCTATATTTATTATGCGATCAGGACACATTTGAAATAGGACATTCATCCTGTGTTCCAAAATTGGGGTCTCTAACTTTATAATTGCTTTAAATTTTCGTTTTCTGTGGGCGGAGGGGGGCGTTGACACGCCCACTTTTCTAAAATTCTATAGTCATAACCATCATTATACAAGAAACCTGCAGTGAAAAATCTTGTTAATTTCAAAAATTTTAATTTTGGCTACGGAAACGGGTCAAATTTAATATAGTGCACTGTGGGCGAAATTACCAATTTAGAGAAACGAAATTATCTTTTATCAGTTTCTGGCTTGGGTTCGATTAGCGCGGGTGGCTCCGGCTTCGCTCCGTTTGACTCAACGATAATTGTTAGCTTAAGTGATATTCAATAAAGTTAGTTACTTATCAAACCTAGTAGCTAAAATGGTCAAAATAGTGGCGCCATCTATTGCTGAGTTTGGGAAATAACTCAGCAAGAATGCTCGTTCAAAATCATTTAAAATCTTAATTTATATTGTAACGACCTCTTTTCGTGGCACTGGCGTGCTCGCCGTTGCCAGAGTTTGTCACAGAAATTATTTGTTTCTGGGACGCTTGGTTCTTGTATTTGCTTTATCATTCCTTCAGCAAATCGATAAATAGTTTTCACAACTAGATATATATAGAAGGTACGAACAATCTACTGTGGGAGATATGACGGTTTTTCCAAATTGCTGGGGCGGGAGGGGGCGTTGCAAAAATTGAAAATAAACTTGATCTGCCTGCAAGTATAAGAAATATATGTTCCATACATGTCAAACCTCTATCTCTTACCATCTCTGAGATCTGTTTGTTCATACGGACGGACGGACAGACGGACATGGCTATATCGACTCGGCTGTTGATGCTGATCAAGAATATATATACTTTATAGGGTCGGAGATGATTCCTTCTGGCTGTTACATACTTTTGCACATACTTGATATACTCTATGTACCTTCGGTACAGAGTATAATAACATTGCTTTGGTTAATATATTATGGTTTATTTATTACAGAAAAGATATTGAGTGTTTTGGGAGAGGGATGTACCCGAGAACTCTGAGGAGTTTTTTAAGGAAAGCCTACGCCTTGAGAGGAGTCATTTTAATGTGCTCGTGAATAGTCTGCAATGTCTGGCAAAGAAAGCCACGAACTTTAGGAGTGCTATTCCGGTGGACAAGCGAGTTGCCATTGCCATTGCAGAGTATCGCAGAGTGGGCAGGCTGTTTGGCGTTTCTGTCGCAATGGTTTGCAAAATCTTACACGACTTCTGTAGGGCGGTAATTAGGTTTCTAGCACCAGAGTACTTGCCGCGAGAATTTATCACTCAGGAAAAGGTTGAGGAATGTGTCCAAGGGTTTAAAGCCGTTGGGTTTCCTCAGTGCTTCGGTGCCATTGGTAAACATATTTGTCCATATTGTCTTACAATGACTAATACATTTTTCCGTAGATGGAAGCCTCATCGAGATCCATCCAACTGCAGCTGAGGCTGTCGATGACTATAATTACAAGGGATGGTATTCAGCTATACTATTTGCATTGGTGGATTATCGGTAATATATATTTGATTTATTAAAATTATATATTTAATATGCTGCAATATTTTATGCTCTGTACCTTCCCATTCAGCTACAGATTTCTCTATGTCAATGTGGGTTGCCCAGGTCGTTGCCACGACTCCCAGGTCAACGAAAATAGCACCCTCAAAAATATGGTCGACAATTCTGTTATTTTAAAGCGAAATTCGAAGCGCATTGAAGGAGTTGACGTGCCTGTGGTTCTTTTGGAGGACTCGGCGTTTAGATTTTCGGCAAGCCTAATGAAGCCATACCCTTTCTGAGTTTCAGCACAGGAGGATTCAAAAACCTTTAACTACGGCCTGTTCAAGGCGAGAAGAGTAGTGGAAAATGCTTTTGGATAACTAAAAGGCCCGCTTTCGCAGAATAGGCAAGGGATTGGACAATTGGTATGATAAAACCTCACACATCATAATGGCCTGTTGCATTTTACATAATTTTTGAACTGCCGAAATAGTGCCATTTCGGAGACTTGGGTAGAACTGGAAAATGCACGTGCACAACCCGAACCATGATACAATCATAGAAGGTTTGGAGCTCCGTCAGTGCTCTCTCAGCTCAGGTCATTTTAGTTCAGTGTGCTTATGTCACTTGAAACGGAAGGTTGTGTCCGCGCGTGTAATTTTTTTTTTGTTTTGATTTTGCATTTAGGGTTTGTACTTTTGAGCGAAGTGAGCTTATCGCTTTTGTTGATGCTGCCGTTTCATAACAAAATGTATATACACTTTAAATTGTTGTTTTGTTGTTTCAATTAACAAGTACCAATTAAATTTGCTTATGCATATACATATATTTATGTAAATCTGTAACTGCAGTTAAAGCATGCTTTGATTTTTCCTTCTACACACACATAGTACATTTATGTGTGTTTGACGTTTGCGCTTGCTTTCTCGCTCTCTCCCGCTCTCTGACGCTCTGAGAAAAAACGTTCAGGTCATTTTCTGCTCTGACCGCCATACCTTATATAGTTGTATCATGACCCGAACATTCAAATGTCGCCCATGATTTTGAAAATACTCCATAATGAATAAAACGCACCATAACATCTTATCTTAAGTCCCAACAATTACACAATTAAAATAAACTCAATTAGAATAAATCTTAAATATGACTATTTCTTTTATTTATATATTTTATTATATATTATTATATATTATTTAAATGCTTATTAAGCTTTCATAGCTCATAGCTTTTCGAGCAGCTTTGCCTGGAATTCGGCATTGGACTTCTCCAGGCGCTCTAAGACCTCAAGCCGCGCGGCAGCCATGCGCTTAAACTCTTCCGTCCTCTCTTTGGTGGCAGCCAGTGTTGCCTCTTCATAAATAGTGAGCTGTTGGGTCACCTTTCTCCACTTCTTCTTTGGCTGCGACGATTACGGTCCGTCAATCAGCGAAAGCTGATCGCTGGACGATCCCAAGCCAGAAAGGGAAGGGCGCGACACAGGCTGCTCAATCAGCGAAAATTGATCGCTGGACGATCCTGAAGGCGATGGGCGTGAAATGCCTTCATAAAGGTCGTCGTATTCGATCTCCTCATCCTCTTCCACATCCTTCGGGCTTTTCGGTGGCTCATCTGTAAATGACAGTGTTCTCGACATAAACACAATTACAACATTTAAAGTTTATTATTATTTACCAGTTTACCACTGAAACATTTGATCTGCAAAATTTACCGACTTGATGCAGCTTAAAATTTTGTGCACTCGCTCGACCCAAGTGGATGGCGCGCCCCCAGTGGTTCCCTTGCCATTGAGTTCCGCTCTTAAAAATTTTTATAAGAATTTGTTCGTAATTATAATTGAAAATTCTTACTTGTATTTGCGAGTCAAATTGTCAATTTTTGACCGCACATCTTTCCAGCCTAAGGGAAATCCTGCTTGGGCTAGCTTTTCCGTCATTCGTTCAAATACATGAGTTTTTTTTGACGGACCTAATGGCACCCAGGTTCTCCTCCCAAAAATCCATGACCATGACCTGTTGGTTTACACCCCAAGGGGAATATATTTTGCGATTCTTTTGGCTCATCTACAAATACAAATATATTTATAAAAATATTTTTAAATTTAACTTATAATTTTACTTACCTCGGCTGGTTGTTAGCGCTGACACTTTGCTTATTAGTGATGACACTTATGTCTCCGTAACAATATCGATAAAAATCCAGTATTAAATTCAAAAATACCAAATTCTTTCCGGGCGAATGTAATCATTTTTGAGAAATTAAGGAAATGAAAGGCAAAATGCAACAACAAATTGTCCGTCAAAATAGCGTCGATTTTGGAACGGTGGAATCTGGAACACGAAGACATTTTTTATTTTTATATTTATTCCTTAATAATTATCTTATTTTGGAATCTGTAAATGCAAAGTTGTTAAGAATTGAAAAAACTATTGATTTAATTAACATGTGGGGCGATTTAAGGTTTGCAGGTATTAAAAAAATTGAGTTGAAAAATTATCATTCTACGTTTTGGGTCATATCTCCACTTTCAGGAGATGTGCTCTAATAAGCCATATACCGGTTTAGTGTTTTAAAAAAAAATCATGAAAATCGTCTGAACAGTTTTTGAGAAAAGCTCTTCTAAGTGGACCAACCTCTTGTTTTCCCCATACAAAATGATACAAAAAAATTACTTGTTTACATAAAGCCCTATAAATCCACTTTTAGGAGATGTGCTCAAATAGGACTTATACCATCATGAAGGACACATATTCAAGGGTATCTACAACAAATTTGATCCAAATCGTGTGAACCGTATTTGAGAAAAACGCCTTTAAGTGGGGGTGCCTTGGCTAGATATTTAAAAATTACAAGAAGGCCGGCACTTCATCAGTCGGAACCAGTCATGGAACTAGTTATAGAAACATTGCTTGTTAAGTTAAATTAAGCTTAATTAAGCTAAATTAAGTCTTTGTGAACAACAAAAAAGAAGTCTCAATAAAATATTTTACTTCAAACCAATTTAGTATGACCATAAAAATCCTTGCAAACTTTTCTTTTTAAGATTGCGGGATAACTAGGAGATGTGCCAAAATGCACGATATGTCAAAAGACGCGGATTTTTATTGCCTATAGTATACAAAAAGAATCAAAGCAATCGTCTGAACAGATTTCGAGAAATTAATTTTTTTCTACTTTCATACTAGCCCTGGTCCAAAAAAATGCCAAAAATGGCGTGCAGTATGGTCCCCTTACTCAGATGCCCTGGTGTTTGAAAATAAATAGGACCATATAAATCGTCGCTAACTTTTCTTTTTAAAATTGCGGGATAACTAGGAGATGTGCCAACATGTACGATATGTCAAAAGATGCGCATTTTAATTACCTATTCTATAAAAAAAGAATCATAGCAATCGTCTGAATAGATTTCGAAAAACTAATTTTTTCTTTTTTCTCAGTCACTGAAAGTGACTGAGTCACTGACAGTGATAAGTCACAACTACATAACAACGATTTTAAGACTTTCCGGCAACTCCAGTGCGTGCAAAGGAATTTCGCCGTTATTCTGCTAGCAGAGGCGAACCAAAACAAAAACACAACAATAACAATTTCAACAATCACAAACAATCAAATTACACAACTTATTAAATTTAAAACATAACAAAAATAAAACATCAATTTACAAATTAATTTTATAAATCCAAACAAAAACTATATATTTTAATATTTAGTTGCTGCATTTTTAATTTGGCCTGTAAGTTATATTTAAATATAAAAGGAAAACTTGAACGTAATATATTTATTTCAAAGCAGAAAAGGACGAAATACCATAATCAAAGATGGATCATCCCAAAATCCGTGGAAAAAAGAAGTATGTATACAAATGTAACTTATGTACGTATGTAGCTTTATTCAGCAACTGCGTTGTTGCTATTGAACATACGTATGTATGTACATATGTATGTACATCAGAAAAGTGTATACTGGTTGCAGGTTCAGAAATACGTCCAGGACGTGTAGGGGTAAATCGCACTCTGTTGTGCACTGACAAGCTGCTCTCTCTACCTTATGGAGGTTGCTTAACTGGGATTTAGTGTTGGCAGCCTTCCACCAAACCAGTGCTATGGATATGACTTGTATGATCGTCTTGAACTGCTTTCCTCCAAGGGACGGACCGTGTATGTTCATTTGAAAAACACCAGTTGCGTCTTTCGTGGGTTAAACCCAAGACCGTTTTGTTGTACCCACCGAAGGGTTTTGTGGCTAAGAACTTTCCCGCTACCATTAGAACTTGGTCATCTGGGAATGCTGTCATCATGCATCCGTTATAAGGAGTTCATTTAAAATGTTTCTACATAAGTGGAGATATGAATATGACGCCTACTTGTGGGGGCTTCTCCTGACAGAGATCAGAGTTAATCACAATATAGCATCGGGTGTGAGCCGATTTTGGCCAGAGCTCAGCTTGGTCGTGACATTGTAGAAGCCGCCCCCTTATAGATAAAAGCAACCAGAGATAGAAAATCTAAGTTCACACAGGCGAATAAATTGCCAAATTTTGTTGAAAATGTGGCCAAATAAGAAGTTACCTAACATTTTAGTTTTAAATGTTGATGTGTTGTTGGGCCGTTTTCGTTGTGTATTTGTTTGTTTGTTTGGGGTTTAATTTCGGCCGTCTTATTTCACTCCAGTCAAAACACTTTTTGGCTGAGTTTTTCTCCTACGCGTTTCGGCAAATATATTGCCTTCTTCAGGGAGTCTGTATATTTTTTTATATATAAACATGAACATAAATTAGTCATACATACATATTGAACATATTACTTAAATACCTATTTTAGTGTCCGTCATAGTTTTGTTGTATTGCACGATTGTTTGTTGATGTCAGTTGTTTTATTCGTCATGATTTTGTTTGAATTGTTGTGCTTAAATGGTCCTCTTGTGATCGCCGCTGCGTATATAAAGTTTGTCTGTTCAATGTCTTCCCTAAAATTGAGTGCATGCTCTCCCTTTTCTTGTATTCGCAAGCTCTCCAATGTCATCCTCGTCTTCCATCTGTGTTCTAAGTCCAATACTTTTACGTTTTCGAAGTCAGCTGAGTGATTTGTTTTGTTGATGTGTTGTGCTAAAGCTGTTGTTTTCCCTTTTTGAGTGTCTCTTTTGTGTTCGCTGACTCGCGTGCTCAGAGAGCGTTTTGTTGTTCCTATGTAAGTTCCGTTGCAGCTCTCTCCCTCTGCTCCCGCGCATTTAATTTCGTAGACTACATTGGTGTTGTTTTCCTTGCTTATTTTGTCTTTTGTATTCGTGAAGAGCCGTCTGTTGCTGCTGTGCGGTTTGTATGCACTGGTCAGCTGTTCCATCAATTGTTTGGGGAATATTTTTGTTAGTGTTCTGTTGTCTGTGACATTAGGTATGTAGGGTATGCTTAGAAATTTCTTTTTATCTGTGTTTTTGTCTTTGGGCTTATTGTCGTTTAATTTGTTTGTCGCTTCGGTGATCAATCTATTTATGAGCTTTTCGGGGTAGTTATTTGTTAAAAGAATTTTCTTAATTTTTATATAATTTGTCGGTCTGTGTTTTATATCACAAATGGTGTATGCTTTTCTTATTATGTTTTTTGCCGTATTTATTTTCTGGTTTGGTGGATGATTTGAGTTAAAATTTATTATTCTTCCAGAAGCCATGGGTTTTGTGTACCAGTTAAATGTCAGAGTTTCCATTTCCCTTGTTATTTCCATGTCAAGATATGCTAGTTTGTTGCGTTCTTCTCGTTCTACGGTGAATTGGATTCTTCTATGTTGCTTGTTGAATTTTAGTTTTAAGTCCTCAAAAATCTGCAATCATATCTATTTAGCAACATTTTCAACAGAATTTGGCAAATTAATTGCCGGTGTGAACTTAGCTTCTATAATGACTATTATTACTTGCAACATGTGGCACATACGGCAGCTGCTTAGTGGATCTACACCTTCTATTTACCAACTCCTGCATTGTCATCTAATCATCAACAAATATTTGTATCTTATAATAATCATCTAATCATCAACAAATATTTGTATCTAATAATAATTTTGCAATTTCGCAGTTTTTTGAAAAATTTAAATAAAAGTTATAAAACTGTTGTATGAAACTTTGTGGCTTTTTATCCGATCAATTTCAAACTCATTTTCAAAGATCTTTATGAAAATTGAACAATTCCGAAAATATAGTTTTCGCTGTGATGTTTGTGTCGTAGCTGGGTCGATGAAAACCTCGCGTTGAGGCCGTTGCTTCGAGTGGTGGTCGATACTCAAGTTCGCCCAAGCAAGGTTGAGGTTGCCTCGCGTTGAGGTCGTTGCTTCGATTGGGGGTCGATAAGCAAGTTCGTTCGATCAGGGTTGAAGTTGAGGAGTCAATAGTACTGGGTATTGTACCCCGAGTAGAGACTTTCGCTTGCCACTCGTTGTGGACTTTCGTGGTGCCTCTCGTTAAGGACTTTCGTGGTGGAATCAAGAACTTGAAGGTAAGCTCAGGCTGGCATCAATTGCCAAACAAAGAGCGTCTCGAGTCGTAGTATGTTGCTAGTGGTCGGTCAGGTGTGCGGATCGCTGTGCATGAACATCGGCGACGACGAAAGATGCGATTAAGATCCAAATTCAGCTGCGCGACGTACTTCCATAAGTATGATCGATCCGTCTGGCAGGCTGTAGTTGATGAGTCGGTTAGACGGGCGCAAATAGTAGGCGCGAGCAGCGGTGTAGGGCAGGCTGGGCGATGGACGTTTTCACACGTGGACAGCCTGACGTGGAATGCTTTGGATGCAGCCGGATGTGGACAGCTCGACGTGTATGGACCTGGGCGACAGACAGGAGGTCGGTGGACAATATGCGTGTGCAGAGGTCGATGTCATGCAAGCGAAAGCAAAGCGAGCGCTAAAGCATATGTATACATATGACCACATGCGTTGGTGTCTGTGTATGTATACGTGTGAATGAGTGTAGGCGTTGCCGGCGTTGTTTTCTAACCAGGAGGTTTGTCGATGGTGTTTCACCAATTGCAAAAAAAATTCCACAGCCAAAAGTACGAACTAGCGCCTCCTGGTTGGAGTGAGGCCTCCTCGATGATCGCCAGCCGTGTGATTTGCTCAAAAAATTGCTGTTTGTACTATGTGTGTGCGCGCTGGTAGATGCTGTCCGTGTGAGAACGCGCCAAAATTCGTTCGATCGCATGCTGCAGACAGCTATACTATATAGTGATGGAATTGATGGATTTATGTAGGAGCATAGAAAACACTTTTATTACACACAATATTAATAATTTACTAAACTTTACTTAAGTACAGATATATCGAAGTGGGACTAAGCGCTGCAATAGAAGAAGCTGTGGTACGTGGTAAGCTAAAAACATCGGGAGATTTACTTGATAAGGACTATTTCACAGTTTCAGAACTTGTAAATAAAAACTTAAGAAATAAGAATCTCATTTTTAGAGTCAGCGGTGCATCTCAAAAATGGCTCAAAACCGTTGACCTAAGCTACAAACGCTTTTCAGTAAATAATAAAGATATTTCCTCTACTGCTAATGAGGTACAATGTGCTGACCATTCTTCGCCTGTTATGGTTCATAAGAATGAAAGTATTGAACACAATGTGAGGACTGTGTCCAATTCCAACCCTGTTGACGAAAGTCTTGTCGAAGCAACTTTAAAGTGCACTATGGTTGGAAATGTCAGTTTGAATGTAGACGTAAAAATGGTCGACAATCCAAAACGAATTCGCTTACCTCAGCTTACATGCGAACATTTTGTATCTGTTATGAAAGTGGAAGATTTCATGGATACATTTGAAAAGACAAGCATAATGTTTAGTGAAAAAAAGAGTATAGAACACATACTCAGAGAAACTTTTTTTACCATTAACAATGCTTGTGTTCTGTACTTCAGAAGTATACGATTAAACAAAAAATCGTTTGTTGCATATGTATACTGCAAGGATCCTTCTTGCAACTATTTTAAATTTATTGGGTCATTTGATGGAACTGTTAGAGTTTATTCAAGCAGCCAAAATTTGACACACACAATTAATTTAAAAAAAAAATACGCAGTGCAGAGCTATAAATCGCTTTATTGCAAAAAGCGATATTAAAGGTAACACTGCGTTCGAGTTCAGAACAAAATTAGCTAAAAAGGCAAATACCGAAAGAGCTTTGGTAGGAAATGAGCAAATGATAAATAAGAATTTATCCTTCTACAGAAATCTCATATCGGAGGAAAACGCAAAACACGATTTTGAAAAAGATGCGTTTAAAGATGCATACGATATGAGATGTGGGGAGTTTGCTCATTTTATTCATCATATATCCACCAAACTTGAGGTATATTTGTGGAACTTAGAACACATAACAATGTTCCAGCGAATTCTTAACATTCATACGTTGCATATGGATGCTACAGGTGGTGTTGTACGGCGAATGAATATAGCCGATAAAAGGATATTTATTTACTCAATCGTTGCACATATTCCTGAGCTCCATATTACATATTGTATAGCACATGCGATTCTATCAAATCATACAGCCTATGATCTTGGTCGATTTTTATGTGAACTAAATAGGTTCTGTAAAGCAAATAAATTACGGGTGCCCCTTTGCAAAAGAGTCATTAATGACGTAAGCTTTGCAATTATTGGAGCAATTCTAAAAGAATACTGTGATTTAAATATAATAGCATACAATGAAATGTGCTTTCAATTTTTATATGGTCGGAGCACTACATTTCCAAAAGTATGTGTTCAATTTTGTACGAGTCATTACGCAAAAATAATGTGTACTGATATTGATAGTACAGTGGGACTAGACAATATTGAACTAAGAGATTTCGTAAGAAATGCATTGGGCTTCGCATATAATATAATATATGCTGTATTAAGGATTTAGAAGAATGGTTTAAAAATCTCAAACCGATTCTCCTTTCTCCTACTGTGAACAGTATAGTCTGCAATGCAATTTCGTATTTTACTGGAGAAAATTCAAAACAATTCGATCTCAAACAGCATGCTGCTATTTCCAAGCCAAATGGAAAGTATCGTGAAGATACATTAAAATCGATTGCAGGCAAAAGTAATTTAAAAATCCACTTTTATACTTTTGTCGATGCAATCAGTGAAAAGATTTTAGTGGAACCAGCAAACGGCCAAAACAATATTTATTATCATCCCAAAATGGTTGATGTTATTTTGGGTAAATATATAGTCTTTGCGCCATTTTGGACTAATATAATTGGTATTTTTATTGATAAGAACAATAAAAGGCCTAGCAATGGTCCAATAGAGTCCTTTTTTAGAACACTAAAACATAGTGTTATAAAATCAAAGCAAGGTCTCAAACTTGGAAGATTTATTCGAAAATTGGATGATCTTTCAAAATCAGTGGTGCGACAAGTTGAACTTGCACATCCAGAGTATATGCGTTCCCCGCTTACGCATGGTACGATATTAAAGGCAAAGCCTAAAAAACGTACACTAAAAAAGCAAAAGACTGCCCTAAGTGAAATGCCTAGTAAAAAACATTCTTCCTACAAGGAAAGCTGGCAAAAAAAGCACTAAAAAGCTGAAAGTAGGTCTGTTTAAGCGTGACTTCTCCGGGCCAATTGGAGTACGGGAGGAATATAAGAAATCATTTCTCAACAAAGATAATGATTTTTGTGAACTTAAGTCGGATAGTAATTTGGAATTGTCAATTCTCTCTGACAATGTGATTTCAAATACGAATTTTGATTTTTCAGTTCAATCCGAACATTCTTATGCTCTTAAATTGCATGAGTTCAATATGGAGGAAATTTACAAAAAAATTCTTCTTAAAAATCAAAAATTAAGCAGTTGTAACTATAGTGGAACATTATACGTATTAAATTGCAGGTCGCTTTTTGAAGCTGTTCATGGGGTTGATAACAACGATTTCATGTATCATATAACTTTTAATGATCTTGTTTCATTGGCAGAGAACAAATGGTTAACTAAATTTATAGTTGACGCACTCTTAACTACCCTAATTTATGAACAGCAAGACAAAAGAATTAAAAATCTTTCTTGCCAATTTGGGTTTTATTGTTTTGAAAACGAAGAAGCGATTAGAAGTGCTTTAAATAGCCCTGTGCACACTATAATTGTTCCCCATTGTTACAAAAGTCACTTTTATATATTATTTATTGATAAAATTTCGAAACACTTTATGTTTTAAGATCCTCTTGGGAGTACAGATAATTCTCAGAGGTCTATAAACTATTATAAGGAAATTTTATGCCGAATTTGTGAAATGAATTACAAGTTCATCTATATGAAACATGCCTTGCAACGTAACTCCTCCAATTGTGGCATTTATATTTTACAATTTGCCAAGTCTTATATGGATAACATGAGCCTAACGGATTTGCAACCAGCCAATCTGTTTAGAAAAGAAATGTTTGAAATATTAATAAATAGAGGAGATTCTGTGAAATATACTTGCCTTCATTGCTGCAAAGAGTCACAGGAAATCGATACATCAAGCTGTAAAAACTGCGTGGTATGTGCCTTATGTAGTGCACATATTTATAAAGAAAAAGCAAATGGTAATTTTACCTGTAAACTATGCAGTCAAAGTGAAGCGTCCTAGTGCGTTACATCTGAGTTGATCAAAAGGCCATCTAAGCGAAGCATTCTTATGCTAACAGTCTGCTGAGTTGATCAAAAGGCCATCTTAGCGAAGCATTCTTATGCTAACAGTCTGCTGAGATGATCAAAAGGCCATCTTAGCGAAGCAACCTAATGCTAACAGTCTGCTGAGATGATCAATAGGCCATCTTAGCGAAGCAACCTAATGCTAACAGTCTGCTGTGTTCGATGTGGACTAGTCCTACTGGGGATACCACTTTAAAAAAAGAGCGCCATAAACTCTACCTCATTGGTGGTGCGGAAATGAGTTTAATATATTATATATAGATATTTTTGGTTTTTTTTTTAATATTGTTTGTTAATATACATATGTATATACTGTTAAAAAAACCTTAATTAATGCTTAGGTCACTTATATCAATTAAGTTAATAGCGTCCTGGGGACCAGGAGGGCTTGGGCCTGGCTCATCGGTGAGATCGATGATTTCGACTTCCTCCACCACTTCGGCCTTAACAATGGTCTCCAGCTCTTGTGGACGGCGACTAATATGGCGCCCAGCTCGGCGGTTTCGGCCACCCCCACCACGTCCTCCTTTCCCGGTGAGAGGACGGGTAGCTTGGCCCCCCGTGCAACGTCCACCTGCATCGTTGGGAGGACGCAAAGTGTTATTGCCTCCGTCTCCACCTCCATTCTCCTTGCCACGCCCCCCACGACGACCACCACGTTGCTGACCATGTTTGTTGCCTGCCTTCTGAACCGCTCCATGGTTGGATACACGCCCATTCGTAGCCATTTTAGGTAAATTGATGATATAAGTACAAATAAATATTAGTTTTATTTATTCATGCATACATATATATATACATGCATATACATATATACATATGTAATACATATTATGTATGTATACAATTATTCAACAAAACAGCTCTCAAATCTAATTTGCATAGATTTAATTGTTTAAGGAACTGTTTTGTTGAAATTCCAGGTAACAAACAGAATACTTACCGATCCCTTAATGCATCTTATATTATTTAAGTTAATTTTCATTTTGGACGATCGGCTTAATACGCGTTGTTGAAATTGTTTTTGTTGTGTTTTTGTTTTGGTTCGCCTCTGCTAGCAGAATAACGGCGAAATTCCTTTGCACGCAGTAGAGTTGCCGGAAAGTCTTAAAAGCGTTGTTATGTAGTTGTGACTTATCACTGTCAGTGACTCAGTCACTTTCAGTGACAGAAAAAAGAAAAAATTAGTTTCTCGAAATCTATTCAGACGATTGCTATGATTCTTTTTTTATAGAATAGGTAATTAAAATGCGCATCTTTTGACATATCGTGCATGTTGGCACATCTCCTAGTTATCCCGCAATTTTAAAAAGAAAAGTTAGCGACGATTTATATGGTCTTATTTATTTTCAAACACCAGGGCATCTGAGTAAGGGGACCATACTGCACGCCATTTTTGGCATTTTTTTGGACCAGGGCTAGTATGAAAGTAGAAAATAATTAATTTCTCGAAATCTGTTCAGACGATTGCTTTGATTCTTTTTGTACACTATAGGCAATTAAGATCCGCGTCTTTTGACATATCGTGCATTTTGGCACATCTCCTAGTTATCCCGCAATCTTAAAAAGAAAAGTTTGCAAGGATTTTTATGGTCATACTAAATTGGTTTGAAGTAAAATATTTTATTGAGACTTCTTTTTTGTTGTTCACAAAGACTTAATTTAACTTAACAAGCAATGTTTTTATAACTAGTTCCATGACTGGTTCCGACTGATGAAGTGGCGGCCTTCTTGTAATTTTTAAATATCTAGCCAAGGCACCCCCACTTAAAGGCGTTTTTCTCATAAACGGCTCACACGATTTGGATCAAATTTGTTGTAGATACCCTTGAATATGTGTCCTTCATGATGGTATAAGTCCTATTTGAGCACATCTCCTAAAAGTGGAGTTATAGGGCTTTATGTAAAAAGTAATTTTTTTATATCATTTTGTATGGGGAAAACAAGAGGTTGGTCCACTTAGAAGAGCTTTTCTCAAAAACTGTTCAGACGATTTTCATGATTTTTTTTAAACACTCTTGAAAGTGTATCCTTTAAACCGGTATATGGCTTATTAGAGCACATCTCCTGAAAGTGGAGAGATATGACCCAAAACGTGGAATGATAATTTTTCAACTCAATTTTTTTAATACCTGCAAACCTTAAATCGCCCCACAAGTTGATTAAATCAATAGTTTATTCAATTCTTAACAACTTTGCATTTACAGATTCCAAAATAAGTTAATCATTAAGGAATAAATATAAAAAATGTCTTCGTGTTCCAGACTCCACCGTTCCAAAATCGACGCTAACTTTTCGACGCTATTTTGACGGATATTTGATGATCTATGTTATAGCCTATTTCCACCAAAGAAATGAAGCTTTATTTCTTGAAATGACAAGAAATGAAGAAAATGATATCATTTCTTCCATACAAATTGTTGTTGCATTTTGCCCTTCATTTCCTTCATTTCTCAAAAATGATGTCATTCCCCACGAAGGAATTTGGTATTTTTTTAAAAAGTACTCGCTACTCTCTGGCACTGCTCGTTACTCTCTGGAAATAGAAAGTGTCATCACCAATAAACAATTGATTTGAATTTAAAAATAAGGCGCAATTTTGTTTATAATATAATTTAGTCAAAATAAGTTGTGTATTTAGCTTTCTGCTGATTATTCAGGGCGTTAACAATGCGTTCGCCCATGGTAATTGCTTTCCTGCCGGTTATGTCTTTTTTTGGGTAAATATTGCAAAAACTCCCCGTGAGTTTGAAAGTGGCGCCTGTTGTTTAAATCAAACCATTCAGCTGTTTTTGTCAACGTGGCATTGCGAATATCAAAATGATGAAGATTTGTCAATGGAAACAGCATCATTTTTAGAAATGAAAATGATAAGAAATGAAGCCAGTGGAAATAGGCTATTAGATGATTGGTGTGTGCTGGTGAACGCGCTCATTTTCTTCATTTATGTGCGTCAAAATAGCGTCGGATATTTAGCATCGAATTGGAACGGTGGAGTATGGAACAATAATACATTTTTTCTTTTAAGATTACTCACCAACTACTTAACTTATTGAGACAAATTAAATTGCAAAATGTTAAGAAAAGTGTAAACTATTGTTTTAAATTAACTTTGGGTGGATTTGAGCATGGCAGGTACTGAAAATATCCAAAATATGATTATCTGGCCTCTCAGAGGTCGTGCAGCTATACACGGTATACTGGCGTAAAGAAGGAACTTTCACGAGTATTTTAAATATCCATCATGAAAATCGTCCCCACAGCTTTTGAGCAAATCAATTTAGAGTGGACCAACCTTTAAATTATCCCATACAAAATTTGTCAAAAAAATTTAGTTGACAAACTTACATCAAAATCTCCTCTCTCAGCAATGCACGGTATATTGCCGTAAAGAAGGCACTTTCAAGAGTATTTTAAATATCCAATCATAGAAATCGTCCAAACAGTTTTTGAGCAAATCAATTTACAGTGGACCAACCTTTCTTTACTGATAAGGCTGCCATTTCAAACGAGTTGAGTGTGACCAAGTTACCAAAATTCGACGCTATTTTTTTGTAGGGATCGTGCGCATATGCACGATATGTCCCCTGATAGGTAATAATGTCAGCTATTTTCAGCCAATTTGTTCCCACAGTTTTCCTTAAAATTAAAAAATTAATGTTGAAGTTTCCCTATGTTATTTTCCAGCCCTATACAGGCTGTAAGTCGCTATCGATAATTCGTTGCTAACTTTCCCGGAGGTCGTGCGCATTGGCACCATATGTCCCCTGATAGATAATAATATTAGCTAGTTTTCCTAATTTTCCCAACCAAATCGTCCTCACAGTTTTTCTGTAAATTAATTTTTAAGTTTCCCGATGTTAGTATCCAGACCTACATTCATTTTCCCTACATTATCATTCTGCCCTGGCCCGCTTTTTCGTCCATGTGGCAGCCTTGCCATCCTCCGTTATTCCGACAACTCACACTAAACTAAAATGAAAGCAAAGCGGAGAGACCAAAATGAGCCAAAAAGTGATAATTAAAAAATCGGTGAGCAAATAAACATTTACGGCCGATTTCACATCTTCTACGTATAGCCAGCTATCTGTCACAAAATAACAAATAACAGCAAGTAAATTGTTATTTTATGGCAAGCTATCTGAAAGAAGAGAAATTGGCCCTTAACTATTAAAAATTATTTATACAATTTTTTTACAGTCGGTTGTGCTGAATTTCTTTTTTGGGCAACCTGGCTCAGAGGAGAATGCGGAAGAGCAGGAGCAGCAGCCAAAAGCGGTGCCAACTAGAAGACGTGGGAACAGGGGTCGCGGACCAGCTAGAATAGCTCTTCAAGCTGTTACGGCAGCTCCTCAACATGGTGCGGCTGCTCCTCAAGCTGGACCTGCTGCTAGAGCAGCAAGAGCTGGTGGATCTGGAGTTGCTGCAAGAGCTGAAGCTGCTAGGGCTACAGCTGCAAGAGCTGTAGCTACTGCTTAAGCTAGAGCTTCTTCTAGAGCAGCTAGAGCTGGTGGAGCTGTTGCTTGTCGTATAGGTGGAGCTGGTGCTGGTGGAACTGTTACTGGTGGAGCTGCTGCTGGTCGTCGTACAGATGGAGCTGGTGCGACAGCAGGAGCTGTTGGAGATGGAGCTAATTAATTCTCCTAATTCACTCCGACGTAATTGGGGACATACTCCTAGGCGTCGACTTTCTGGCTCAGTGCGGAGCCGTATTCCCTTGCTGCGGACTGACCACGTCGATGAAACTACCCGACAAACGACGAGACAAAAAAAAAAAAAGGAAAAAGTCGCAAAGTCCGCACGAGTGCAACGACCCCCACGGAATCACCACAAAGAGAGGACGAAACTTTGGGATGGGCAATTATCAACGAAGACCCTGATACCGACATTACCGACCCCGAGGTGGAATATTTCCTCGCTAGGAAACTAGCACATTTTGAGGGCATGTCCGTTACCAGAGTTTGTCACAGAAATTATTTGTTTCTGGGACGCTTGGTTCTTGTATTTGCTGAAATCGTTCACCCTCCCAAATAAATACAAGTCGAGTGGTTTGTGTATGCTTGCTGATTTTATTAATTGTTCTTACCGAGGGGTTCTAATCTCTAGTGATTGTTCGTCTGCTATGGTATTTCTCCGCCGGATGCAATGCGTCGATCTGGTACACCATGATCTTTGACGTGGGAGCCACCCCAGTGACCGGGAGTTGTTCCGAGCGGAGCTCTGTTGGAACAGACCACACCTGGAGCCGACCAAAGCCGATTGAAAATCGTACTATTGGTTACTATTGACCGGGGCTTACTGCGTCTGAAACAAGAAGAGAGGAGAGTCCAACTTACCCAAGGTGCTTACTCGGCCGCAGCCGCGAACTTAGTGACTCGCCAGTGCGCTGATGCTCTGCTTTTATAGTCTGCTGGCGCAGTCCCCAGAGGCAGCGAGCGCTGCTGATCGTGGCAGAGCGCGCGATACCGATAACAATGGCGTGCGCGATCAGCTGGCCGCCTATCGACTGATGGCGCGCGCAATCCATGTTTGAAAGTTCGCGCGCGATTTGAATTTTATTAATTTGCTAAAGCCTAGGTGGCCGGGGGCGCTTCTTGCGCATGCTGGCATATTTTATTGATATATTCATATATGATGTGTTTAGCTTATATCTATTGGGTATATATGTGTTTAGCTCATATCTAGTGAATATATATATGTATTTAGCTTATATCTAGTGAGTATATATGTATTTATTTTATGTCTAAGGAATGCTTCGTACTGAAATGTAAGAGTGGGGTCAAGTAATTATGTAATAGTCCTCCTCTGCGAGGAGGACGAGACCATAACCTTGCAGCAGGCGTTAACCTTAATGGCTTAGTGGCTATCTCCTTGATTCGGGCTATCACAATTTTAATTAAGGATCCCTCCAGAAACTACAAAGAGCTAAACTCTCTAAAAAATATATATCGACCAGTCAGAATAGGAGGGCCAGCCAGAAGAGCTGTCACCCTAAAGGTCCGATATCCCTACTCACAAATTAGTCTGAGACTTCTATTCCTAAACCAGCATTGGCGGTGTCTAAGCTGGTATTTGACAACCGCGTCTTTACCCTACCCTACCATGGCCTTCAATTAAATACGCTGAAGGACCGCTTTGAAACACTTCAGAACTGCAGCTTTAGGTCACCATGTCCACAGGAAAAGAAGTTTTGTTTAGCACTTCATTATAATACGTAATTTATTCTTAAACTAAGGTTATATGCATGATTGAGTTGTAAAACTATCAATATAAACTCCCATGGGCAAATTTGACTCAGCCAATCAGTGCTTCTAAAACTGTGCGATATATGTTTAGGTATAAGTGTAGTGGTAAGAATAGTATATAAGTAGAAAAATTGAACAAAGTTCTAAAAATGCATTATGTTTACCTTCAATGTCAGGGTGTGTCGGAGTACTAATATTCAAAATCAAGAAAAGAATGAGTTTTCAAATCAGGTCAAGTAAAACACTTGTTAGTTGCGATCAGCTGTTCCGCTGACTATTGTTGTCTGTTTGTTTTTCGTTTCTGGCTAATTATATTGACATTTTAAACATTTGGGGTCTATTTTGTTTTTTTTTTTTTAGTTTTAAGGTTTTATCATTGTAGCATAATTAACCTCAAAAAGGGTTGTTTTATTTTAATTGTGGTTTAACGCAAAAGGGAATAGGTTTGTTTGATCACTTACATACATACATACAGCAGCTCCAGATATGAAAGGCCTTCCACGATGGATGTGTTGTTGTTGTTGTTTTGTGTGTAGGTTTAATATGTGTGTGTAATTAATGTAGATTTGGGAGGGGTGGGGAATTGATTTTATTCCTTTATTATTATTTTTCTAGTTTCGGGGGAAACCGAAACGAAAAGCTCAGACTAAATTTAAGAATACGGGGTGGGAGGGCCAATGCACCTAATTATTTTCTTGATTTTTTTACACTAAACAACAACACACACTCTGGGGAGGCTTAAACTCCCTTTTAATCCGATTCGGGCTAACTTGCCTCGCGAAAACATAGAAGATCTAACATAGAAGCACACTTTGAAACGCCTCTCTTTTTTGAGTGATGTTAACACCATTGTGACAAGTAGATACTTCATAGAGACAAAAAAATCTGATACTCAAAATTACTGTCGACGAAGGAAAACACGGTGGTTAGAGGGAGACGGACATAGTTTAAAAAAAACTCAGAGAGTCAATAAATAACTCAAAGAGCCAAAATGGCAGCGAACAGCTGACAAATATTTGAGTGAAAAGTTGTCGACGTAGCAGATTGTGCTTCTATGTATGTTAGTTCTTCTATGGCGAAAACCGGGACGACCGACGGGGCACTGCTTCAGCTGACGGCGTGAAATGCCAACGACGATATAAATCTAGACTGTGCATTTGCTCGGTAGCGTCGCTTCTGATGTAGCCTTCTGTTTTGGCTGAGGCGCGCACTTTTGAGTTTTCGAACTGTATTCGAACATGTTGGTGGGGCTGGGACTTGCGTGCGTTAGAAGAGAGCGGATATAGGGGGCTAAAAGTGTGAATTATTTTGTATGGCGGGGTTTTAGTTGGGCCAATTTGTTATTTTATTTAATATTTTGAGGCTTGTAAACGATTGTTATTGGTAGGAATGTAACCCTGCTGGGCCTGTTGGTCGTTTAAACTGGCTAAAAGCAGAGAGGACTAAATAACCAGAGATGAAATCGCTCTCACTGTTAAGTTAACAGAAAAAAACCATGAAGCCATCGAGGCGTTGCAGTTTTCGGAGTCAGCAAAGACAAACAGCTGCGTGCTGTTTTGTTTTGGCTACAAATGCGATAGAGAAAAGACACAAGCGAAAGGGAGGGCATGTATATCGCTCTCTGTCATTTCGTTCTGTTTGTGTATCTCTTGTATATTTTTATGTGATGTTGCCAAGAATGTTTGTACAGAAATTCGTATTGTTGTCATTGTCAGCATTGTTGCCAATCTTCACCAAAGTGACTTCTCATTTTATTGCCTAAGCCAATGCAGAGAGGACAAAATAACCAGAGATGAATTCGCTCTCTTAAATTTAGTCCGAAAAAAACCATGAGGCTATCGAGGCTCTGGCAGTTTTCGGACACGAACGCACAGAGCGTTGTCTTTGCCCATGCTTCTTTATTTTATTTTTTGCTTGTGTTTCTCTCCTCTCGCACATGTGCGTTGGTTTTTGTTTTTGTAATTTGCTTATGCTTATGACGTCAGACCAACGTTGCGAAGTTGGCACACCGAGCTCGTCGCTGAACTTCGTTCAGTGGCTACACACACATACATGCCAAGCCAAAATGTGATTTTGCTTTTTGTCGTCCACTCCTTCAGACCTAACACGTGAAAATCGTCAACACCGCAAATTTGCTATGCATTTGGCTGGTGCGCGCATTGCGACCAGTTTGCGGCATTAGCGATTCAGCCGTCGACACGACAAGTCTTCTGTGCGAATCTGCTGCGATTTAAAATAATAAATTTTAAAAATGACAAATATGAAGCGCATGGCTCTAGGCTCTAGGTGCCAAAAGTTTTCGAATTCCTGAAAACAAGGTGGAAAATGGTGAGAAAATTTGCGAATTGACGTGTATAGCGTCAATGCCCAATCGCGAATCTGTGATCGCCATTTCACAGATGTATGTCACTCTGAAGGCGGGCGTTGGCTCCGTACGGAATCGATCCCAACTATTAGTTTGGGTCATGTTGGACAGCCTGTACACCAGCCGTGTTTTGAATCATGGCGAAGAATGAGCTGTGTGGTTGGGTGTTCATGCACATCCCCTCCATCTATTTTACATGGCTTTCCCACTGATCCTCGGAAACTCGATCAGTGGAAGATAAACTGCAATATCAAATCGTCCATGCAGAGCAACGTGCATTTGTACATCTGCAATAAGCACTTCCACCCTCAGGATGTACTTAAGACGAAAATAAAAAAAAATGCCTATCCCATTATGGATATTGAGGGGATCCAGGGGGATCAGGAGGAGCTGCTACCTGACGTGGTCCAGGGTGAAGAAGAGGCGGTAGAATTGGGTTGTGCACGATGCGAAATGTTCTGTAGGAACGAACAATACTGGCGCAACAAATTTGTGAAGCTGTCGAAAAATCATGACAAATTGGAGGAAAAATGCCTAGAAATGGATGAGGAAATTGGGAAGCTTCGGAAAAAATAGAAGAGAGCCAGGAAAAGCATGAGGAGCAGAGTGCGCGGTGCATTGTAATTCCTTTCGAGAACTTTGCTTAGCGACAAGCGCAGGAACTACAATGCGGTTGAGAAAAATTTCCGCCAAATGCTACAGATCCTTGCGTTCTGGTCTTCAGCTTCCTTTGCCACATCCGAGAACGCTTTTTAATTGGAACCCGATTCGACGAATTGCGCCCGGCATTAACCAAATAGTGTGCGATAACATCCATAAGCACGTCATGGTCATGTCGGAGAACGAGAAGAACTGCGTCATCGACTTTAATGAACTTTTCGGTCGAACGGAATTAGAGTATAATTCCAGCACTGATCAGATCGATGGCTTCGTCGACTACGGTAGTGGTGTTAGAGAACGGGAGTTGCCAACAAATTTTCTGTTCCTCCAAGTAAAACGAATCGTGCAGCCGTGGAAGTATATTTTTTCTTACTACTGTGGACACCGTACGACTCAAACGAAGCTGAAGGAAATTCTCCTAGAGAATGTGGTCGTATTGGAGAAGCTGGGCCTGAAGGACCGTGCACTGATTTGCGACCAGGGCAGCTCCAATCGGTCCGCCTTTAGCTCTCTTGAGTCATTCGCCGACATGCAGTATATAAGAAACGGAAAGAAAATATATCTTCTTTACGACTACGTCCATTTGTTAAAGAGCTTCCGAAATTGCTTAATAAATTGTAACGTTCACACTCCCATGGGCTTCGCCAGCTGGGCAGTTATTACCGAATTTCACCGGATCGACCGAGCAAGCGGGACGACCAGGATGCTGCTCAAGTTGACTGAAGTCCACGTGAACCCGAGCACCTTTCAAAAGATGGACGTGAAATACGCAGCACAGATTTTTTCAAGATCTGTTGCGGCTGCCATCAGGGTCTGTTGGGAGGGAAAGCAATTTTCGGAAGGCGCCATGAAGGATGCATTAGCGACTGCCGATTTCTTGTCACAGATGGACAGGGGATTCGACTTACTCAACAGCAGGTCCTCGCAGGCGAAGTGTAAGACACCTTACAGCCGTACAAGCCACGTTAAGTCGGGACTTACCGAGTTTCTCTCATACATTGAGTCAGTATTTTTCGTTAACCAAAATCACTGCCATCAAGGTCTGATCGACACGTTGAAAAATATCGTGGACTTATGCGAAGACTTGTTGGATGAAGGAGTAGAATTTGTATTTACATCCAAGCTGAGTCAGGACAGCCTAGAAAACTTTTTTGGTGCAGTTAGAGCCAAACCCATCTGCTCGAGAGTTGCAGTTCCTGACTGCTCGCCTTCTGTCGATGAAAATCATTACCAAATCCAAAGAGGGAAAAAACTGCGAAGAGGACGATGCAGTTCAGCTAGACTGGATTGCAAGGCCCGACGAGCAGCCGTCGGTGGAGGTTGAGGAGGCGCAGCAGCTGGAGGTAACTACTGAATCTGAATGCACAGAGGACATGAGTGATGCCCTGATTCCAGATGTCGCCACCTTTAGTGAGCTTGCCTCGCGTAGATATTTTGATGGATATCTCATTAGCAAGAAGAAGTTAATTGCTCAGCTTGCGATGAGATTCTATCAAAAATCGACGTGGCGCAGAGGAAAGCGAGTGAGAGTCTTATATTCGCAAAAAAATGTACGGAGTGTTTGGCCTTAAAGAACCCAACGGACTCGTTCTTCGGCGTGTGCAATGTGAACTACCAGGTATTCCTCAAGGAATTTGCTGAAAATCCTTATCACGCCAACATCTGCACTTTTATTTTTGATAAGTGCATAAGGGAGACGCAGAAGACGCATCCGCTGTGGTTTGATAAAACCAACCCGTGCTTTGACCATCGCCAGAACTTGTTAACGCCAGAACCCATAAACTATCTCTATTCTTGATCAGGGCGACGACCTGAGTCGATTGAGCTTAGTCCGTCTGTCTGTCGGTCCGTCTGTCTGTCTGTCTGTCTCTCTGTCTGTCTGTCTGTATTTCGAACTAGTCCCTCAGTTTTGAAGATATCGAGCTGTAATTTCGCACAGAGTCTTCTTTTTACTGCACGCTGCTAATATGTCAGAACCGACCGTATCGGATGACTATATCTTATAGCTGCCACACGAACAATCAGTCGAAAAATGGGTCTTAGTGCAAAAAACATTTTTATTTTCAATGAAAACGTACTTAAACTCTGCCATTATTAATATTGTATGCTATGCGAACAATAAGCCTTGAACTCCTCCCAGAACTCCATTTTCTCACCTCGAACTTCATACCCACCCCCCCCAACCCATTTCCCACCATTTGTCGTGAACTTTCCAATCACGGGAAATCACATTCAAATTATTTTGCCTACTGTCCTTACCGTGTATTAACTCAGCCGGATGAAAAATAGTGATTTCCATACAGAGTTTTTCACACCCTGGGGGCTGATTTTCCAGCATCGGAAACTGAAATCACAAATTATTTGGCATTCCATCCTAACAAACCAAGTTTCAAGTCAATGGGATGAAAAATGGGTTTTTGCATGCAGAATTCTCCGGCCGGAAGCTTCCCCAATTTTATTTCAAAGTGCGCGTCTAGATAAATTAAAATAAATGTCAACTCGATAACAGGTGCAATTCAACAGGCAACAGGTTGCCATTCGCTTAGGCAATAAAATGAGAAGTCACTTTGTGTGGAAAGTATAATTTATACAAAAACATTATTGTATAAGAATTTAAATAAGGGAAAAAAAATTTATAAGTTTTAAAAATTTGTAATTTATTTGGCGACCTTTCTAATGTTTAATTAGTGTGAGTTGGCTGGCTGTTGCACTTAAAAAGTTCAGCCCTAAGCTTAAGCATTACCACCAGAAAGATGAAAGCACATTGCTTGTCTATTTTTGCTTTCATTGCTTTTAGCAGTTCCCAACTGATCTAAGCAATGATTGTATGGAGAGGCATTTGGCAATCATGCTTTCTTCAGCAAAAAGCCTACTGAAGAGTCGTTAGGGATAACGATGAAACAGTTCTGTATAGGCAACCAGCTCTTTTTGAGTATTACAATGCATAAGTTGTTTACAGTTGTGAACAAACGCAACTTTTTCGAACCTAGAGCCAGCCAACTCACACTAATTGTTTTAAAAATTAATTCATTATTGAATCCCATTCCATTGACTTGAAACTTGGTTTGTAAGGATAGAATGTCAAATAATTTGTGATTTCAGTTTCCGGTGTTGGAAAATCCGCCCCCAAATGCCCGAAAACTCTATATGGAAATCAATATTTTTCATCCGTATAAGTAAAAGACGCTACCATTGAAAACAAAAAAGTTTTTCTAACTACAACTACCTTTTGGGAGCGATAGCATTAAAAACAAAAAAGATTTTCCTACTAAGACTTTTTTTTCAGACATATCTTCTGTATGGCAGCTATACTATATAGTTGGCCGAATTTCATAAAATTTATTGGAATTACATGAAAGCATAGAAAACTGATAAATACGAGGTTTGGGGGCGTTTTACCTTGTTAAGTATACCTTGGCCTCGATGGCTTCATGGTTTTTTTTCTGTTAACTTAACAGTGAGAGCGAATTCATCTCTGGTTATTTTGTTCGCTCTGGTTCGGCGGAAACTCTGCATTGGTTTTGAGGGCCAATCTTCCCTCAAATCTCTTGGCGTGTGTGCTTATAATTTTTCGCACAAGAGAAAGGGACCTACTGTTTAACGCCGAATCCGAACGGCAATAGTTAGAGAATTTTCGCTCTTTCATGGCTAGTTACTTCACAGCTGGCGCCAGTAGCTGGTGAAGGGGACCGGGTGTGTAAAAGCATTTTTCTAAAGAAAGAAAAAACGTTTTCTATTAGATGGTCCGAGGCGGGATCCAACCCACAACCCTCCCGCATCAGCAGCCACACATACTACTGGTACGCCACACCCGCGACGGCAGAATTTTGTGATAGCATATAATGCTGATCAGTAACAAGTTTTTGAGCAATAACATTGAAAACAAAGAAGTTTTTCCTACAAAGACTTTTTTTCAGAACTATATTTTGTATGTCAGCTATACTATATGGTTGACCGATTTTCATCAAACTTGTTGGAATTGAGTAAAAGCATAGAAAAAATAGTTTTTCTAACGAAAACTAGTTTTTCGACCATTAGTTCCTATGGCATCTATATGATATAATCATCAGATCCTGCCGTTTCCGACAAATGTGCAGCGTCATTTTAGCAAAAGACTTCGCGCAAAGTTTGGTTAAGATATCTTTAAAACTGACGGAGAAGATAGCGTAGAAACAGACGGACGGACAGACGGACATGGCTATATCAACTCAGCTCGTCATGCTGATCAAGAATATATATACCTTATGTGGTCGGAGATGCTTCCTTCTTTGCGTTACAAACATCTGCACAATTTTCATATACCCTTTACAAGGGTATAAAAAGGGACAAACATGATAAAAAATTTCAAGCAAATATACTTTAATCTGGTTTCATTTATGAAAATTGCGGAATTATGCACTTGTTCTGTGAGATTGTCCCAGTTGAACCCTTTTTTCTACATATCAGGTAGATTCGAAGCAGCAGTTCGCGGCAGCAATGCATAGAAAATTTTGCCGTCGCAACGCTGACTTCCGGTGCGGAACCGGCCTGAAAAAACCAAAGTCAAGTGAATTCATCCTTTCCCGTTGAACCAGTTACATTGTATGGGTTTTTAATAATTTTTAAGTTTTTGGAGTTTATTTCGTTGTCATAAAAAAGTGAGAATGGAAAAAAATAGATCTGTGAATGAAATTTGTATGTGTTGAAGAAGCAGTTATAGTGCCAAGTCGCAGCTTTCTCAATCTTTATTCTAACCCGCCCGCCATCCGCGCCCTCTTTCTAAGGCCTCTTTCTCTCTCACCCACATTTCCTTTGATTTGGCGTGCCATTGCCAATGATCTTACAACTACATATATCGGCAATCACATAAAAATCTTCATATATTTATATCATTTTGATCATTCTAATCAAACTCCGCAGTGCAATGATCGCTTTTGATCCAACTTTAAAATTTATCAATTTCAAATTTGAAGACGTTTTTATTGAAAGCCGAAGTGTTTTTTTAGTAACTCCAATATTTCGACTATCCATTCCTATGGTAGATATGTATGTGCAAACGACTTCCAAGTTTAATGAACTTTGTAGAATTAGGTGAAAGTAAAAAAAATTGACAAAAGTCAAGTTTAAAGGCGTTACTATTAAATACAAAAGGTGCTATAGTCATCCGATCCGGTCGATTCCGACAAATGTGCAACGTAGTTGTACCTAAAGACAGTGCAAAGTTTGGTCACGTTGGCTTTAAAACTGAGGGAGGACATAACATAGAAACAGACGGACGGACAGACGAACATGGCTCAGCTCGTCATGCTGATCAAGAATATATGTACTTTATGTGGTCGGAGATGCTTACAGACATCTGGACAATTTTAATATACCCTCTGCAAGGGTATAAAAATGTTTGCCGATATCAATTATAGTTTTTGTGTTATTCAATTTGAAGCGAGGCATTAAAAAATGGGCCCCAGGGGTAGACACTACCCTTAAACTGCGCGGAAAAGCTATGAACCCCCTCGCCCCCCTCACAACTTTGTTTAGCATTTCATTTTCTACTCTCCAAGTTGGCTTAGCAATTTACTTGAAGTGTAAAAGTGTTCGAGCGTGAACTAAAAGTAAAACTTGCCGAAATTTTGAAGAATCACATAATTATGCACTTCGAAACGCTGGCCGTAGCCCTGATCTCTATGTACCTCATCTCTGGCCCAGCCACGTGTGGCTATCAGTTCAAACAGCAGGTGAGCTGGACAGCATTTCGCACAGAAATTGTCTAAAGATCTTACTTCCGCAGCGCAAACGCATGAGTCACATGGAACACAACGACTGCGGCAGCGGCGGCACTTGTGGCATGAATCTGGGGCGCGGCAATTCCAAGCAAACTGCCTCTAGCATTGCACAGAAGGCTGCCATGGAAGCCAAACAGGCGTCGGATACCTAGCAGCCCGCTGCTGAGGCAGCTGCCCGACAGGTCAAAGCCCAATTGGCTGAGAAGGCAATTGCAGCGGCCAGAGCTGCGGAGGCTGCACTGACTGGCAAGCAGCAAATTGTCGAGCAACTGCAGGAGGAAGTGCGAGAGGCGGAAAAAGTGGTCCAGGAGGAGGGTTTTTCATTGTCCAGCTCGCAGTTTAATCTGAATGCTGCAGCTGCTGCGGCCAAGCAGGCTGCGTTATTGCTGCAGGCCTTGCAGAATGCCATTCGGATTGCCCAGGAAAATCTGGGAAATGCCGAATCGGCAGCCAGTGGTGCCCATCAAGGAGTGATCGAAAAAATTCAGCTCGTGGAGGCGGCACGCAATCGTGTGGAACTGCTAATCCGTCAGCTCAATGCAGCAAAAATTGATTACAACAATACGAAAGGGGCGGCCTACAAGGCCGCTTGTGCGGCGGCAGAGGCAAGAGAAAAAGCTTCTCGAGGTCGACGTAGGACAATGTAAAGAAAGGTAGTCGCCGGAAAAAGAGAGCTGGGAAATTTATTTTTTAATTAAGTTTTTGTGTATGTAACCCAATTTGTTTCATTGTTGTGTCCAATGAATGGGTTGCAATGGCCTTCCAAAATAGTCATGTTTTTATTTCATATGTTTCTCCTAAACGTTTCGGCCGCTTGTCGCTCTTTCTACAGTTAGCCTGTGTTTATTTATATCATATTGAAACCAATAACAAAAACCACAGTTTTATACTTGCATACATAATAATTTTTGTCATAGTGTAAGTTTAGATGTGTGCAATTACACTAGTTTACAAAAAAAGCAAAATAAAATGACCCATTTCTACTAAAACTATTTTTAAGTGTAGTTTGGATTGGTGATCTCAAAAATCAATTTCAAAAATTTTTCATGGCAACGTTTTTTGAATGATTTTTTTTAATTTTTTCAGTTGGTGCACTTACATTTTATGCCACATATCAATTAATAATCGTCAGATGGTGTCAAGCAGGATATGAACAGCGTAGAACATTGTTTTCAGATCGGCTTAAAACTTTGAATACAATGACCAAAAATATTTCAAAAAAATCGATTTTTTGTTCGAAAGGGCTAGAAATTTCATTTTTAATCGCCTAGGAAAAATATAAAAAAATCCAAAAAAAATTATTTTTATTCTTTCGACTTAAGAATTGAAATTTCTACATAGATAATTAAGTATTGATGAAGAAAATCTATGAAAAAATATTGTAGCTGGATCAATTTAAGTAAAAG
This sequence comes from Lordiphosa magnipectinata, assembly GCA_037044535.1. Classification (NCBI taxonomy): domain Eukaryota; kingdom Metazoa; phylum Arthropoda; class Insecta; order Diptera; family Drosophilidae; genus Lordiphosa; species Lordiphosa magnipectinata. The sequence goes on from JBAMBO010004337.1 coordinate 124,280, forward strand.
AACTAACAGTCAAATTTGAGTATCTAGAAAAATTTTTTTTTCTTTTTTTTTCGTCTTTTGGTCAATATTAGAAGAGGGCGAATAGCCGGTTCAGAAAAAGTTACAGAACAGAACAGAATTCGAAGGAAGTAAAAATTTATTTTTAAAAAATCTCAAATATACGACTTTTTTCAGCACTCAATTGCTCACAGATCCTGTATTTATTTATAGATTTTGTTCATCGACATCTTATTTTCTTCGAAGAAGTTCGGTTCTTAAGTAGAAAAAATAAAAATATTTTTTTTGAATTTTTAAACATTTTTTATAGGAGTGTGGAATCAATTTTTTGTATATAATTTTTAATATTGTATTTAAACTACTTAACCGATTTGAAAGTGTCAAGCGATTATTGACAATTCAATTACCTTTCGATTCATATCTTGCTTGACTTCATCTGACAATAATGAAGTGAGATGTGGCTTAAAATGTAAGTGTACCTACCGAAAAATTTAAAAAAAATCATATTTAAAAAACGTTGCCATGAAAAAATTTTTGAAATCGGTTTTTGAGATCACCAATCATAACTACACTTAAAAACAGTTTCAGTAGAAATGGGTCTTTTTGGCTGTAAACTAGTGTTATTATTGAGTCGTGCCAATGTTTTGTTGTGTGTTTGATTTGTTTATTGTTTTTATACCCTTTCAGAGGATGTATTAAAATTGTCCAGATGTTTGTAACGCATAGAAGGAAGCGTCTCTGACCACATAATCTTTTTTCTTCTTTCTTCTTTTCTTTTGGTACCGGCCGGATTCTATAGCTGCCATCGGAACTATCTGTCAAAAAGTAGTTTTAGTTAGAAAAACATTTTGTCTTCAACGCCAACGTCCCCAAACTTCGTATTTATAAGTTTTCTATACTTTTACAGAATTCCACCTAGTTTCTTGAAAATCGGTCAACTAGCTGCCATACAAAATATCGATATTTAAAAAAGTCTTATTAGGAAAAACATTGTTGTTTTCAATGCTATTGCCCCCAAACTAACTGATCAGTATTATATGCAACCACACAGTTCTGCCAAGTTTGACCCAAATCGAATGACTGTAGCATATAGCTGCTATAGGAACAAACGATCGAAAAAGTAGTTCTAGTGAGAAAAACTTTTTTGTTTTTAATGAAAACGTCCTTAAGCTCGGCCATTATTAATATTATATGCAATGCTAACAATTTGAATTGAACTCTTCCCAGAACTCCATTTTCTCACCTCGAACGTCATACTGAAAGCATTAAAATAACGTTTGGCATTGAACCCACCCCCGCAACCCATTTTCCGCCATTTGTCGTGAATTTTCCAATCACGGGATATCACATTCAAATTGTTTTGCCTACTGTCCTTACTAACCGTGTATTAACTCATACGGATGAAAAATAGTGATTTCCATACAGAGGTTTTCGGGCATTTTCAAAACATCGGGAAACTAAAATCAAAAATTATTTGGCATTCTATCCTTACAAACCAAGTTTAAGTCAATGAGATTCATTAATTAATTAAATTTTAAAACATTTAAATATTTTTCCCATATTTAAATTCTTATAAGATAATGTTTTTGTATAATTTATACTTTTATTTTTCCACTCCCACCACCCTATTTTCCTGTCTTGAGGAATTAATTTCGAATATGGGAAAAAAACATATGTTCCGCAAACAAAGCTTTCGGATGATTAAAATAATTTCCATACAAAATTTTCGGTCAATTTCCTTTGCGTGTGAATTTACCAAAATCTTAAAAGTTTCCCAAATTTTGTACTATTATTATACACTTTCAGAATTTTTTGATCCCGACTCTATCAACTTTATAGTTTTGCACAGTGTAATCATCACACCCCATCGATGGAATTCATGTTTCCTTTTGACAATTGCGTTTGTCCAAAGAAAAGGATTAAGCTGAAAGCTTAAAATGTATGGCACGCATATATAAGGTTGTCAAAAAAGCGGTATTTCCGCAAGCTTGTCTTTGCAAGCGCGTAGTTCTAGTTGTATTCGTCGCATCGGTTCACGCTAGAGCTTTTTGGAAAGCTCTTTTCACGCGCTAACACGTGTTTGATTTATTGTTGTTTGTTTTTAGTCGTTCGTGAGTTATAGCGTCGCAAACATGGAGCAAAATAAAGAGAAAATACGGCATATTTTACAGTACTACTACGATAAAGGCAAAAATGCATCTCATGCTGCCAATAAAATTTGTGCAGTTTATGGACCCGATACAGTTTCCACGTTTTCGTTCTGGTGCAGAGGTGATCAAAGATGCGCCACGGTCCGGAAGGCCTGTCGTCGAAAATTGCGATAAAATCGCTGAATTGATGGAAAGAGACCGGCATAGTAGCAGCCGTAGCATCGGCCAAGAGCTGGGCATGAGTCATCAAACCGTTATAAACCATTTGAAGAAGCTTGGATTCAAAAAGAAGCTCGATGTATGGGTGCCACACGACTTGACGCAAAGAAACATTTTTGCCCGTATGGATGCATGCGAATCGCTTCTGAATCGCAACAAAATCGACCCGTTTTTGAAGCGGATGGTGACTGGCGATGAAAAGTGGGTCATTTACGACAACGTGAAGCGCAAACGGTCGTGGTCGAAAAGCGGTGAAGCTGCCCAGACGGTGGCCAAGCCTGGATTGACGGCCAGGAAGGTTCTTCTGTGTGTTTGGTGGGATTGGCAGGGAATCATCCACTATGAGCTGCTCCCCTATGGCCAAACGCTCAATTCGGACCTGTACTGCCAACAACTGGACCGCTTGAATGCAGCACTCATGCAGAAGAGGCCATCTTTGATCAACAGAGGCCGAATTGTCTTCCATCAGGACAACGCCAGGCCACACACATCTTTGGTGACGCGCCAGAAGCTCCGGGAGCTCGGATGGGAGGTTCTTTTGCATCCACCGTATAGTCCGGATCTCGCACCAAGTGATTACCACCTATTTCTGTCCATGGCGAACGAGCTTGGTAGTCGGAAGTTGGCCACAAGAGAGTCCTGTGAAAATTGGCTCTCCGAGTTTTTTGCCAATAGGGAAGCGAGCTTCTATAAGAGGGGCATTATGAAGTTGGCATCTCGTTGGGAACTCGTCATCAAACAAAACGGCGCATATTTGACTTAAATCGCATTATTATAACCAATTTTATGAACAATTGAAAATTCAATAAAAATACCGCAAGACTTTTCTTCATCACCATGACGAGCTGAGTTGATATAGCCATGTCCGTCTGTCCGTCCGTCTGTTTCTATGATATCTCCTCCGTCAGTTTTAAAGTATCTTAACCAAACTTTGCACGAAGCCTTTTGGTACAAATACGCTGCACATTTGTCGGAATCGACCGAACCGGTTGACTATATCATATAGCTGCCATAGGAACTATCGGTCGAAAAAGTAGTTTTAGTTAGAAAAACTTTTTTGTCTGTAACGCAAACGTGCCCAAACGTCGTATTTCTAAGTTTTCTATGCTTTTACATAATTCCACCAAGTTTTATTAAAATCGGCCAACTATATAGTATAGCTGCCATACCAAAGAAATGTCTGAAAAAAAGTCTTAGTAGGAAAATCTTTTTTGTTTTTAATGCTATCGCTGCCAAACTTGTTAATGATCAATATTATTGGCTACCACACAATTTTGCCAAGCTTAATTCAAATCGGATGACCATAGCATGTAGCTGCCATAGGAACTATAGGTCGAAAAAGAAGCTCTAGTGAGAAAAACTTTTTTGTTTTCAATGGTAGCGTCTTTATACCGTCCAGTTGTAAATTTGATAAGTTTCCAAACAATTTTGAGGAGTTTGGTCAAAATCGGATGAATATATCGTATTGCTGCCGTATAACGAACTGTCAAGCAAATGTTCAAAGTAGTGGCAGCATCAAGCTGCAAGGGTATATGAACTTCAGTCTAGTCGAAGTTAGCTTCCCTCTATTTTTTTATTATTAAAAAAGCCCAAAACTATGGCCGAGGTCAGAAAAGATGTCAAACACAAACGATAATAAAAGGAAATAAAAAAAATAAAAAGTCAGCTCCATGGTTCGAACACACGTCTTCCCGTCTATGAGTAATGCATGCAGTGCTCCACGGCACTGAGGCGTACGAAATCAGTTATAAATAGGAAGAATTGAATCTCAATTAACAGCAAAATTCACAGCTCATCAAAAACAGCTGATTTACGCCAAAAACTACGAGAGTAAACAGAAGGGGCGCTCAATAGCTGCGTCGTGAAAATTTACACAATTACGCTTTTAAGCGGGCTGTTGAATACCCTAAATATTTACATTTTCATGGAAAAAAAGCAACAAAATCATGACGAAATGGAAATGGATCTTAGAATGTAATATTTTTATCTGTGCATATGCAAAAATATTGCTGCGTATTAGCGATATTTACTGTATATGGTAATTCTAATTCAAAAATTTTGTGAGTTCAGCTTTGCAATGCAGTTTTTTACCGTCAAAGATTCAAATTTTCTCCAGCAAAACAAAAACTTCAAACACATTTCGATGGCCTTGAATTTTCAACGCAAAGGTAATTGTAATTCCCAAGCAGTTAACGAAAGTCATTAATGAGTTAGGCATCAGTTTGGCATCAGTTGTCACTCGCTTTCGGGTCATGTCAGCGGCAGGTTCTCGTCCGCGCAACAAACTTAAATATTTTTGTGTTTCAAGCCATCGCCTTGAGACGTACAAAATCCACCAAAGTTAAGTGGAAATGCAGTTTATTTTTCTTTAATTTTACTCGTACTTCGTGTTAGTCATAAACTTGACGAGTTTGATGTTGATGGCATTTGGTAGAAGGATTGTGTGATGCTTGCTACATAAAATTTATATTTTTCTTTAATTTGTACCGATATATTTTATTTTTTTCCAATGTGTTTACTGTGCTTTCTTTTTCTTTTGCTCTTGCCTCTTCAGTGCTGCTGTCACCATTTTGTCACGGTCTTCATCCAAGTCCTCGGGCAACTCTGGGGCATGATACAATAACATAAGGTAGTCTCGTCGGCGGCAGAGGCTCGTCGTTTTTGTAGCTTATCGACAGTGCATTCTTGCTTGTCGAATGGAAAGGTTGTGCCCGGACGATTTTTGTTTGATTTTTTACGGTAAAATTAACCCTAGCGTGACAAAAAAAAATGAACTATTGCTATTATTGCCGGAAGCATGTACCGGGTGTAAAAATTCATGCACCGAAATGTGATATAAAAAGAAAGATATGGGAGGAAAGCCTGAGGTGCGAACTTGGTGTCAACTCACAAATCTGCGACACACATTTTAATGTTTCCCAGTGGAAGACTGCACCCAACAGAGGGCAGACTTATAAAAGGAGGCGCTTAAATAATGATGCTGTTTCCACAAGAAATGAAGATCGATTTAATTCAGATGACATTTCTGTGGCTATTTGCCTTCACACCGCCGGCCCTCGGGCGTATAACCACTTATATAAGAAAGGATTTCCATTGCCTAGTCGTGCAACGTTGTACAGATGGTTGTCAGAAGTTGAAATAAAGACCGAGGAAAGAGGAAAAATTATTGCTGGCAGCGGAAAATGTTAATATTGACAAGTCGGTCAAAAATTTTTATTTCAAAATTAGAATATTTTTTAGAATTAAGAATCTGAACAAAAGAATCTGTATTCAAAATCAAAAACAACGATTGCTTTCGAATTCAAAATTACTTAAAATAAAACTTTAAAAAATTTAAAAATTTAAAAAATTAAAAATTTACATCTTTGTATTATTAAATTATATTTTAAACCACACGGGCCTTCTGAGGGTTAATCAACACGCTATACTGCCGTTTCATTCGAACTCATGATACAAAGTGCCTTCTCACTCGCACTTGTTGCAAGCATACGTTAAGCTACCCTCTGCCGCCGACGAGACTACCTTATGTTATTGTATCATGCTCTGGGGAAAACTTGCTTGCTCTCCCCGCAGTAGGACAAAATTAAATGGATTTTCTTTCGTTTACAAAGACAGCTATATTCTTGCAGACCTTGATGTGTTCCTACAGCTCTGCTGAAACAACGATATAATTGACTCGCAACAATTTGTGTGTCATTCCATTTCAAACGACAGTTTTTCGAGAAACAATAAACAAACTTGCGGCCGGGTGTGGTGCAGCGGTAGTGTGTGTGTGACTGCTGATTCGGCAGGTGTGGGTGTTCTATCCAAAAGTTTTTTTTCTTTAAAAACTTTTACACAACCGGTCACCTTCACCAACTATTGGAGCCAGCTGCCAGCAAATGAATTTAAATGAGAAAAGAAACACACATTCCACAAATTGGTTGCAATTGGATTGTTCAGATTTTCAGACAAAAATATATTTTAGTTAATCAGTATTATATATCGATCCTCCAATTTCATGGTATAAAACCTTCAGAGTGTAGGCCTAGGCCGCTTCCCATCTGCGCACGGCTAAATGAGGTGAGGCCACATCAGGCATTACAACAGCCCACAAGTGTAAAACACTCTCGCTACACTTTGCATAAAGAGTTGTCATACGAAGTTTGTCATGTCTTCCATGCTTCGTTTCGTCTAAAATAAAAAGAATCTAAAAAGAATTGCTTTAGAAAATCTGTCATCCGATTTCGATCCAATTTTGCGAATCTATATGAAAGCATATAAAATAAGTCATCAGGGAGTTTAAGGACGCTAACAAAAATAAACAAAAACGAGAAGGCCAAGCTAACTTCGTCTGTGCCGAAGTTTTTATACCCTTGCAAATGCAAATGTCACAGTTTAAGAACGCTTACATAAAAATCAAAAAATGTTGTGACTAAAACCTTTTTTCCGACAGATAAACGTCTGAAAAAAGTTTTTCTCACTAAGACTCAATTTCGGACCGATCGGCCCTATGGCAACCATAAGATATAGTCACCCGATGTCGATCAACTTTTTCAAATTAGTTTGAAAGCGTTTAATATTAATAATCACCGACCTTAAGAACGATTTACTTAAAAAAAAAAAATGTTTTTTCACTAAGACCCATTTTCCGACCGATCGGTCCTATGGCAGCTATAAGATATAGTCATCCGATTTTGTCCAAAATTTGCAAATCTATTTGAAAGTATATAATATTATTATTGACCGAGTTTAATCACGGTAACATTGGAAACAAAAAAGTTTTTCTCACTAAAACCCATTTTTCGACCGATGGTTCCTATGGCAGCTATAAGATATAGTCAGCCGATCCTGTCGGTTCCGACATATTAGCAGCGTGCAGTAAAAAGAAGCCTCTGTGCGAAATTTCAGCTCGATAGCTTTAAAACTGAGAGACTAGTTTGCGTAGAAACAGACGGACAGACAGACGGACAGACAGACGGACAGACAGACAGACGGACAGACGGACAGACAGACAGACGGACGGACAAAGCTCAATGAACTCAGCTCGTCCCCCTGATCAAGAATATATATAGTTTATGGGGTCGGAAATGAATATTTCTATGCGTTGCAAACTTCTGGGCAAAATTATAATACCCTTTGCAAGGGTATAAAAATCTTTTACCACGACTCATGTTCGACCGATCGGTCCTATGGCAACCGTAAGATATAGTCACCCGATGTCGATCAACATTTTCAAATTAGTTTGAAAGCGTTTAATATTAATAATCACCAACCTTAAGAACGATTTACTTAAAAACAAAAAAGTTTTTTTCACTAAGACCCATTTTCCGACCGATGGTTCCTATGGCAACTATAAGATATAATCATCCGATCTTGACCAAAATTTGCAAATCTGTTTGAAAGCATAAAATATTAATAATAGCCGAGCTTGAGGACGCTAACAGTGAAAACAAAAAAGTTTTTCTCAGTAATACCCTTTTTCCGACCGATGCTTCCTATGACAGCTATAAGATATAATCATCCGATCTTGACCAAAATTTGCAAATCTGTTTAAAAGCATAAAATATTAATAATGACCGAATTGAAAAACGCTAACATTGAAAACAAAAAAGTTTTTCTCACTCAGACCCATTTTTTGACCGATGGTTCCTATGGCAACTATAAGATATAGTCAGCCGATCCTGTCGGTTCCGACATATTAGCAGCGTGCAGTAAATAGAAGACTCTGTGCAAAATTTCAGCTGGATAGCTTTAAAACTGAGAGACTAGTTTGCGTAGAAACAGACGGACAGACAGACAGACGGACGGACAAAGCTCAATCGACTCAGCTCGTCGCCCTGATCAAGAATATATATAGTTTATGGGGTCGGAAATGAATATTCCTATGCGTTGCAAACTTCTGGGCAAAATTATAATACCCTTTGCAAGGGTATAAAAAAATTTATCGGTGGCGGCCATTGGCTTCTCAATTATATGTTCACACAAAGCCAAATAAACATACTGTGAAGGCATTTTGCTTGTTACTTAGTGACAGCCATATATTCTTGAAATCTACATGTCATTGAGCTTAACTCTACATACCCCTGTATGTGTTGAAAACACTCGACATCTTCTACATTTATCAATATAGAGAGGCAACTCCTTCTATAATTGAGTAGGATGGAGTGTTTTTAACCATTTTTTATTTGTAGTCGAGTCGTGATTAGATAGTGTAAAATTTATGGAGATGGTGGTGAAGGAATGGTGGAGAAACATTTCAATGGTGTTTCCCTGATGTAAGTTTTAGAAAATATTGAATATGTACATTATTCCTATTGTAGTGGGATTTGTGAAAAATAAAGTAAAAGTAAACAAGTTGAAACGTGTTTTGCCCTTTTGAGATCCGTTGTAATGAACAAAATTATGAAAAATTATATATGAGAATTAAAATACACAAATTATTTTGCAGAGGGGAGAAAAATGAAGCAGAAGAAGTGGCGAAGGGAGCTCTGCAGGGTTCTTTTTTGATCAAGTGAGTACTTTTTTACATACTCTGGGGTTGTAAACTGGTTAATTGTTTAACCATTCTGGAGTCTGTTGTATATTGTAGATTCAAATCGTTTTACTAAATTGAAATTTTTTTTCCTTTTTTAATTGTTTCTATAGCAAAGGAAGACAAAGTAATTGTGTAGTCAAGGGATGCACTGGCAGCGACAGGACATTTCAAATCCCCAAAGAAGAGGAGACTCAAAAGATCTGGATGAAATCGTTGAAGCTGAAAGAGGCTAAACATCGAGCCCGCGTTTGCGATAGGCATTTTCGAGTGCAAGACCTCGATGGGAAGAGACTCCATAAATGTAGTTATCCCATTGGATATATTGCTAAGGCCCAATTTCTCAATGTCCGGTTAGTCAAACTTACCGGCAGGTTAGCCGAATTTGCGTGTCTCATGCTGTCTTTGGCGAGAACCGGGCGGCAAAGTTAACCGCTGCCTCTTGATGGGGTCAAATTTTAACCTGCCGGCAAGTAGCGATAGAACTATCGATATTTTTATCGATAGACAAACAGCTGTGTCCAGCACTTGTTTTGTTTACTTTATTAATTGCCAAAACAAAATGTTTATAAACAAACGAATTTTTTACATCCACGCTATGGAAATGGAACTGGAGGAGACAGAGCAACGCATAAATAATGCAAGAGAGTACAGGGAGAGGCCTAATTATTTTAATGAGCTGGATGACGCCAAATTTGTTGAAAGATTCAGGTTGACAAAATCAACATGTAAAATAATTCTTGCTGGGATTAGAAATCAAGTGTCTTCTCAAAGTAACAGGTAAAACCTTAACTTCTGTTGCCATTCAAATTTTCATGTCTCGGATTGTTAACAGGAATCATGCATTGTTGTCAGAGACCAAATTTTTGGTGGCGCTGCGTTTTTATGCAAGTGGCAGCTTCCTCATAACTGCAGGTGACTTCTGTGGTGTCAGCGTCCCGTCGGCAAGTCATGCAGTTAAAGAAGTGTCACACGCTATTGTATTACTAGCCAGAGAATATATTGCATTGGATGTGGAAAGAATGCAGGAAACAGCCAATGGCTTCTTTCAGATAGCAAAGTTTCCAAAGGTTCTTGGGGCAATCGACTGCACCCATGTACGAATTCAATCACCTGGTGGTGAAAGTGCCGAAATATTTCGCAACCGAAAGGGGTACTTTTCATTTAACGTTCAAGCAATGTGCGATTCTAGGCTGATGCTTACAAATGTGGTTGCAAGGTGGCCAGGATCTTCACACGATACCACCGTGTTTAATAATAGCCGCTTGAAATTTAGGCTGGACAGTGGTGAATTCCAAAATTGCTACATTTTGGGAGATGGTGGGTATAAGACATCTGATTATATGATGACACCACTACAGAATCCTACAACGGAAGCAGAGAAACTCTACAATCAATCCCAAATCCGAACGAGAAACGTGATTGAGCGCTGTTTTGGCGTTTGGAAAAGGCGATTTCCAGTGCTGTCAATGGGGATGCGAATATCTCGATTTACGGCAATGGATGTGATTGTTGCCTGTGGGGTTTTGCACAACATTGCCATTCTTCAAAATGATCCTCTACCTTCGGAAAACGAAATAGTTGACTCATTTGAAGACGTTGATTATGTAGATGAAGCCAGAAGTAGTGACAGAAATGAAATCACTGGAAGAGCCAGGCAAATTTATTATATTTGATTAATTTATATATATAAAAAAAATGTAATGTATTTAAAAACTAAATAAATTATTTTTTGTTTTTTTCGGAAAGCTCAATTCGAAGGAGCTCATTTTTAAGGCGGATGCCTTCCATTTCCAGTTGCATCTTCTCCATGTTCGCCTTATGGATCTCTGCAGCTCTCAAGGTCTCCTCCTTTTGCCTTTCAGCAGTGCGAACGTTTTCGTCGCGATACAGATCTTGCTGAAGCTTCAACAAGAAACACTTTTCTTCCTCCATGGTTTTTTTGCGTCTGCAGACCGTCAGCTTCTGCGACTTCTTCTCCTTCAGCTTCGCCGGATTCCACGTCGCGAATGAAGACGAGCTTTCAGCCTCCGTTTTACGTCCGGAACTGTCAGCTGGTGCTTCCAAACCTATAAATTGGCCATCCGTATCAGAAGCAAAATCCTGCAAATAATTAAATGTATTAAAATATAGCTTACTTTTCTTAAAGTAAAACCAATGGGCCTCTTACTTTTTGCATGCTAACATCACACTCTTTGAGGTAGTTCGACATGCTGTCATTATTGTTACCTTATATAAACGAGAGCGTAAGTTAAAGTCGGCTCTAACCGACTTCGATATACCCGTTACTCATGGAAACAAATGTTTATTATCCTTCCTGTATGCCTGAGGTGGGTCAGCCGAAAAGTATGCAATATTTTTTAACTCGGCTATTTATTATCCGCCAGATATTAATAGACATTTGTCAATTACTAAATGCAACATAAATGACTCCAAATTCATCACGATAAACAGATCAGACAACAAAACTTTTGAAAACGTCATCAAGCCCGACTATTACATACTCTGCACCCTTAATGTCGCAGCTCGAATTTGGTCACGAGTCAAACGGCCAGTTAACACACAACGCACAACGCAGTGCGCTCTCTAAGCTCTCTCTCTCTCTCTCTCTCTCTCTCTCTCTCTCTCTCTCTCTCTCTCTCTCTCACTAAGATTGCTGCTGAACGCAATGCTTAGGTTATGGGTGGGGTGGGTGGTGGGTGTTAACTGACCGTTTTTTGCTCATAACTTGAGTATCGTTCATCCGATCTTTATCATTCCTTCAGCAAATCAATAAACAATTTTGAGTACTAGATATCTCTAGAAAGTACGAACCATCTATCATCAAAACTGTAGGAGATATGATGTTTTTTCCAAATTGCGGGGGCGTGAGGGGGCGTGGCAAAAATTGAAAATAAACTTGATCTGCGTGCAGACAATAGGAGTCTACATTTCAAATTTGGTTGCTCTAGCTCTTCTAGTCTCTGAGATCTAGGTGTTCATACAGACAGACGGACGGACGGACGGACGGACGGACGGACAGACGGACAGACGGACAGACGGACAGACGGACATGGCTATATCGAATCGGCTGTTGATGCTGACCAAGAATATATATACTTTATATGGTCGGAAATGATTCCTTCTGGCTGTTACATACATTTGCACGACTTTAGTATACCCTTTTACTCTACGAGTAACGGGTATAAAAAGTTTAATTAGAAAATTGAGCAAACTTCAGTGTATGCGTACACTTACCATCAGAAACAGAAACTGACTTGTTGATATGTGCTAAAATGTAGGGAGTCTTATCAATATTGGTAACGTTTACTTATCATAAATAAAAACGTACCATCATCGTCAACCTCATTTCCCAATCCAGTCGCTGAAATTTGGATCATCCCACCAATTGTTTGCGAAATGGACGAGACTCCAGCGGTGCTGGGAACGCCGCTACCAGTGCGATAAGTCTCTCGCTTCTCAGCTGCGAATTCTTTACGCGACCGTTTTTTTAAGTTCTCGTACTTCTCCCGTAAGGCTTTCCAAGGGCGATGTATTCCGGCTTGAGCAGCAAACTGATCTCCAAGTCTTTGCCAAGCTTCGGCCTTCTGTTTCCACGTAACCACATCACTCTTCTTGTTCTCCAAAATATATTTGTTTGATTCTACAAGATCCACCAGCAAATGTTCCTCAGCCACAGAAAAGTTTTTGCTTCTTGGTCTTTTCGATGCTTCAAATTTAAATCAACTTTTTTTGCCAAATGATTACCAGCAACAACAATAGCATTAAAAAAAAAAAACAAACTCAGCTGTTTCGTCGAGTGTCAGGTCACACTTTTGCAGCGATAGTAATTAATCGTTATCGGGTGAACCTGCCGGTAAGTCTCGTGGAGAAAACCAAAAGACTTAACCTTTGGTAATTCCGGCCGGCAAATTTGACCGGCCGGTACCTAACCGCAACTTTTGAGAAATTGGGCCTAAGTAATTAAAATTCTTAAAAGATTTAATTTAGAATATATCCCACCCAGCATTTCGAAGATCATTTTAACAAGAATCACATTTGTGAGTCTTTTTCGAGCCCATTTTTTGATTAAGAATAGATTAATTTCATGTGCGATTTAAGGAATACTCGAAAATGACTTGTTCATTTGCTCAAAATGTGATTCATTAAAAAACCACTCGAAAAAGACTCGCAAATGATTCGAAAATGAGTTGAAACTGATCAGAAAAAATTTTCAATATACTGGAAAAAATCAAATTTTTTATTTTATTTATATATATTCTTAATTTACTTTTTTTATTACAAATATTTCTAATATTTTTAATTTTTTTTTTTAAATGTGAAATGTGAAAATTTAAATATCCTGAATAAGGATAAAAATATAGAAATTGCAATTTTAGATACATCTGCGGATGAAAAATTTCCAATTTCGTTTAAGGTTGAAAAATTTGAAATATTTAAACAAGATAGCAATAAAGAACCCTTGAATAAAGGAGCAAAATTCCACATCTTGGAGAAAGATGATGAAAATTTAGAAATTTCAGTGCTAGATGACAGTGTCAAGTACTCTGCAGAAGAGTACGCTCTAAAAACAGATGATGACAGCCTAAAGAGTGAAAATATCTCTTTAAAATTAAAAATTCATAGTTTGGAGAGTGAAAATAGCTCTTTAAAATTAATAATTGATAGTTTAGAGAGTGAAAAACATTCCCCCTACTGCGATGCTATGAAATTTCAGGAACGGATTTATAAATTAGAAAATAAATTAAACGAGTTTCAAGAAATGCATGAAAATGCCTAAGCGTTTCATTCTGTTTTGGCAACGAAACGTGGCATTCATTCCAATCAGAAGGAAAAACATGTCCTATTGGACATTTACATGAACAGTCCAAAAGCATATTGCCATATGCGGACAATTTAGGGTTCAATTTACCATTTATCACCACCCTGAAAAAATGGGCTCCTATGAAGTCATTTGAAACGGGCTTTTCAGGCTTACATGTCGAATTTTTCAGACAAATTGACTCCCAAATGGAAGAATCTCATCGAAACTGTCGGCTCGTATTCGATGAAATGAGCATTAAGACGGGTATAACATATCTGCCCAAAGCTGACAAAGCTGTTGGGTTTGTCGACCTGGGAGATGGTTTAAATAAAAATGATGAGTCTCCCACACCCGCTACAGGAATGCTTTCATTCATGCTACGTGGGTTGTTGTCAAATTGGAAATTCCTGCTCGGTATTTCATTTATTAATCATAATTTTACTGCAAAACAGTATGCACATATGATTACAAGAGCTGTGAAATGTTCTACTGATGTTGGCCTGAAAAATCGAGCCAAAGTCAGCGATCGCTGCGCTATTAATATTAAAGCGTTTCGTATTATTGAAAATGAAGACCTTTTGGAGAAACCAAGGCCTGAATTTATAATTGACTATGTGCACCTTTTTAAAAGTGTTAGAAATAAACTTTTAAACCACAATATTGAAACTCCTAATGGTATTGTTAGTTGGGATGTAATAAAGAAATTTTATGACACTGACAAAACTCAAGGAGAACGCTTTGCACCAAAATTGTCGGAGAAACATGTTGATCCGAACAATTTTGAAAAAATGAGCGGTATATTAGCTGTACAAGTCTTTTCGAAGACAGTCAGCAACGCCATTGAGCTGAGCTATAAAGATGGTTCGTTAAAATTACTTCAAAACGCACTCGCAACAGCAAAGTTTTTGCGGACCATTAACAATGGCTTAGACTTGCTGAATAAAGGCAGTTATCGATCTGATGGTGTAATGCAAACGCAGATTAATGATTTCATAATATATTTGAAATCCATTCATATTGTTGGCACAACAAAAGATCCAAGGTCATAATGTTTTGAAGACCTGTGCTCTGCCTTTAAAGGAATCGGCAATGTTTGCAATAACCTTCTGAAAGAAGAAGTTGTCAATTTCATTTATGCAAGCCGATTCAACCAAGATGCACTAGATAATTACTTTGGCTTAATTCGCAGTAGATTCGGTTCAAATACCAATCCAACTGCAGCTGAAGCTCTCTACTGCAGAAAAAATCTGTGGTCAATGAAAATTGTCCAAAACACACGTTTAAAGAATGCTAATTGTCAGTCAGACGACGACTTTTCGTTAGACTGGGCATTCAACCCTGAAATGGGTTATAATTTAACCGAAACAGATGAAAGTCCTTTCGATGATGCCGAAGAGAACTCTCCTCTTTGGTATAGACATGCAAGCAAATCAGAATGTCCGAATTACAAGGTCCAAGAACGTAACGCATTGCGTTTTTTGCTTGGATATGTCATTTTAAAGAAACTAAACACCGTCAATTGCAGTCAATGCGAAAAAAATCTGGAAAAGATTGAGGAGTTGCAAAGTCGAACCGAGCAATTCATTGTGGCGATGAATTATAGTTCTTATGAACTATTTTTAAAAAATCCATCTGATGCCATGTTTGAAATAAAATTGACACATTTGGAAATACTCAAACAATGTTTAGCACATGTCCGAATCAAGTTAATATTAAATTTAAGATTATAAAAGCTTGCGTTCAAGAGACTAATGTTCGGTATCCTTATTGGTTTGCACAAGACAATTTGTGTCACGAACATAGAAAAGGAATTTTAGCACTGCTAATAAATGTTCCATTGCTACTGTTGGAGCCGGAAACCTATTTTGTAAACGCTATCTTTACTTTTATATTAACTTAAGTCTTATTTGAATTTACCGCCTTGTCTTTATGTTTGCCATCACTAATTTTGGTATTTTGCCCATCTGGCCACACTAATTGTCGTTCTTGCGATCACTAATGCAATTTTCGCCTAATCACATTTTTCTGGAACCGCATGGCGCTTAGATGATTGGCAGACAAACATATAAATGTACAATTAATTCATATCACACACAATCACATCACTTGGGTCTAAACCAGAGATGGGCATGCACACATATCGACACACTTTTCACACGCATACAAGCACAATTTGCGTGCGCCCCATTCGTGTTCTATAAATAGCTTTCAATGCTTATAGCGTACGTGTGATTTAGTGCAGTCGGCCGCGGCAGAGTCGTATGCACACGAGGCAGCGCGCGCTGGAACGTCGCGACGTGCCCATCTCTGGTCTAAACGAAGACAAACATTAAACGAACACACACATACAAACAGAAGCGCATTTCATATCATTTGGGAGAAAGGCAGCAGCGTCAATTGGCAAGACGGCACAGTGGGACAAAGCTTAGGATTGTTGGATTCATTGCGCAAACGCAATCTCCTCCAGAGCAGGGTCTGGAACATTTTGGCGACCGTGACAGGACTCAACTCCAACAGCTAAGTAGCGTTCCATTTCAAAGCCCGACTTCGTCAATTTCATCGGCATTTTCATATAGTTGCTGCTGATCAAGAAGGTGACTGTGCGCTGGCCAGAGCTTTATACAACCAACTCACACAAGCAAGTTGGTCAGAGCTTCGCTGGACACGCACACGCATATACGGTAGACTGGGACTCCGCTGGACAACATTTGCCAGGGACTCCGCAGAAGACGCACACACTCACCTACCATTTGCACTCACACACATCATTCGCACTCTCTCACATCATTCGCACTCACACGCATTCTAATCGCAAGTATACACACACCTACACATATCTCACTCGCATTTCCTCACACACCTACACACTCTTACATATAAATACACATACATATTTGAAAGTGTAACGGAGAGAAACATATAAACATATATTGGTGAGGAAATAAATTGCGGTTTTGGGTTTCTCATTTTCTATCTTTGCTGAGATTCTTGCTGTTGTCCAATTCTTTCGCCAGAGTTTATATTTCTTTGAATTTACACACAAACGCTGCACAGTGGTGCAAGTCTGATCAAACCGCAACTGTGCAAATTTTGATTATAATTTCGATTCTGACCTTAAGAGACGTTGGTAGGCTTTCAATAGCAATTATTTGGGAAAAATGACTGGAACTAAGGATCCTAACCTAGAAGGTAATAAAGGTACAAACACTTCTCAACCACCTGCAGGCGAAGTTAATGAGGCGAAACTAACCAAATTACGAGTACAGCGGTCAACAATGGAACGAAACATTACCAATATTCAAACCAGAGTCACTGCGTTAGGCAGCTCAGCAGACATTAATGTACTCGAATGTAATTTACAAATTTTAGAAAGTTATTTTCAAACACTTTGTCAACTTCAAACACAGATCGAAGATGTATTCTATGCAGATGCAGGGCGTTCCAACATTGAGGAAATATTTATCAAAGCAAAGACATCAATTATGATTCTCCTGAATAGAAAGAGGCGAGTCAGCGTAGCCGAGACTAGTGTATTGAATACTAGTGCCTCTGTAAATCACAGCCGGCTGCCTAAAATTAAGCTGCCTGATTTCAATGGCAAGTACTCTGACTACAAGAGATTTATTGGTGCATTTACAAATCTCGTAGACGAAGATCCCTCACTATCAATAATGGATAAATTCAATTATTTGCTTAATTGTCTATCAGGACCTGCCTTAGAAGTTGTTCGAATTTTCCAAGTCAATGACGAAAATTATTCTAAGGCATTGGAGCAACTTGAAAACAGATATGACAACGACGTTCTCATTTTCTTGGATTATATTTCAAGTTTGTTTTCCCTACCATCAATACAAAAACCAGAAGCGATGGCTTTACAAAAATTACTTGATTCAGTATCAGCAATAAGAGGATCGCTTTTGTCACTTGGCTCTGCTGAAAATATCATGAATGCAATTATGATTCACATTTTGCTTTCAAAGGTGGACGCAGACACTAAACTGCATTATGACGAAAAGCAGCTCTTCGAGTCTCTTCCTTCATGGGACACTTGCTGCAAGGTCCTAACTCATCGATGCCAGTTTTTAGAAAGTCGTTCCAAGGGCATTTGCCTGGGACAATCATTAGAACCAAAGAATAAGGTGAAACCAGTGCATTCATCAAAAACATTTGTGACAACAAGCTCAAAATGTGAATATTGCAACTCAGGGGAGCATTATATATCAAGCTGCTCGACCTTTGCTACTTTACTTCATGGTCAACGAAGAGATTGGGTAAAAAACAATGCGCTATGCTTTAACTGCCTTAGAAGAAATCACAATTTAAAACAATGTCAGTCAAAATCTCGGTGTAAGGTATGCCGTGCAGCACATCACTCACTGCTGCATATTTTTGGGCAAGAAACAAAATCTCCATCACGACAGCCCACAACAACCCAAACTCAGCCAAATGTTTCTCTAGTAGTACGAGCTGCCAAACGAGGCGTACTACCTACAGCTATCGTTCAAGTCAGGAACAGGTTCGGCGAATATCATCTAGTTCGCGCCATGTTGGATTCTTGTTCGGAAGTAAACTTAATAACAGAGGAAACAGCAAAACGCTTGCAGTTAGAAAAATGTCGAGTCTCGCAAGCTGTGAGCGGCATATCCGATGCTGTTCAACAAATCAATTACAATGTAGAAACGACACTCAAGTCTCGCGTATCGGAGTTTGAATGGGCTTCAACCTTTGCCGTTATAAATTCAATTTGTACGAACCAGCCGAGCAGCAGTGTTGACATAGCTCAATGGAAATTCCCAAAAGGGATAAATCTCGCTGATCCACTCTTCTATGAACCGCATAAAATTCACATTCTTATAAACACAGAAGGATTTTTTGATGCTATTCGTACTGGGAAATACACACTAGGTTCAGGAAAGCCATGCCTCCTCAATACAGAGTTCGGGTGGATCGTAGGGGGAAATATCGCAACTGCTCCGACAATACTTCCAACCTATCAATGTCATCTCGTGAAGGAGTCGTCGCTATTAGAAGAAATGTTAGAACGCTTTTGGAGGATAGAGGATTGCTTGACATTGTCACCGAAACTTCATCCTGAAGAACAAGAGTGCGAAGACCACTTTATGGAAAACGTCAAGGTTTGTAGCGATGGACGCATACACGTGCGCTTACCATTTAAAGATTCACCCACGGATCTTGGGAGTTCATACAACATGGCATACAAGCGATTTACTATGCTAGAGCGTAAGCTAAATCGCGATGAGCAACTCAAATTGGAATACGCAAATTTCATAAACGAATACTTGTCGTTACGACATATGTCTCCAATCGACTCACTGGATGAAAATACACCTCATTTCTTCATTCCACATCATTGTGTATTAAGACCACAGAGCCTGTCAACGAAGTTAAGAGTCGTGTTTGATGGTTCAGCGAAGTCTTCTTCTGGAAAATCGTTGAATGAATTACTAATGATCGGTCCAACAATCCAACAGGATTTAATTACGACTCTTCTCATGTTCAGGCTGCATAAATTCGTTCTTACAGGCGATATCACGAAAATGTATCGACAATTTATGATAGATCCTCGTGATAGACCTTTTCAACTAATCCTATGGAGAGAAAATCCAACCGATCCCATTCAAATGTACGAGTTAAATACGGTTACTTATGGATTGTCTTCAGCACCTTTTCTGGCTATCCGTTGCCTTCACTATATCGCCAAGTTGTTTGAGTCAGAATTTCCCATCGGTGCGTTGGTGCTTATTACTGACTTCTATGTTGATGATCTTCTCACAGGAGCCGATACAATTCGAGAACTCAAAGAAAAAAAGGATCAGATCATAGCTCTTCTTCAAAAGGCAAAGGTGACCATCACCAAATTCAATAGCAACTCAACTGATCTCATTTCATCATCGTCAACTGAAGTTCCTATAAAAATCGAAGAAGAGAACGCCACAAAGGCATTAGGATTATCGTGGTTACCTAAGCAGGATCAACTCGTCTACCGATTCGACCTTCAGCTAACTGAACCCGCTACAAAGCGAATAGTTTTGTCAACGATTGCAAGAATGTTCGATGCCCTCGGACTGATGAGTCCAATCATTATACGATGCAAAATACTATTGCAAGACTTACACTTACTAAAGCTTGGATGGGATGATGCATTACCAAAAAATCTAAATCAGCTATGGAGTGATTTGAGAAACGATCTTCAAAATACCTCGCAACTAAAACTTCCTCGCTATGTACATACGTCACTCCAAGTCAAGGGTGACATCCATGGATTTGCAGACGCCTCTGAACGAGCATACGGGTGTTGCATCTACATTCGCATGGAAATCGATTCACTAATTCATACAACACTATTAATCGCAAAGTCTAAAGTCGCTCCCATCAAAGTCCAATCGGTGCCTAAGCTGGAGTTATGCGCAGCAGTTTTGCTTAATAAAACATTTCGGAAATTTCAGCTAAAGCTTATGCCATATATCAACAAAGTTACGTTTTAGACCGACTCCAAAATCGTACTCCAGTGGCTTAAGATGCATTCTTCGAAATTGAATTGCTTTGTTGCGAACCGAATATCTGAATTGCAAGAGGACTCCAGCAACATTCAATGGCGTCATGTTCCATCAGCTAAGAATCCTGCTGACATCGTTTCAAGAGGCTGCAGTACATCCGATCTTCAAACCAACATGTGGCTGACAGGTCCAGAATTCTTAAAAGACCCACCCGAAGAGTGGCCAGTCTTGAGTGAACCACTTCCAACTCCAATAGAAGTGAGGAGTAGAGCAGTCGTAATATCTAACGAGCTACCTACAAATACCTTACATTCATCTGTGGTTCACAATCAATCATCAAAAGAAACCTCTCATTCAATAATCAACGAGATTATTGAAAATTCGTCGTCATATATGCGCATCCTCAGAATTCTTTCCTATGTCTATCGCTTCTTTAACAGAGTCTCACCCAATCGTCTACTTAAGGTTCGGAAATCGTACATATACCAGCGCAAGAGCTTAACGTAACATTCTGGCGAATAGTAGGGCATATACAGCATTCAGCATTTGGGGATGACATTAAACTCATAGAAAACGGAAAGTCATTAAAGCCCAGCATGCAGAGCCTGGCTCCATTTTTTCATCAAATGGAACTTGAGAACTGTGTGTATGTGAAAATACTAAGAGTAGGCGGTAGACTAGCTAAATCAGAGCTACACTTTGATGCTAAATTTCCCGCTATAGTCCCTAGCTCAAATCGCTTCACTCGACTTTACCTCGAATTCTTACACCAACAAAATTTGCACGCCAATTGCAAAATTCTGATTTCCATATTGAGAGAAAGATTATGGGTAATCAACGCTAGAATGTTAGTGCGGAAAGTGGTCCGAAATTGCACCATTTGTTTCCGATACAAACCACGTCTAATGCAGCAGTTAATGGGAGATCTTCTTATTTGAATTTACCGCCTTGTCTTTATGTTTGCCATCACTAATTTTGGTATTTTGCCCATCTGGCCACACTAATTGTCGTTCTTGCGATCACTAATGCAATTTTCGCCTAATCACATTTTTCTGGAACCGCATGGCGCTTAGATGATTGGCAGACAAACATATAAATGTACAATTAATTCATATCACACACAATCACATCACTTGGGTCTAAACGAAGACAAACATTAAACGAACACACACATACAAACAGAAGCGCATTTCATATCATTTGGGAGAAAAGGCAGCAGCGTCAATTGGCAAGACGGCACAGTGGGACAAAGCTTAGGATTGTTGGATTCATTGCGCAAACGCAATCTCCTCCAGAGCAGGGTCTGGAACAGCTACGTTATTGCAGATGGATGCAAGAGGATATTCTTAAAGAACAGAAAGCTCGAATCGAAGCAGCAAAAGATAATAAAATAAGGAAAGAAATTGCTTCCAGTCCTCAAAAGAGAACAAGCTTTCATGATGTGGAGAATGTACATTCCCATTGTTGCCGAAATTAAGGTCTGCCAGTAAATTAAGCCCAGCAGCGGACAAAATAAATATAACCAAATCAGCTGCTAGTCATATCAAATGCAATCCACATGCAAAGACAACAACAACAACAAACTATGCTAGGCAGCGCACAGCGAAGTTACAGTTTAACACTCTTCGCTTTGAGCTTGCCATTCTTAGCTGTTCTTTATCTACGTATAAGTAATAGCCTATTTCCACCAAAGAAATGAAGCTTCATTTCTTGAAATGACAAGAAATGAAGAAAATGATATCATTTCTTCCATACAAATTGTTGTTGCATTTTGCCCTTCATTTCCTTCATTTCTCAAAAATGATGGCATTCCCCACGAAGGAATTTGGTATTTTTTTAAAAAGTACTCGCTATTCTCTGGCACTACTCGTTACTCTCTGGAAATAGAAAATGTCATCACCAATAAACTATTGATTTGAATTTAAAAATAAGGCGCAATTTTGTTTATAATATAATTTAGTCAAAATAAGTTGTGTATTTAGCTTTCTGCTGAATATTCAGGGCGTTCACAATGCGTTCGCCCAGGGTAATTGCTTTCCTGCCGGGTATGTCTTTTTTTGGGTAAATATTGCAAAAACTCCCCGTGAGTTTGAAAGTGGCGCCTGTTGTTTAAATCAAACCATTCAGCTGTTTTTGTCAACGTGGCATTGCGAATATCAAAATGATGAAGATTTGTCAATGGAAACAGCATCATTTTTAGAAATGAAAATGATAAGAAATGAAGCCAGTGGAAATAGGCTATAAGACACATTCAGACGCGCTGAATCAAATGTAATAATAGGTGAAGCCAAATCTCGTGGCCAGCCTCTAATTTAGTTGTTTGTTCGCTGTCGAGAGACGCAGACTAGGGTAAGAACTAAGTTTATGGAAAATTGCGACCGGACCTAACCTAAGTCAAATTGCAGTTTTTTAAAGCATCAGCTATATCACACCAACATACATCAGCTACATCATACTCTCATACAGCTACGGCTACCTGAGTGAATCTGGATTTGATCATCGCAAATATATAAGAGACAACGTGCTATTAAATGTGTTTGAGCTGGTTCCATTTTTCTCATTTGCGGTGCTAGAAAACTAGTCGGACGTGCAACACCCATAGTTCAAAGAAATTGAAAAAATTAATGCATTTGTAAGAATTTTCATGAGTTTACAAAATGCAGACAACCTGAAAAGGCTCCCAACAAAAAATAAAGCGATGAATAATCGTAAGAATACCGTTGAAGGCTGTCCGATCTACCTGCTTTTATCATTTATGGTACAGCTAAGATCGCTGATTAGGAAGAGTGGTTCCCTTCGAAACAGTCATATAGCTTAGATTCACTAACACAAGTAAATAAACACTCTTCCAAATTTGTGCAATTATTATTGAATAACATTTATGCTTTACATTTGAAATAGTAGAAATACTACATCATTGGTCATGCATAGTTCGGGGTATGGGCAAAATCATGGCAATGTAGTTGTGTGTGGTCATTTGTGGTTTTGAAAAGCAGTTTCTTAAACACGGTTTTGTTACCAAGGAGATCCTATAGCTGTGAGCTGCGCTTATGCATTGATCGTGGCATAATTTCCCAAATAATATGCCTCGATTTGGATAAAAACATGTCTAAATTGGCCAAATTAGGAAACTTTTCAGACATATTTGATCCAATTAATTGCTTATGGAACCCTAGTTTTAATTTTGAGTTCTGAAAAATCTACAATCATTGCCATTATTGCTACATTTTTAACAAAATTTTAAACCATATTTTTTGCCTGCTTAGCTATAGACACATAAAAAAATGTGAAGTCTCGCCTCTTCAAAAGACCTGGAAAAACAGCAGACTTCACCAAATACTCGGCTACTAGGGCAAAATTTCAAGCCCAAAATCAAATTTTCTATTAAAACTACATTTCTCGTGTACAGAGTAAAAATCTTTTACCAATTCGTCTATACCAAACGTCGTTCCAATGCCTTATCTTCCTCTATTTACTATAAACATGAAATTGTCTCGTCTGACATTGCTATTGCATGCCATCAATGGCTATTTTTATGTTATTATTTCATATGATTTCATACGTTGCCCCTCGATTTCTTTTTCTCATGTCCTAAATGATTTACTTTCGTTAAAATCTAAATCTAAAATCTACGTAAAGTAAGTATTCGCATGCCTATCCTATCCACATTTATTTATCCAAATCACTTGAGCAGCGTACATTTTCAACTACTTCAAAGAATCTTTAGATAATCCATTGCATACAAAGCAGTCACGTTCTGACATTAAATCACTCATACGCAGAGTTACAATCTTATATCCACCTGCCGCCTGCCTTAGCACACTCACGGTCAAAAAAGGAAACGTATTTATGCACTCAGTTAGTCGGGCGGCTTGACTAAAGCACTTGACTCACATACCAACAATGCAAAAACACTTACGGAATGTCGCTTTTCCCTGAATGACATCGCACGACATTTCGTTGTTGGGTTGCCTTCAGTTGGGTGCCTTGACACTTAAACATAGAAGGAAATGAGTCTGCTGACAAACTGGCCAGAATAGGTACCACCATCAAGCTCCTTTCAGGGAAGAGAATAGGGATGCCTATGGCAACATATAAGCTTCACACAAAAGCTAAAACACTCCGTCTTGCTGCGGATCGGTGGAAAAACCTGTCCTCCTGTGCTGTAGGTAGACTTACGTGGCGCACTAACACACTTTTCCGTCTCAGAAGGGACCACATATCACTTCTGGTGTGAACCCTCATGGGCTACTGTCTTTTTGGCAGACACGCAGCACGCATAGGCGTCACTTACCATGACTTCTGCGCAAGTTGTGCACACGAAGAAGAGGAGGAATCTTTACAACACATTCTTTGCCATTGCCCCGCCTTGAGTAGAAGGAGACTCAGGACACTTGGTGTAGAGATCCCAGGCTAGAGATCCCAGCTCTACTCAAATTCATTCTGACCACACAATGGTTCAGTAACGAGGACACCCTTAGCATTAAAATGGGTTAATAGGGAATAAATATGGCATCGCAATGGGCCCAATGTGGCCTAAGTGGGAGAGCACCTTATCGCTCTCAGCCATCGCAACCTAATCTAACCTAACCAGGACCAATTGTTCCCACTTCCTTCATTAACTTTTCCTTTATTAACCTCTGGCCGTCTAACACACCTTCATAATAATCTTAGGTCAATTTTGCAAATATCGCGATTTTTGGTCCGTTTAATCTACTCCTCCGTGAACGGTGTACCGCAGTCAAGAAACCCAAAGTCGAGCATTGTTGCTAAATCTGTATAAAATAAAGCCCCATTTGATTTTTTGTTAGATTTTACCCCTTTCCCCATCCATAAGTCAGCCCCCTCCCCCTGATCCAAAAACTACTGCCATAAATGAAATCGGAGCACCCAAAAACCTATAAAACTATACCCAATTTGAATTTTTGTTAGATTTAACCCCCATCCTCCTCCATAGTTCAACCCCCTCCCCGTCGTTCCGAAAACTACTGCCATAAATGAAATTGGAGCCCCCCAAAACCTTTAAAACGATACCCCATTCGATTTTTTGATTAATTTTAACCCCTCCCCCTCGATAAGTCAGCCCCCACCGCCCGATCGGAAAAATATAGCCAAAAATGCAATCAGAGCACCCAAAAACACCCGAGTACTGATTTTGACACGTCTAAGCCCAAAGACAACGACGTTATGGTTTTCTGCTGATCAGTTTTCCATTCTGCCTTGACCGTGATCATCCACTTTCCACCCAGGGCGAATGAATTTTCTAGAAGATTGGTATGCAGCTTTTTTGTAATATAATTGAAATTATCCTCTTTTTTTTGTAAGTGGTCCTGGGCATGACTGAGAAGTACCCCAGCATAGAAACTTCCATACAAATCATTAAGAATTTTAAACAGATCTGCAGTTTTTCATGCATTGTCGACATCATCGACCCTACGTAAGGGTTAAGGAAACTATGAAAAACCAGAAGGCCAAGCTAACTTCGTCTGTACCGAAGTTTTTATACCCTTGCAAAAGCTGTTTTTGAAATGACAGAGTTTAAGAACGTTTAGATAAAAATAAGAAACTTTTGTAACTAAAATCCATTTTCCGTCAGATGAACATCTGATTTAGACCATATTTAGCGAATCTTTTTGAAAACATATCAAATTAACAATCGCCAAGTTTAAGAACGATAAAATTGAAAACAAAAAAGTTTTTCTCACTAAGACTCATTTTCCGACCGATAAGTCCTATGGCAGCCTGAAGATATAGTCATCTGATTTCGACCAAATTTTTCAAATTAGTTTGAAAGCGTTTAATATTAATAATCACCGACCTTAAGAACAATTTACTTGAAAACAAAAAAAAAATTTTCACTAAGACCCATTTTCCGACCGATCGGTCCTATGGCAGCTATAGGATATAGTCATCCGATTTTGACCAAAGTTTGAAAATCTGTTTGAAAGCATATAATATTAATAAGGGACGAGTTTAAGGACGCTAACATTGAAACCAAAAAAGTTTTTCTCAGTAAGACCCATTTTCCGACCGATCGGTCCTATGGCATCTATAAGATATGGTAATCCGATTTTGACCAAAGCTTGCAAATCTGTTTGAAAGCATATAATATTAATAATGGCCGTATTTGGGAACGCTAACATTAAGAACAAAAAAGTTTTTCTCACTAAGACCCATTTTTTGACCGATGGTTCCTATGGCAGCTATAAGATATAGTCATCCGATCCGGTTGGTTCCGACATATTAGCAGCGTTCAGTAAACAGAAGACTCTGTGCAAAATTTCAGCTCGATAGCTTTAAAACTGAGAGACTAGTTTGCGTAGAAATAGACGGACGGACAGACAGACGGATAGACAGACAGACGGACAGACAGACGGACAGACAGACAGACAGACGGACAGACAAACAGACAGACAGACAGACAGACAGACGGACGGACAAAGCTCAATCGACTCAGCTCGTCGCCCTGATCAAGAATATATACAGTTTATGGGGTCGGAAATTAATAAAAAAAAAATTTCAGCTCGATAGCTTTAAAACTGAGAGACTAGTTTGCGTAGAAATAGACGGACGGACAGACAGACGGATAGACAGACAGACGGACAGACAGACAGACGGACAGACAGACGGACAGACAGACAGACAGACAGACAGACGGAGGGACAAAGCTCAATCGACTCAGCTCGTCCCCCTGATCAAGAATATATACAGTTTATGGGGTCGGAAATGAATATTTCTATGCGTTGCAAACTTCTGGGCAAAATTATAATACCCTTTGCAAGGGTATAAAAACGTCCGCACACACAAGCAAGCTTGCACGAGACCACCTTATACCAAAGATTATACAATGAATGTATCAGGCCTGTTCCTGTTTTCACTTTCGACAAAAATTGTTGAATTCGATTTTGTTAAATGTGCTGTTGTACCAAGTTGATTAGGTTAATCAGATTAAAAAGTTATAATTTGAATTCGTCGAGTACAGAGTAACTAGAAACCAAAGGTTTGATACGGATTTTCTTGATTGTTAAAAGCAAAGAGAACATGTGAAAAATTCGGATTCACTTTAGTGAAAACCGGAACATGGCAGTATGATTTTTATACCCGTTACTCGTAGAGTAAAAGGGTATACTAAAGTCGTGCAAATGTATGTAACAGGCAGAAGGAATCATTTCCGATCATATAAAGTATATATATTCTTGATCAGCATCAACAGCCGAGTCGATATAGCCATGTCCGTCTGTCCGTCTGTCTGTATGAACACCTAGATCTCAGAGACTAGAAGAACTAGGGCAACCAAATTTGAAATGTAGACACTTATTGTCTGCACGCAGATAAAGTTTGTTTCAAATTTTTGCCACGCCCACCCGCGCCTTCACAATTAAAAATGTTGAATAACTTCCACAATTTTTAAGACATCGATCTCAAATTTAAAACTTACATTTATATTCGCAATATCTATAAGCCCTTTATAAAGATCGGACAAGAAATACCCCAGTTAAAAAAATGTTGCATACTTTTCGGCTGTTCAACCTCAGGAACACAGGAAGGCTATCAAACATTTTTCTCCATGAGTAACGGTCTGAGTAGAAGTCTGTTAAGTCCGACCTTAACTTACGCTCTCGTTTATTCTATGCTTGTACTCAACCAGCACAAATGAAGTCCATGCAATAAGCAATTATTTACTTTCGTACATTTCCATTGCGACGCCCCACGGGCTCGCAACCTATATCTATCATCAACATATACACCTGAAGTCATATTTTATAATTTCCTTAGAATAATTTAAATAATAAATTCAAAACACGCGCGCACTTTCCAACCACATGTGCGCGCGCCATCAATCGATAGGCTGAACAGAAGCTTAAGAAGAGACTCGAGAATATGTTTGAAAAATCATATAGAACAGCTGACAGACCCTTAGAGCCAGAAGTAAAGTGTGAAATGAAGCTTCATTTTGATTTTGGAAAAGGGATGGATAAGGCCGAGTGAATCAGAGTATGCATCACCGGTTGTGTTAGTGAATAAGAAAACAGGTGAATTAAGAATGTGTTGCGATTTTCGTCCAATTAACAAAACGATGTTAAAAGATAATTATCCGACACCACTAATTGACGATCTGTTGGATAAATTGTCGGGAAAAATGTTTTTTTCAAAACTGGATCTTAAGAACGGATACTTTCATGTTTTCATGCATGAAGATTCTGTTAAGTACACGGCTTTTACGACTCCTATGGGACAATTTGAATGGCTCAGAATGCCATTTGGTTTGCGTAATCGCGCCAGCGGTGTTTCAAAGATTTGTAAACAAAATCTTTGCAGATTTGGTAAAGGCTGACAAAGTAATTGTTTACATGGACGACATAATGATAGCGACAGAAGATAGTGATAGTGATAGTGATAGCGACAGAAGATAGTGAAAGTCACATGGAAATATTACAAGAGGTGTTGAGAAGGCTGGTAGCAAATAAGTTGGAATTGAGGTTGGATAAATGCGAATTTCTGCAGACTGAGGTTAAGTACTTGGGGTACTCAGTGTCACGGGACGGCATCAGACCGGATGACAAAGGGTTACAAGCGGTAAAAGATTTTCCTGTTCCGAAGAAGGTGCATGAAGTTCAGAGTTTCTTGGGCTTATGTTCTTACTTTAGGCGTTTCGTGAAAGATTTTTCGTCCAAAGCAAAGTTATTATATGACTTAGGCCCAATTTCTCAAAAGTTGCGGTTAGAGTACCGGCCGGTAGAATTTGCCGGCCAGAATTATTACCAGAGGTTAAGTCTTTCGGTTTTCTCAACGAGACTTACCGGCAGGTTCACCCGATAGCGATTAATTGCTATCGCTGCAAAAGTGTGACCTGACACTGTGGACGAAACAGCTGTTTTTTTGGCATTTTTTAATGCTATTGTTGTCGCTGGTTATTATTTGACAAAATAGTTAAATAAAATTGCATGCGATGATGAATCACTGTGAAACACCGAAAAGACCAAGAGCGAAGAACTTTTCTGCGGCTGAGGAACATTCGCTTGTAGACTTTTAGAGTCAAACAAATCCATTTTTGGATGCGGAGACCTGGAAGCAGAAGGCCTCGG
Organism: Lordiphosa magnipectinata; assembly: GCA_037044535.1. Taxonomy (NCBI): domain Eukaryota; kingdom Metazoa; phylum Arthropoda; class Insecta; order Diptera; family Drosophilidae; genus Lordiphosa; species Lordiphosa magnipectinata. The sequence continues at coordinate 153,568 of JBAMBO010004337.1, forward strand.
CTTGGAGATCAGTATGCCGCCATGCCGGAGTTCATCGCCCGTGGAAAGACTTACGAGATAAGTACGAGGGAGACTTCTGGAACTGTGGCCGCTTTCCCAGCCCCGCTGGAGTCGGGTCTATTTCCAAAAAATTCGTAGCAAGTTTCCAAGCACAGCCACAGGATTGGAAAATGTGGTTGAAAATTATGGTACGATTTTATTTATGATATGTAAGCTTTAAAAATATTTAATTGGCTTCTTAAATTTTAGCGCAAATCAATCAGTCAGTGCCTGTTTGTGATGGCACGGATAGCACGGTTTGCCGAATGAAGTCTGACTCAACAGAAGTCGCCCGCAATAATAAGGAAGAAGAACCTTGCATAAGAGCGCAGCGCCACCATAAGTTTGCTCTCTGGCAGCAATCCACGATTCCTGTTAACAATCCAAATCATAATAAATTGAATCACAACTGAAGTTAGGGTTTTACCTGTTACTTAGCGAAGATATTTGCTCTAATCCTAGCAAGAAATATTTGACATGCTGAGTTTGTTAACCTGAATCGTTGAACAAATTTGGCATCATCCAGATCAGTAAAATAATAAATGCTCTCCCTGTACACTCTCGCTTTATTTATTCGTTGCTCCGTCTTGGGTTATGTGGGTATAACCACCACCATGTTGGCCATTGTGGTAATACCGTTCCTGGTGCTGGCCGTGCGTGTGGATAATATTTTCATTATGGTGCACACGTATCAGCGGTTAGATTACTATCGGTATACCACATCGCATGAGGCAATTGGTGGTTCCATTGACCAGGTGGGTCCTTCGATTTTGCAGACGGCGGGCAGTGAGTTTGGCTGCTTTGCTTTATGCCGGCGTGGCGCTCAAAACATTTGCCATGAATGCGGCGGCTGCTATTCTGCTGAACAGAAAGTTGCACATCGCCGCGCCTGTGTCTTCTTGTCTTACCGCCTGAATCTTCCATTTCCATTATTTTCCAAATTTGTTTATTTGTATACAGTTTGTTTTGGCAATTGACAAAGTAAACAATACAAATTTTGAACACAGCTGTTTGTCGATCGATAAAAATATCGATAGTTCTATCGCAACTTGCCGGCAGGTTAAAATTTGACCCCATCATGAGGCAGCGGTTAACTTTGCCGCTCGGTTCTCGCCAAAGACAGCATGAGACACGCGAATTCGGCTAACCTGCCGGTAAGTTTGACTAACCGGACATTGAGAAATTGGGCCTTAGTCAGAAAAGACAAGCAGTTTAAATTTGGCAAAGAAGAACTGGAATGTTTTGAGATGCTTAAGAGCAACTTATTAAGTGCACCGATACTTGCGTTATACAACCCATGTGATCCAACGGAACTGCACTGCGATGCGAGCGCGTTGGGGTTTGGAGCGATACTTATGCAAAAGAAAAGTGATGGTAGATGGCACCCAGTGTTTTACTTTTCAAAACGTGCAACAGAAGCGGAAGCTAAGTATCATAGTTTCGAGTTGGAGACGTTAGCCATAGTAAGTGCTCTTCAAAGGTTCCGAATTTATTTGCAGGGTATACATTTTAAGATAGTAACCGATTGTACCGATTTTTCATTTGAAGAAAATTTGATTATTTGTCAGAGCCGAGATGAAAAATTAAAGAAATTACGAGAGCTTTTGCAGGAAACGGAGCACAAATACTATGAAATGAGAAATGGAGTCATATATAAAAAGAAAGACAGTCAAACATTATTGTTCTGTGTACCAGAAGAAATGGAAAGGCATGTAATGTATAAATATCATGATGAGCTGGGTCATGTGGGAATAGACAAAGTGACGGAGACGATAGGTAAAAGTTATTGGTTTCCTAATATCAGGGCTAAGGCCAAGGTGCACATACAGAATTGCTTGAAGTGTATCGCATATTCGGCAAAAAATGGTAAGGAAGAAGGATTTCTGCACAACATACCAAAACAGTCAGTACCTTTTGAGGTGGTGCATATTGATCACTATGGCCCGGTTGATAAAGGTAGGTCGAATAAACACGTTTTTGTAGTGACAGATGCCTTCACTAAATTTGTTAGATTGTATGCCACAAAAACCACAAATACTAAGGAGGTCATTAATGCTCTTAAAGACTACTTTAGAGCCTATAGCAAGCCAAGTTGCATTGTTTCTGATCGAGGAAGTAGTTTTACATCGAAGGACTTCGCAAGTTTTTTGGAACAGAATGAAGTGAAGCATATAAAGATAGCAACAGGATCTCCTCAAGCAAATGGACAGGTAGAAAGGGTTAATAGAAGTTTAGGGCCGATGATTGCCAAATTAGTAGATCCTGATAAAGGCTTACATTGGGATGTTGTGTTACAAACGGTTGAGTTTACGCTGAACAATACTATTCAAAGAACCATAAATGATCACCCTAGTAGGATACTTTTTGGGGTGTCGCAGAAAGGAACAGCTTCGGATGTGTTGACAGAAAGACTAAAGGAGTTGCACGATAATCAAGAAGAAAGGGATTTGATAAAAATCCGTGAAGAAGCAAACACTCATCAACAAAAAGTACAGGCATATAACAAAGAAAAAGTTGATAAAAAACGTCAAGAGCCCCATAAATATAAAGAAGATGATTTTGTTATGGTAAAAAACTTTGACACTCAGGTGGGTGTGTCGAAAAAATTGATACCAAAGTTTAAGGGGCCATATAGGGTAACGAAAGTATTGCGCAATCATCGGTATATTTTGGAAGATGTAGAAGGATTTCAGCAGTCAAGAGTTCCATATAAAGGAGTTTGGGCTATTGCGAACATGCGCCCGTGGTTAGGTGAGAATTGGAGGAAAGAGAAGGAACAAGACTAAAATTTAAGACTTACCATGTAAATATTGTAAAAATTAATATAAGTTAATTTATCTCTAGCTTTAAGGCTTAATGGAAAATTCTAAGTGAATTCTCAGGTGGAGTTCAGGAGCACTCCGGTCAGGATGGCCGAATTGTAGTAGGCAAGGAGTACCCTAATGTAGTAGGCAAGGAGTACCCTATATATTCTACTATTAAGCGTTAAAGAATGACATTCAGGTTGTTGAAGATTGGTCACACTAAAAAGAATGTCCGATACACACAGACATAAACAGAATGTACATACATAAGCTAAGCGCAAATTGAGAATAAAGAACAGTCTTAAGCGAGAGTCGAAAGAGATCAGACGCATTTTTATTGAATTGCTGGCGCCAACTCTACCACAGTTGTATGTTACAGTTTTTAGTCGAAATAATGTCGTTTCGTTTTGTCGGAATAATGTCGTTCCAAAACGACATAATTTCGAGAGAAATAATGTCGTTTTTTTTTTGTCGGAAAAATGTCGTCATAAAACGACATAATTTCAAGCGATATAATGTCGTGATGTTTTGTCGGAATAATGTCGTTTCAAAACGACATAATTTCGAGCGAAATAGTGTTGTTTTGTTTTGTCGGAACAATGTCGTTTTAAAACGACATAATTTTGAGCGAAATAATGTCGTTTTTTTTTGTCGGAATAATGTCGTTTCAAAACGACTGATGCAATTTCGATTCCAAATGTACTGGGCGAAATTATGTCGTCGGAATTATGTCGCTATGCCTAGTTTCCATAGCAGCACAGTGGCGTCATAGCGACATAGTTCCGTACACATAGATGTTCATTGAATGCTATTTAACAGCAAAATTACTATCAGTCTGTCGAAATGACACTGATTCACGCCACAAAAAAACGCCGTTATTTCGCTCAAAATTATGTCGATTTAAAACGACATTAGTTTCGACAAAACAGAAACAATGACTATTTCGCTCGAAATTATGTCGATTTGGAACGACATTATTCCGACAATAACATCACGACATTATTATCGCTCGAAATTATGTCGTTTTATGACGACATTTTTCCGACAAAAAAAAAACGACATTATTTCGCTCGAAATTATGTCGTTTTGGAACGACATTATTCCGACAAAACAAAACGACATTATTTCGACTAAAAACTGTAACATACAA
>JBAMBO010004339.1:0-20544 GCA_037044535.1 Lordiphosa magnipectinata
AAACGCTTTAATATTAATAGCGCAGCGATCGCTGACTATGGCTCGAACTTTCAGGCCAACATCAGTAGAACATTTCACAGCTCTTCTAATCATATGTGCATACTGTTTTGCAGAAGCATTATGATTAATAAATAAATTTCCTATTTGACAACAACCCACGTACCATGAATGCAAGCATTCCTGTAGCGGTTGTGGAAGACTCATCATTTTTATTTAAACCATCTGCCAGGTCGACAAACCCAACAGCTTTGTCAGCTTTGGGCAGATATGTTATACCTGTCTTAATGCTCATTTCATCGAATACGAGCTGACAGATTCGATGAGATTCTTCCATTTGGGATACAATTTGTCTTAAAAATTCCATATGTAAGCCTTAAAAGCCCGTTTCAAATGACTTCATAGGAGCCCATTTTTTCAGGGTGGTGATAAATGGTAAATTGAACCCTAAATTGTCCCGCATATGGCAATATGCTTTTGGACTGTTCATGTAAATGTCCAATGGGACATGTTTTTCCTTCTGATTGGAATGAATGCCACGTTTCGTTGCTAAAACAGAGTGAAACGTTCTGGCATTTTCATTCATTTCTTGAAACTCAGAAGTATTATTTTTATACTCTGTACCGAAGGTACATAGAGTATATTAAGTTTGTGCAAAAGTATGTAACAGGGAGAAGGAATCGTTTCCGACCCTATAAAGTATATATATTCTTGATCAGCATCAACAGCCGAGTCGATATAGCCATGTCCGTCTGTCCGTCTGTCTGTCCGTATGAACGAAGAGATCTCAGAGATGGTAAGAGATAGAGGTTTGACATGTATGGGACATATATTTCTTACACTTGCAGGCAGATCAAGTTTATTTTCAATTTTTGCCACGCCCCCTCCCGCCCCCGCAATTTGGAAAAAACTTCATATCTCCTACAGTTACCTTGTTACCTACAGATACCTTGTGAACAAAATTATTTATCGATTTGCTGAAGGAATGATAAAGATCGGATGAACTATACTCAAGTTATGGGCAAAAAACGGCCAGTTAACACCACCCACCCCCCCACCAACAACCACAGCAACATACCCTTACCGTTCAACACAGGCAATCTTAGTGCGAGAGAAAAGAGAGAGAGAGAGAGAGAAACTTAGAGAGCGCACCGCGGTGTGCGCGGGGTGTTAACTGGCCGTTTGACTCCTGAGCAAATGCGAGTGTAAGGGTACAGAGTATGTTATAGTCGGGCTTGACCGACTTTCTTTCTTGTTTAATGTAATATTATTCAAAATGAGTTTGTATTTCTCAATTTGATGTACAAGCTCGATTTTCTCTGCTTGCAATTTGTTATCACAGAGCTTCATTTATTCTGCTCGTCTCATTTAATAAAACATTCGAATCTTGCAATTCTTTTTCTAATTTATAAATCCGTTCTTGAAAATTCCTAGCATCGCAGTAGGGAGAATGTTTTTCACTCTCCAAACTATCAATTGTTAATTTTAAAGAGCTATTTTCACTCTCCATACTATGAATTTTTAATTTTAAAGAGATATTTTCACTCTTTAGGCTGTCATCATCTGTTTCTAGAGCGTACTCTTCTGCAGAGTACTTGACACTGTTATCTAGCACAGAAATTTCTAAAATTTCATCATCTTTCTCCAAGATGTGGAATTTTGCTCCTCTATTCAAGGGTTCTTTATCGCTATCTTGTTTAAATATTTCAAATTATTCATCCTTAGACGAAATTGGAAATTTTTCATCCGCAGATGTATCAAAAATGGCAATTTCTATATTTTTATCCCTATTCAGGATATTTAAATTTTCACATTTTCCTAAAAAAGAAATTAAAAATATTAAAAATATTTGTAATAAAAATAGTAAATTAAGAATATTTATATATATTTTATTTATTTTCGACTCATTTGCGAGTCTTTTTCGAGTGAATCACAATTTGAGCAAATGAACGAGTCATTTTTGAGTATTCCTTAATTCGCACATGAAATTAATCTATTCTTAATCATAAAATGGGCTCGAAAAAGACTCTCAAAGGTGATTCTTGTTAAAATGATCTTCGAAATGCTGGGTGGGATATATTCTAAATTAAATCTTTTAAGAATTTTAATTACTTACCAATATTTCCAATGGGATAACTACATTTACGTAGTCTCTTCCCATCGAGGTCTTGCACTCGAAAATGCCTATCGCAAACGCGGGCTCGTTGTTTAGCCTCTTTCAGCTTCACCGATTTCATCCAGATCTTTCGAGTCTCCTCTTCTTTGGGGATATGGAATGTCCTGTCGCTGCCAGTGCATCCCTTGACTACACAATTACTTTATCTTCCTTTGCTATTGTTGGAATATCCACGTGTAGGTGTAGATAACCCGACCGCAAAGAACTACGCAGCGTGTGCAAGTTAATGGTTTAATCGGTATAGAAGAACTGAACGTAATTATAACAACGCAACTGCTTAAGTCTAGTGAGAGTGAGAGCGGCTTAGATAACAGAAATGGCTCCCTACTCTATTATAATGTTATTCTGTGTTGCGAGACAGATCATATGTTGCTTACTATGAAATAGAGTTATACAATTTCAACACTTTTGCTTAAGCTACATATTATCTGCACAATGTATTAACCCAAGATCTTTAACAAAACCGCAGTGCTTTTGCTTACTTAAACTTTTTGTTAACACATCTGCAACGTTACTTTCACTGAAAACATCTTCCAAAATAATCTCATTACAATCAATTTTTTCTCTCACAAAATGATACTTGATGTCTATGTGTTTTGTGCGTTTATGATGTACTGGATTTCGCGCTATATGTTGCGCGCTGATGTCGCCATAGATGGTCATCGGATCCAGGTTTGACCACCCAATATCTTGCAGTAGTCTTTTTAGGTAAACTGCTTCCCTAGCAGCTGTTGATAAAGCGATGTATTCTGCTTCGGTGCTGCTAAGCGCGACGACGCTCTGCCTTGATGAAGTCCAGTAAAACGCACTACCGCCCAAGAAGAATGCGTAACCAGAATACGACTTTCTGTCCAACTGATCGTTGGCCCAATCTGCACCTGCGAAGCCTCTTACTGGATCGCCAGACTTCCGATAGACAATGCTCAGACCCATTGTACCGGAAAGGTATCGCAACACATGCTTCGCTGCAGTCTCGTGTTCCACGTGTGGATCTGTATTTCGCTGTGACAGTTTGCTGACTGCATGCAAAATGTCTGGTCGGCTCAAGACTGCTAAATACATAAGTGAACCAATTAGTGACTGATAATGTGTCATATTTACCTTTACACATTTTTCATCTTTGCAACCAATGTGGAAGCCAGGGTCTAGTGGCGTTGCCACTGGGCGGCATTTCTGCATCCCATACTCGTCCAAAAGGCCTCGAATATACTTTTTCTGACACAGCCAAATTGGACCTTGGTTGCCTTCTCTTTGTATCTCCAAACCAAGGAAATAGCACAGCTGCCCACCGTCTTGTATATCGAATGCTGATGCGATCTTTTGCTTGATCGCACTGATGTCCTCTTCGGTAGGACAAATGATGATCAGGTCATCCACATAGACAGCTATATAGTGGAATTTATGTTGATGCTCCTTGACGTACAGGCAAGCCTCGTTCTTGCTCCTTTTGAAGCCCATTCTTTGCAGGACCTCGTCCAATGTGTTGTTCCAGATACGCCCAGACTGCTTAAGTCCATAGATCGTCTTTTGTAGTTTCAAAACCTTGCCGCGGTTCTTTCCATCAACAAAATTCTCAGGCTGCTTCATATAAACGTCTTCTTGAAGCACGCTGTTCAGGTATGCGTTTGATATGTCCACTTGATGTCCAAACAGCATCCTGGACGTCTCGTATCGTATTACTGGGGAATACGTCTCCCAATAGTTGACGCCAAACTGTTGCCCACAGCATTTGGCAACGAGTCGAGACTTAAACCTTTCGATCTTACCCAATTTATTTCTTTTGATTCGAAACACCCATTTCGAACCTATGGCCTTTTGCCCTTTCGGTAGATCAACTAATGACCACGTGTCATTCACTAGTAGAGCGTTGAACTCTGTCTGCATCGAATTTTGCCAGTCATTTCCATATTGACCACTCAACGCCTCTTCTACACTTTGTGGCGTCTCAGTTTCTTCCAGACTGTTCAAACTATTCAGGACATGATGCTGCTTTTTGGGCCTACCAGGATGGCCTGCTCGAATAATTTTTGGTCTACCTGGCCCACGTCGAACTAGCATATCATATTCTGATCCCGCCTCTGGATCACTTGCGCTGACAAACAGCTCCTCCTCATCGCCGCTGTCCATACTTCTACTACTGCTGCCCCTGCTTTGCAGCTCAGCTTGCTGCTCACCCTCGTCCTGACCTTGGACTGATGCAATAGACTCCTCCTCTGAAGTCAGAATGGTAGACTCTGTATTGGACTCAAGGCGAACGATGTTTGTTTCAAAATTATTATTTATTTCATCGTTTTGGTGGATCTCATTTGTTTTTGAAGAAAACTCACCTTCGACGAACTTGACATCTCGACGCTCGCATACGCTTCGCTTCTCTGGATCGTACAATCGGTATACTTTTGCTGTAAAGGAGTAGCCAACAAAAATATACTCCTTTCCCTTTGGCTGGAACTTTCCTTTCCTTGTCTTATCCAGGGCAAATGCTCTTGATCCAAACACTCGTAGATGCTTTACTGATGGCTTGCGGTCTTTCCACATTTGGAACGGTGTCAATCCATCCAATGCTTTTGTAGGGCACCTATTCCTTAAATAGGCTGCTGTGTGCACTGCTTCGGCCCACAAAAACTCATTCAAACTAGCATGAACTAGCAAACTCTTGGCCATTTCCACAATGGTTCGGTTTGCTCGTTCAGCCACACCGTTTTGCTGAGGTGTGTACTGAACCGTTAATTGTCTTTTGATTCCGCACTTGATCAAGAACTGAAAGAAAAATTAGATAGTAGCCAAAACCAATTAATTTTATTTATTCAAAATTACCCGAATTTCCCCTTAATATCTGCCATTTTATTTACTTTTTCTCTAATTTCTCAAAAAAATGGTTTTCCCGTTGCCTATTTCCCAATTGCTTTTAATTTTTGTTCATGTATGTGCGTACGTGTGTTCCTTGCTCAATCATAGCGTTGCCGTCTGGTCGAATTCCTCGTGAGTTTTCGTTTACACGAGACATAAATAAAGTCACGATTGATAGTTTTAATTCAAATTAGACAAAAGTAAGCATTTGTATGCATATTTAGAAAGTTTGACGTTATCGACAAACACTGAGGGATAATACATTTGAAAAATAATGATTTTAAAAACATGTTTATTAGAATGAATAAGTAATACAAATAAAAATGCCAACATTAAAAAGCAATATTAGAAACTAATAGATAATGCAGATACATGTTGAAAACTCATTTTAATTGGTTTTAAAAATAATGTCTTAATTTTTAGCTAAATATTAAGTAAATTTATATAAAACACTAGTATAAATATTAAATAAACATAAATCGCGACTTTTCTAATTAGTCGCAATAAATATATTTTCCAAAAAGTTGGGTAACTCAACATATCGAACTTTCCTACTTGTGCGTGAACATCTGTAAACCAATTAAAGAAGTCATGCAATAGTTACAAATTTTTTTTATTAAAAACTATATATCTTTTAGAAAATAATCTGAAATTACAGTAAAATAAAATACAGTAAATTAAAAATATGTTTATTATTTATATATATATTCCAAACCATTTTTTGTACCAAATTTAGAGTTGAAATTGCAAAATGTCTGCAACAACGAAAATTGGAACAAAAACTCATAAAAACATTATTTACAATTAAATAAATACATATGAATTGAATGAAGCAAAATCTCCTAACAAATCATTTAGCTTTAAGAGAACCATTAATAAACAAACTTGAATATAAAAAATAAATTCTAAAATATGCAAGTTAATGAAATCATTCGCTAACTCCAGAAACTCATCATGCCACCCCTTCGAACTATCAAAACACAACACAAAACCTTGATCAGAGAGGACTAAATAACCAGAGATGAATTCGCTCTCTTAAATTTAGTCCGAAAAAAACCATGAGGCTATCGAGGCTCTGGCAGTTTTCGGACACGAACGCACAGAACGTTGTCTTTGCCCATGCTTCTTTGTTTTAATTTTTTGCTTGTGTTTCTCTCCTCTCGCACATGTGCGTTGGTTTTTGTTTTTGTAATTTGCTTATGCTTATGACGTCAGACCAATGTTGCGAAGTTGGCACACCGAGCTCGTCGCTGAACTTCGTTCAGTGGCTACGCACACATATGTACATGCCAAGCCAAAATGTGATTTTGCTTTTTGTCGTCCACTGCTTCAGACCGAACACGTGAAAATCGTCAACACCGCAAATTTGCCATGCATTTGGCTGGTGCGCGCATTGCGACCAGTTTGCGGCATTAGCGATATACATGCCCTCCCTTTCGCTTGTGTCTTTTCTCTATCGCATTTGTAGCCAAAACAAAACAGCACGCAGCTGTTTGTCTTTGCTGACTCCGAAAACTGCAACGCCTCGATGGCTTCATGGTTTTTTTTCTGTTAACTTAACAGTGAGAGCGATTTCATCTCTGGTTATTTTGTCCTCTCTGCGGCTATCGAGGCTTGGGCAGTTTTCGGACACAAACGCACAGAGCGTTGTCTTTGCCCATGCTTCTTTGTTTTTATTTTTTTGCTTGTGTTTCTCTCCTCTCGCGCATGTGCGTTGGTTTTTGTTTTTGTTTTGTTGATAAAAATAGTTTCCATACAAAATTTTCAGTCAATTTCCTTTGTGTGTGAATTTACCAAAATCGGAAGCATCCCAAATTTTATTTCAGAGTGCGCGCCTAGATAAATTAAAATAAATGCGAACTCGATAACAGGTGCCATTCAACAGGCAACAGGTTGTCATTCGCTTAGGCAATAAAATGAGAAGTCACTTTGGTGAAGATTGGCAACAATGCCGACAATGACAACAATACGAATTTCTAACAAACAGTCTTGGCAACATTTCATAAAAATATACAAGAGATACACAAACAGAACGAAATGACAGAGCGCGATATACATGCCCTCTCTTTCGTTGGTGTCTTTTCTCTATCGCATTTGTAGCCAAAACAAAACAGCACGCAGCTGTTTGTCTTTGCTGACTCCGAAAACTGCAACGCCTCGATGGCTTCATGGTTTTTTTTCTGTTAACTTAACAGTGAGAGCGATTTCATCTCTGGTTATTTTGTCCTCCCTGATGATAGTAACATTCGACCACAGTGAGAGTAACATGTTTAAAATCGAGCTTTTGGACCCTAACAGTGCTGCTCGCTTCAAAGCACGTCCGTAGCCGCCATAACAGGGCCAATTTAAAAATAAAAAAAAAACACTTTTGCCAAGCCATTTAAACAAACAAATGAATGTAATAATGCAATAATCTGCACTGTGCCATGCATAAAACAAATTGCCCCATCCAATAAAAAAAAAAAATTTGCATATTTAACCATTTATTGACCCTTTTAGCCAGTTTAAACGACCAACAGGCCCAGCAGGGTTACATTCCTACCAATAACAATCGTTTACAAGCCTCAAAACATTAAATAAAATAAAAATTGGCCCAACTAAAACCCTGCCATACAAAATAATTCACACTTTTAGCCCCCTATATCCGCTCTCTTCTAACGCACGCAAGTCCCAGCTCCACCAACATGTTCGAATAAGGTTCGAAAATTCAAAAGTGCGCGCCTCAGCCAAAACAGAAGGCTACATCAGAAGCGACGCGACCGAGCAAATTAACAGTCTAGATTTATATCGTCGTTGGCATTTCGCGGCGTCAGCTGAAGCAGTGAACTGAAGAACTAACATAGAAGCACAATCTGCTACGTCGACAACTTTTCACTCAAATATTTGTCAGCTGTTCGCTGACATTTTGGCTCTTTGAGCTATTTATTGACTCTGTGAGTTTTTTTAAACTATGTCCGTCTCCCTCTAACCACCGGGTTTTCCTACGTCGACAGTAATTTTGAGTAACAGATTTTTTTGTCTTTATGAAGTATCTACTTGTCACAATGGTGTTAACATCACGCAAAAAAGAGAGGCGTTTCAAAGTGTGCTTCTATGTTAGTTCTTCTATGTTTTCGCCAGGCAAGTTAGCCCGAATCGGATTAAAAGGGAGTTTAAGCCTCCCCAGAGTGTGTGTTGTTGTTTAGTGTAAAAAAATCAAGAAAATAATTAGGTGCATTGGCCCTCCCACCCCGTATTCTTAAATTTAGTCTGAGCTTTTCGTTTCGGTTTCCCCCCCGCATTATACTTGTGCCTGCAAATTTACCTCGGCGCTTGCGTGCATCCGAGAAAAAGCTCGAAGTTCCGCGCAGTAGCAGAGGCAGTTTTCGGGAAAGTGGGAAGTGCAAACGAAAATTCTTCAGTTCAAACAACCAAAATATTCCAAGCATAATTCAAAATCTAAAGTGAGTAAAGAAAGAAAAGAAAAACTAGAAAAATAATAAAAAAGGAACAAAATTAATTCCCCACCCCCTCCCAAATCTACATTAATTACACACACATATTAAACCTACACGCAAAACAACAACAACAACACATCCATCGTGGAAGGCCTTTCATATCTGGAGCTGCTGTATGTATGTATGTAAGTGATCAAACATACCCATTCCCTTTTGCGATAAACCACAATTAAAATAAACCAGCCCTTTTGAGGTTAATTATGCTACAATGATAAAACCTTAAAACTAAAAAAACAAAATAGACCCCAAATGTTTAAAATGTCAATATAATTAGCCAGAAACGAAAAACAAACAGACAACAATAGTCAGCGGAACAGCTGATCGCAACTAACAAGTGTTTTACTTGACCTGTTTTGAAAACTCATTCTTTTCTTGATTTTGAATATTAGTACTCCGACACACCCTGACATTGAAGGTAAACATAATGCATTTTTACAACTTTGTTCAATTTTTCTACTTATATACTATTCTTACCACTACACTTATACCTAAACATATATCGCACAGTTTTAGAAGCACTGATTGGCTGAGTCAAATTTGCCCATGGGAGTTTATATTGATAGTTTTCCAACTCAATCATGCATTTAACCTTAGTTTAAGAATAAATTACGTATTATAATGAAGTGCTAAACAAAACTTCTTTTCATGTGGACATGGTGACCTAAAGCTGCAGTTCTGAAGTGTTTCAAAGCGGTCCTTCAGCGAATTTAATTGAAGGCCATGGTAGGGTAGGGTAAAGACGCGGTTGTCAAATACCAGCTTAGACACCGCCAATGCTGGTTTAGGAATAGAAGTCTCAGACTAATTTGTGAGTACGGATTTCGGACCTTTAGGGTGACAGCTCTTCTGGCTGGCCCTCCTATTCTGACTGGTCGATATATATTTTTTAGAGAGTTTAGCTCTTTGTAGTTTCTGGAGGGATCCTTAATTAAAATTGTGATAGCCAGAATCAAGGAGATAGCCACTAAGCCATTAAGGTTTTCCTTAACGCCTGCTGCAAGGTTATGGTCTCGTCCTCCTCGCAGAGGAAGATTATTACATAATTACTTAACCCCACTCTTACATTTCAGCACGAAGCATTCCTTAGACATAAAATAAATACATATATACTCACTAGATATAAGCTAAATACATATATATATTCACTAGATATGAGCTAAACACAAATATACCCACTAGATATAAGCTAAACACATCATATATGAATATATCAATAAAATATGCCAGCATGCGCAAGAAGCGCCCTCGGCCACCTAGGTTTTAGCAAATTAATAAAATTCAAATCGCGCGCGAACTTTCAAACATGGATTGCGCGCGCCATGAGTCGATAGGCGGCCAGCTGATCGCGCACGCCATTGTTATCGGTATCGCGCGCTCTGCCACGATCAGCAGCGCTCGCTACCACTGGGGACTGCGCCAGCAGACTATAAAAGCAGAGCATCAGCGCACTGGCGAGTCATGAATGAATAAACTTAGATTGCGACATGCGCATGTTTTCCCGTTATAAAACGTCAGCGGTGCTATTCGAAGAGTTGTTCGAAGAGTTGTTGTTGTAGTTAAGGCCATACAAAACGTGTGATATTCGAGAGTTTCGACAACCCTGTAAAAAAAACACAGTTAGATAAAATGAGGTGCACTGTGGTCGGCTGCAGGCAAAATAACAAACAAAAATGTAAGTAATTTGTTATTAAATAAAGATATAAAATGTTTAAAAATATGTGTATTTGTATTTGTTTGTCGTTCTAGATAACAATGTGCACTACTTTAGATACCCAAGAAAACCAGAAGTGCTTAAAAGCTGGTGCGCCTTCAGTGACATTGGCAGGCCAATCAAATATAATGACCGTGTCTGTTCATTACATTTTAAAAATGAAGATTATGAACGAAATTTTAAATTTGAGCTGGGTGAGCTATATTCCAGCTACAAGCTTTAAGTGTTAAACAAATGCCTAAATATTAATTTTTATACTCTGTACCGAAGGTACATAGAGTATATTAAGTTTGTGCAAAAGTATGTAACAGGGAGAAGGAATCGTTTCCGACCCTATAAAGTATATATATTCTTGATCAGCATCAACAGCCGAGTCGATATAGCCATGTCCGTCTGTCCGTCTGTCTGTCCGTATGAACGAAGAGATCTCAGAGATGGTAAGAGATAGAGGTTTGACATGCATGGGACATATATTTCTTACACTTGCAGGCAGATCAAGTTTATTTTCAATTTTTGCCACGCCCCCTCCCGCCCCCGCAATTTGGAAAAAACTTCATATCTCCTACAGTTTTGGAGATAGATCGTTTGTTCCTTCTAGAGATACCTTGTAAACAAAATTATTTATCGATTTGCTGAAGGAATGATAAAGATCGGATAAACTATACTCAAGTTATGGGCAAAAAACGGCCAGTTAACACCACCCACCCCCCCACCAACAACCACAGCAACATACCCTTACCGTTCAACACAGGCAATCTTAGTGCGAGAGAGAAAGAGAGAGAGAGAGAGAGAAAATTAGAGAGCGCACCGCGTTGTGCGCGGGGTGTTAACTGGCCGTTTGACTCCTGAGCAAATGCGAGTGTAAGGGTACAGAGTATGTTATAGTCGGGCTTGACCGACTTTCTTTCTTGTTTTTGCATAGGATTGACTGAAAATAATGTCCCCAAACTTAAACCAGACGCAGTGCCAACACAGAAACAGATTTCGCCCCAGGAAAGTGTTCTCCAACTTAATCCACCGATATTTGTGGAAAATCGTGAAGAATGCCAAGTGCTATGTAATAGCGGCGAAATTCTTCAAATTATAGCATTAAAACGGGATTTGTGAGTACTATAAAAATAAGAGAATTATTGAAACAAAACAAATGATATTTTCAGAGAGGCGGTGCGAATTGAGAATGACATTTTAAAGAAGGCACATGGTGAATCTTTACTTACAATAAAGAACCTCAATCTGCAAGTGGAAACCTTAAGTTTTGCCAACAAAAACTTGCAAGATATGTTGCTACAGTTATTTACGGAAGGCCAGGTGAAAAAAATAAAGAACGGCGACAAGAAACAAACCTGGACGCAGGCCGACATTGCCCAGTCGATAACGTTGTATTCCACAAGCGCCAAAGCATACAAGCTGCTTCGTAGGAAAAAGTTTCCATTGCCGTCGGCGAGAACATTGCAGCGATGGTCTCAAAAGCTTAATGTTACAACAGGCATTTTGGAGCCAGTCGTTAAAATTTTTTCTGCGACTAGCCAAATGTCTCAAATGGATAAATTGTGTGTCTTAAGCTTTGACGAAATGAAGATAAGAGAAACATACTCCTACGACCAGGCAGCAGATGCAACACTAGCACCTGCTGGCTATGTACAGGTTGCTATGCTAAGAGGTTAGTTGTGATCAGAAACTTTGTTCCCTTATTTTATTATATTTTCTTGTAGGTCTAATTGCGAAATGGAAGCAACCAATTTTTGATGATTACGACTGTCAAATGACAGAAGCAATTTTGTTGAAAATTTTAAATACAATGAAAGACTGTGGCTATACAGTTGTGAGCGACCTTGGTGGCGGCAATAGAAGGCTGTATAAGGAACTTAAAGTCAACTTCGAACAACCAAGGTAACTTTTCAGTAAAAGAAGATATTTCGAATTTAACCATTTTTTTTTTTTTTTAGGTTTACCTACGATGGTAGAAGAATATTCGTTTTCGCCGATGTGCCCCATTTAATTAAGATGTTAAGGAACCATTTTATTGACAGCGGATTTTTAATTCAGGGCAAAATAGTTAATAAAAGTTTAGTTCTTGAGCTTTTAAGAATGACGTCGAATGATGGTTTAAAAATAACCCACAAAATATCAGCCTCTGATTTGAGAGTCGTTGGTCCTGCAAGGCAAAAAGTAAAATTAGCCACAAAACTGTTTTCCCACACAATTTCGCAGGCAATCACAAGAGCGGCTAGCCTTGGATACTTGACAGAACACAACTGGCAGGAATGTTACCAATTATTTAAGACGGTAAGCATTTGACTTCACTAATATGAATTTATTATTTAATGCCTTTTTAATTTAGACGAATGATTGGTTTGACGTTTTGAACGTCAGAGTGCCAACATGCGACAACAGGAAAAGATGCCACGCATTTGGCTTACAGTTGGATGTCCAAAATGGTATTCTTAATCAGATGTCCAAAATGATATCTGAAATGAGAGCTGTGGGAAAAAAAACACGCTTACCATTTCAGCAAGGTATAAAATGAACTTTATTCTACAATTCTCTGATTCTTAATATAATAACTCTATGTAGGCATTCTCCAAACAAATAAAGCATTGCAAATGCTTTATTCTGAAGTGAACCGGCTTTTTAATGTTAAATTTATATTGACATACCGCCTCAATCAGGATGTCCTGGAAAATTTTTTTGGATTAATTAGATCGAAAGGTGGCATCTTCGATCATCCAAGTCAATTGGAATTTAAATACCGTCTTCGCTCCTACATTATGGGGCGTAACGAAGGCATGTTGGGTGAAAATGCCAATGTGGAAGTAGATGATACCCCCGATCTAGAGGCTATTCCATATCCACTAACAGGTATTATTATTATTATAAATAATAAAAGTGATTAAAGTAAAATCTATTTTATACATTTCCTAGGTTCTATACTCAGGGCAGTTAACGTAAATAACGAAGAGATTTCGGAGCCATCTAACGATGAGGAAGAGTTCAACGACTTGCAAGTCGACGGACTGGAGAATATGGCCGGCTACGTATGCCATGTCGTACTGAGGGATGAGGAACCTAACTACTGACGGCTTGGCTCAAAACACGAATCATATTACGTGGCAGAACCATTTAAGCTGAGGGCGGCCTAAAAATGTCTGTGTTTCAGCAAAACAGTAAAAGGAAGCTATGTTTTACGGTCTAGTACTGTATTTTAAGAACTTAGATATTGACGGCTTGCTCATAACAAACAATGCCATAGCAAAGCATTTAGCTGAAGTACATAAATGTCTGTGTTTCAGAAAAAGTAAAAGCAAATTTTTCCGGACTAGACATGCATTATAAAATCAGAATTCAGAACAATGCCATTAAAAGACAAGTATCATAAATCGAAAAAGAAAGCAAATCAAAACAACACAATAAAATCAAATCAAAAAATATTAAAAACAATATCGTTCATTAAAATGTTATAAACAGTCAATAACATTTGACGTTGTGTCTTGCACGCTTACATGTTTATTTCTTTATGTATGTATGACCAGGGGCTGAGTTCACAAGTGGTTCTTACGATCTAGTTCACATTGTTGATCTATCGGTATTGGCGTTGCCACGTAGATAACTATTTAAAATACTAAATATCCATCACGCCTCCACTTAAGCTTTGTATTAACTTACATAAATATATATATGTATGAAAGTGTGATTTGTATGATATTCAATGATATTCAATTCAATGAAAATAATCGTAAGTGTATATGTATTTGCAGCTTGAAGTGCGCGTAATGCCTGTAATTCAAATTGCATATACATTGGAACTATCTTATATACTAATTTTCAAAACTTCATTTTTTTATGACTTTACCATCTTGTCGAGGTCTTAAATTCATTTGTTTTTCTTGATCATTCTCCTTCTCTCCATCACTAAGTTTTTCAGAACCCTCTTCAGTTGGCATTTCTGTTCTTTTACGCATTTGATTACAGTGACGTTTCATCTCTTTATTGTTGTGGGTATGTATGCATATGTAAGACCTTGGGCCTAGCTGTTGCTTAACTGACCATTTAGGTTTGTTAGGGTCACGGTAGCTTCTGACCATTTAGGTTTGTTAGGGTCACGGTAATCACGAATAAAAACTGATTCATTTTTATCAAAATCTATAGTTCTGTTACCTTTGTGATTGGATATGCTTTTCTCTTGGCTTCTCATAATTTTATCGCTTACAAGGGTGTCCACTAGTCCGTATCGCCAAAAGATTTCCCTTAAACGACTTGATAGTGCAAAGTGATGTTACTTCTTTAGGTTTTGACAACTTCTACCCATTTTGTAAAAGAATCTACAATTATTAGTAAATAATAATTGTTAATTGGACCTGCGAAATCTACATGAATTCTACTCCAGGCTGATTGTGTAGGTTCCCATGGTATCAAAGAACATTTTTCTGGACTAGAGCTCAATTCTTGACAATGTTTACAACTTTTTATCATTCTTTCTATATCTGAATCAATTTTGGGCCACCAAACATATGATCGGGCTAAACCTTTTGTTTTGACAATGCCCATGTGTGAACGATGCAGTTCGTCGAGGACTGATTGCTGGAGTTTTGGCGGAACTACGGTTCTATAACCCCATCGAATGCAATCATATTCGATAGAAAGTTCAATTCCTTTGTTTTTAAAATATTCATATTCATTCCCTTTCAAATTTTCTAATCTATCTTCTTTGATAGCTTGCATGACCTTGGCAAGAATGGGATCATGTCTGGTTTCTTTTGCAATTTCTTTAAATGTTAAATGCAAGTGATTGTTTGACTCCGTATAATTAATGAAGTTGCTTTCTTCGATGTCATGCACCGTTTCAAATTGTGGTATTCTTGATAGCTCATCAGCTTCATTGGCTTTGCCTTTTACATATTCAATAGAGTAATTGAATCCTGACAATATAAATGCCCATCTCTGCACTCTGGCTGATGCCATTAGTGGTAAACCTTTTCCTTCGCCAAATAAGAATTTTAATGGCTTGTGGTCGGTTTTCAATATAAAATGATGTCCCAGTAAATACTGCTTTAGTTTAATTACACAAAATTTTATTGCCAGAGCCTCTTTTTCTAGAGTACTATAATTTTGTTCTGTTTTGTTTAAGGCTCGTGACACGAATGCTACTGGTTTCACTGGACCATTTGGTAATCTGTGAGATAATATGCCTGCAACGGCTGTGTTGCTTGCATCTGTAGTTAAAATGATTTGGCAGGGAGCTGTCAAAATGTACTAACACTTGATCTGAAACAATTTCTGTTTCGATAGTTTCAAAAGATCGTTGACATTCTGCTGACCAATTGAATTTAACATTCTTCTTGAGTAGTTCGTACAATGGATTTATCTTCTGTGTGAATTTTGGAATAAATTTAGAATACTGATTAGCCATTCCTATGAATGCTCTAACTTGGGTCACATTGGTTGGAATCGGACAATTGATCACGCTTTTGCATCTATCCATATTCTTTTGCAATCCATTTTTGTCAATCGTGAACCCTAAGTATGATACTTTTTCTTGCAAAAATTGACATTTGCTTATGTTAAGCTGGAGTCCTACAGTTTGTAGTTTTTTAAGTACAATTTTAAGAGTTGTCATATGCTCTTGTACGTTTTTTCCTGTTACTGTAATATCGTCTTGATATACAACTACATTTGGAATACCATTAAGAATCGATTCCATAATTTTTTGAAAGATTGATGCTGCTGGCTTTTTCACCAAATGGGAGTCTTTTCATTTTAAGTGTACCTATGTGGGTACTTCAAGTACAAAGATGTTGAGATTTTTCATCTAATACAAGTTGGTTGTATGCACTTGACAGATCTAATTTAGAAAACAATTCACCTCCGCTCAAAGCAGCAAAAATTTCGTCGATACGAGGTAGAGGATACTTGTAATCAACTAACCATTGGTTAATTGTGACCTTGTAATCTCCACATATCCGTAGATTACCATCTGATTTCAAGATTGGAACCAAAGGTGTTCCCCAATCTGAATGATCTACTGGTTCTAAAATACCTCTTCGAATAAGATCTCTAAGTTCATCTTCAACTTTAGATTTCCAAGCTAATGGAATAGCTCGTGGTTTAAAGAATACTGGTTTTGCATTTTCATCTATTGGCAATGATACCTCACTTAATTTAAAAGTACCAAGCTCCTCATTAAATAACTCTTTAAATTCACTTTTAATTTCTTTAGCAATATTTCGAGTATTTTACTTCTATATTGTTTACTTGTTTCATTTCAAATTTAAATGTTCTGAGAAAATCTCTTCCTAGCAGTGGTTGACTGTCGTTTTGGACAACTATAATTTTTAAAAGCTTCACGGTCCCATTGTAGGTTACATTTGCATAGAACTCACCGACTATTTTGATTTTGTCACCTGTATAACTTATGAATTCCTTTTTGCTTGGTTTAATTTTCCTTAGTTGCTGAGTGTTGAGATAATTCTGAGAAAACAAAGTGCATGGAGATCCGGTGTCGCAAATAATTTCCAAGATGGTGCCATCAATATTTACTGATAGTTTATACGACTTAGAATTATTATTGGATGCGATGCTGTAAACAGAATTGTTCAAATTTTTAGATAAACTTTCATTAGAACTTAAAACACAATTAATATTTTTATCATTGTAACGGCAAATACTCGATATATGTCCAATTTTTCCACAGGTATGACATTTGCTGTGTTTGTATTTACATGACTGTGAATTGTGGTTACGCCACCCACAGTGCGAGCATGTGCCTTTCTTATTCCTCCACGTCTTGTTGTTGATCTTCTTGCTGTCTGCATTCGTTCCTTTCTCGTTACTTCTGTTGTTGTTGTTGCCTTGCCTTGAGCTGCTGCTGCCGTTGTTTCTGTAGTTTGCTTTGTACCGTTGTTCGTTGACTGCATGAACGTTGTTTGCTTCTTCTGCTTTTGCTACCATCTTCGTCTCCATAATTATGGCTTTACGTAATGCACTTTCTAAGGTTAGGGTTTCATCTTCTTCACAGAATTTGTCAAAAAGTTTTTCTGGAAGGCCTGTGACAAAACGATCCAACACGAAAGCATTTAAATTTGCACCAAATTTGCAGTTAATGGCAAGTTGCTTCACTTTAGCAAACCATTGTGATGTGCTTTCAGTTTCGAGTTTAGTTGCGGCGTAGAATTTTTTTCTTTCATGAAACACAATTGTTGGTGGGGTGGGGTGTAGTGATTTTTTAGCATTGAACACAATTCCTTGTAGCTTTTGGACACAGGAGAACCAGGACTGCATAGACTGTGTAGCAACCGGTATGGTTCTGATCCAACAGACTTGAGTAGTACAGCTTTCTTTAAATTTTCTTCACTACAGTTTATTTCGCATAGATGGATTTCCAATTTTTCTTTCCATATGCACCACGGTTCGCACGTTGGCGAAAATTCTGGTAATGCGGTCCTCTGCAGCAGTGTTGTTGTTGTCATCTTTGATGTTTATTGTATTTACAATATTGATCTTTGTTTTTGCGATATTATCGACTTATTTGTTGTTAGCATAAATACGCTTTTAAAGTAGAACTTTGTCTTAATTTTTTTTTCTCTCGTCGCCAAATATGTTGTGTCTTGCACGCTTACATTTTTATTTCTTTATGTATGTATGACCAGGGGCTGAGTTCACAAGTGGTTCTTACGATCTAGTTCACATTGTTGATCTATCGGTATTGGCGTTGCCACGTAGATAACTATTTAAAATACTAAATATCCATCAATTTAGTTATATGTTGCTATATTTAAATTAAATAAAAATATCTATGAATTTAATGAGATAATTCACAAGCTAAATACTATTAAAAAATAATAGCAAATTTATAAAATTGGTCCCACTGTCACAAGCTTTGCTCTCTTTTTTAAATGGCGCTGCTCTCTATTTTCAACCAATAGCAGCACGCGAACCGTGACGTCAGCGGTGCCTGCGCAGTAGATGACCACTTTTGTGCGCGGGATGTCGCAATCTATGTTTATTCATTCATGCTGGCGAGTCACTTAGTTCGCGGCTGCGGCCGAGTAAGCACCTTGGGTAAGTTGGACTTTCCTCTCTTCTTGTTTCAGATGCAGTAACCCCCGGTCAATAGTAACCAATAGTACGATTTTCAATCGGCTTTGGTCGGCTCCAACAACTCCCGGTCACTGGGGTGGCTCCCACGTCAAAGATCAAGGTGTACCAGATCGACGCATTGCATCCGGCGGAGAAATACCACCGCAGACGAACAATCACTAGAGATTAGAATCCCTCCGTGAGAACAATTAATAAAATCAGCAAACATACACAAACCACTCGACTTGTATTTATTTGGGAGGGTGAACGATTTCAGCAAATACAAGAACCAAGCGTCCCAGAAACAAATAATTTCTGTGACAAACTCTGGTAACGGACATGCCCTCAAAATGTGCTAGTTCCCTAGCGAGGAAATGTTCCACCTCGGCGTCGGTAATGTCGGTATCAGGGTCTTCGTTGATAATTGCCCATCCCAAAGTTTCGTCCTCTCTTCGTGGTGATTCCGTGGGGGTCGTTGCACTCGTGCGGACTTTGCGACTCTTTCTTTTTTTTTCTCGTCGTTTGTCGGGTAGTTTCAACGACGTGGTCAGTCCGCCGCAAGAGAATACGGCTCCGCACTGAGCCAGAAAGTCGACGCCTAGGAGTATGTCCCCCATTACGTCGGAGAGAATTAGGAGAATGAATTAGCTCCATCTCCAACAGCTCCTGCTGTTGCACCAGCTACTGCTGTCGCACCAGCTCCATCTGTACGACGACCAGCAGCAGCTGTTGCACCAGCTCCATCTGTACGACGACCAGCAGCAGCTCCACCAGTAACAGTTCCACCAGCTCTACCTTTACAACAAGCAACAGATCCACCAGCTCTAGCTGCTCTAGAAGAAGCTCTAGCTTTAGCAGTAGCTACAGCTCTTGCAGCTGCAGCCCTAGCAGCTTCAGCTCTTGCAGCAACTCCAGATCCACCAGCTCTTGCTGCTCTAGCAGCAGCTCCAGCTTGAGGAGCAGCCGCACCATGTTGAGGAGCTACCGTAACAGCTTGAAGAGCAGTCTATTCTAGCTGTTCCGTGAACCCTGTTCCCACGTCTTCTAGTTGGCACCGCTTTTGGCTGCTGCTCCTGCTCTTCCGCATTCTCCTCTGAGCCAGGTTGCCCAAAAAAGAAATTCAGCACAACCGACTGTAAAAAAATTGTATTAATAATTTTTAATAGTTAAGGGCCAATTTCTCTTCTTTCAGATAGCTTGCCATAAAATAACAATTTACTTGCTGTTATTTGTTATTTTGTGACAGATAGCTAACGTAGAAGATGTGAAATCGGCCCTAAATGTTTATTTGCTCACCGATTTTGTAATATTCACTTTTTGGCTCATTTTGGTCTCTCCTCTTTGCTTTCATTTTAGTTTAGTGTGAGTTTTCGGAATACCGGAGGATGGCAAGGCTGCCACATGGACGAAAAAGCGGCCCAGGGCAGAATGATAATGTAGGGAAAACTTATGTAGGGCTGGATACTAATATCGGGAAACTTAAAAATTAATTTACAGAAAAACTGTGGGGACGATTTGGTTGGGAAAATTAGGAAAACAAGCTAATATTATTATCTATCAGGGGACATATCGTGCAAATGCGCACGACCTCTGGGAAAGTTAGCAACGAATTATTGATAGCCACTTACAGCCTGTATAGGGCTGGAAAATAACATAGGGAAACTTCAACATTAATTTTTTAATTTTAAGGAAAATTGTGGGGACAAATTGGCTGAGAAAATTAGGGAAAATAGCTGACATTATTACCTATCAGGGTACATATCGTGCATATGCGCACGACCCCTACAAAAAAATAGCGTCGAATTTTGGTAACTTGGTCACACTCAACTCGTTTGAAATGGCAGCCTTATCAGTAAAGAAAGGTTGGTCCACTGTAAATTGATTTGTTCAAAAACTGTGGGGACGATTTTCATGAACGGATATTTAAAATACTCGTGAAAGTTCCTTCTTTTCGCCAGTATACCGTGTATAGCTGCACGACCTCTGAGAGGCCAGATAATGGATATTTTTAGTACCTGCCATGCTCAAATCCACCCAAAGTTAATTTAAAACAATAGTTTACGCTTTTCTTAACATTTTGGAATTTAATTTGTCTCAATAAGTTAAGTAGTTAGTGAGTAATCTTAAAAAAAAAAAATTATTTTTGTTCCATACTCCACCGTTCCAATTCGTTGCTTAATATCCGACGCTATTTTGACGCACATAAATGAAGAAAATGATATCATGTCTTCCATACAAATTGT
>JBAMBO010004340.1:0-80847 GCA_037044535.1 Lordiphosa magnipectinata
ATTTTAAGAAAGTTTTTCTAAAAGAATATAAAAATAAAAAAGAAAACGCGCTGCTTCGGTGACTTGATCCCTGACCTCGCCCAACTGCGTACTTTCCTAACTATGGTTTTGACGCAACGTCTTGCTTAAGGCAAATAGCTGAGTGGGCTAAGCCGTCCGTCCGCGTGTGAGAGAGGTCACGAGTTCGAGTCCCAGTAAAGTTAAAAAAAAAAAAAAAAAAAACGACTAAGAATTTTTTTTTGGCCCTTATTTTGTGGCGATTTTCTAAAAATTAGAGCGAAAATTACACTTTTTAGGGTGAGTTGTTTTTTGAATGTGGGAAAATGTCCTGTACTAAGGGTGTTCAGAGTCCTGCACCTTGGTCAAGCCATCTTTGATACAAGTGACTTAATTGATGTGCTGAACTGTTCAAGCGCAAAAGATTGGGCATAGGAAACAGATTTTGTCTGTATTATTGTAATTATGTAATTATTATTGTAATTATGTCGTAAAAACTGTATAGCATGTTCTTAAATGCCTAAATACCATATATGTTAAATTAAAAGTCTGACGGCTGAAATCCATGTCTAGATTAATTTATTTTGTTCTTCCTAAGCTAAGCGTTCACTGTAAGACTCTAATGAAAAGAAATGATTTACTACTACTACTACTACTACTACAGCAGGAAGTCACCACAATACCAAAACTACTGTTTATGGAGATTATAAAATTTTGCATCGTTTAAAATAGATATTTCAAGTTCGAGGATCAGATATACACCCAATTTAAAGGCATGCCAATGGGATCCCCAGCATCTCCAGTAATAGCTGACATTGTAATGGAAGAACTTCTTGACAACACAATAAAGAAACTGACTGCTCACTAAATATGTAGACGACTTGATGGCGATAATCAATTCAACTCTTTCCATCGTAACTTAAAATTCACCACGGAGTTAGAAATAGATGGGACACTTCCTTATTTGGATCCGACTATTAATTGACATGGAAATAAAGTAAAACTTAAATGGTACAAAAAACCCACAGCATCTGGACGAATAATCAATTTTTACTCTAAGCACCAAAAATATATGATTATAAATATAACTGTATTAACAGCATGCTGAGCATTAGCGACGAGACCTACCACAATGACATCATTTCCGGGATAAAAAATTATACTGCAGAATTCCAATGAGTGTTATAAGAATATTAATAAAGAGAAACAAGACTACAAAACCAAGAGTGAATTGTTCCCTGAGTTTCCCTGAAGACGGATGCCGACATGCATCCGAAATATATTGGAACAAATCAACATGAGTTTTCTTCTTGACCTCGAGCCGGCAAGCATCACATTTTTAACCGTTGAAAATATTAGCTATAGCAGCTTCTACCAATGGTCATTAGCACTCTTATGGTGAAGACGATCTTTAATAACTTCTCAGTTTTTGTAAGCTTTAGAAAATGACGATATATTGATGTGTTTTGGACTCGATGTACCTAATATATATTATATCAAAAAAAATTTGATTTTTGATATTATCGATATTGATATTTTGAGAAATATCGACAACCCTAGTGTAGAGGCCTTCAAAATGGATACTTTTACTACTAACACTCACTGTTAGTTCTGACTCTTCTGTAGGCTTTTTCCATTGCTTTGATTAATTAAATTAAAATGTTACCATTTCCAGAAACCGGATAAAACTTTTGAGTCGACTCAATCAAACATTTTTTTTGTATGTTCTTTAGAAACGATAACAAACGAATTCACATGTTTTCGCATATCTTTTTTCAATTGGCACAATATTTCTTAAAGCTTCTGTGAATTCAAGCAATTTTCAAATATTTTTTATCAACCAATTTGATGCTTCTTTTTAATAGCACATTTATCGCATATTTTTCTACAAAATTGCCAAACATTTTTTTAGCTTCGAAATCCCTGGAACTCATTAATATATATTTATAAATACACTTTTTTTCTGTATTTTTTGCAGTTATTTATTTTGTTGACATACGCGTCGAAAAAATCCAATGTAGCCATAGAATTTCATTGCCACAAAATTTCATTTGAGTCGGTTATGCCATCAGTCACTCAGTTAGTCAGTCAGTCAGTCAGGCAGCCAGTCAACGCCTAAAGTTTTATTACTTTTGCTGCTGTCAACAAAATGTTTGTTGTTTGTTGTTGGTTGTTTGGTTTTGTGTCTGTGCGGCGGCCTTAGGCAAAATACGAGCACAAAAAAAGAATGAAATAGAAAAAAATAATAAGAAACGCAGTGAATATTACGAGTTGGTTGCAGAGTGGCATAGTTGCCAAGCAGCTTGCTTATTTTTAAATATTTGAGCAAGGGCTACATGTCGTATCAGCTCAACTCCTCGCCAAGTGGGTTGCTGTTGTTACTGTGGCTGTTGCTGAGACAGAGTTGGGCAAATATTTAAGCCTTGTTCGTCATTTGCCCGGCCATCATAATGTGCTCGATGTTTGCACTTTGGTTGCTGGTTGGCAGAAGCGAGCCATAGCCATGTTTGAACGGATTGTGGCAACTCAACTCTCTGTTTGCCCATTGGCATTATTATTGTGTGTGCGGAGAGAGAGAGAGAGAGAGAGACGGGAAATGAATCTCTGCATCTTCTTTTACAAGACACTTCATTATCAACTGACTGACAAATAGTAAAATTTTGTGAAGAGGCGAGTATGCAAAATTCTAAACCAACCCTCGAAAGCATTGACTACTTAAGAAAATTGTTTGCCTAAAGCGCACATCTCCATCTGTGCTTGTGTCAGTGTGACTGTGCGTGTATGTGTAATAATATTCAAATTGGTAAAATCCATTACGATCGCAAATATTATTTCAACTACCATCGGACCAGGCAGACTTCCATAAAAAACAATATGAGATTCTTTGGTTAATGCCACTTGACAAGAAAAGAGAGATGGAGAGAGAATTTGAAGAGAACTTCAATTGCCTTGTAAAAAGGCACTCTCTAGCTGCTAGCTACAGTATACACTGGCTAAGAACTTCTATAAATGTTTCAATACAAAAGTTCGTAATAGAGAAGTTCGACTGTACTTAATTTGTTACTTGTTTGCCCCTCTAATTATGCTATAGAAATTGCATTTTGTGATTTTATGATGAAAGCCTCCTCCCACGCGGTAATCACGGATATTCTTTTGCAGAGCCGAAAAACATTGATACCATTTTTTTAAAATCAAAAAATGGTTAAATTTATCGAGCGGTGGTCTCATAAAAATTATATTTAGCAAAAAAATGGTCAAACATATTCGAGTTAGATTTGAGCTAGTTATGTAATATTGATGTGATCCTTTTCTTTCTTTCTCCATTTTTTAAATTACCCGCGAATACGCCAAACTGCGCACAGGCAATAGAAACAGCATCGGAAGATGGAATTTTTTACGCTTATCATCTAAAATATATTAAAAAAATAGAGGATAGCAAACTTCGGCTCGGCCGAAGTTTATATACCCTTACAGCTTGTATAATTTATAATAGTAGTAATAGTATAATTTTTTTTTTTTTTTTAGTTTGACAATGTCATTTTGACGTCATTAGAATTAAGAATAGTGTTTATTAATTGCAATTATTTGCATTACCATTCAGTTAATTTAAAATATTTGTAGCATGATTTGATTCCTGTATTTTAATGCTTCATGTATATATCCTGCGAACGTGTTCCAGTTTCGCCCGTTCAAAATGTCTATGATTTGGGATTGGGATAGGGTGGACTTTTGCCAGTATTTGCCAGAATTCTCAATTCTCTTAGAATTGGGCATTCGGCCAAAAAGTGGAAAGTATCCTCCTTTGCATGCCTATTGCAAAGCGAGCATTCTGTAGGTTCTCCAATTCAGCGCAAGAAGATCACATCGAGCTCTGAAAATTTGTAATATTGAATTCACGTGGTAGCGATCATTGAAATAATTTCCTTCACCCAACGAGAAGCTTAAGAGCTTGTTCATACATCCGCCTGTTTGTGCTTTGTTGGGCCTCTGCGATAAATTTTTCGCTTGTTCATACATCCGCCTGTTTGTGCTTTGTTGGGCCTCTGCGATAAATTTTTCATTTGAATTCGCTGCAATACGCTCTAAAATCGACTCGTGGGAATTCTTCCAAGAATAGTGATTGCTCAAGTCTAGGATCAAATTATATTCTGCTGCCAACAAACGCCATTCTTGAAAACTATGCCCTTTTCCTTGAGAGCAGTTCTTTTGTTATTTTGTGTACCAATCTTGTTTCCGGCTTGTCCATCACTTTTCTCATGTATTGGAAATGAATGCCTAGAGTATAGTAGTAAAGTTCTGGAAGCCCAGTGTCCAGGTGAATTGCATAGGTGGGACTATTTCGAGGCAGTTTGAACAGTTTCTTGATGAAAAACCGTAGCAACTTCTCTACTTCGTTATGTCTAGAGTATCCCCATACCTGTGATGCGTAACACATTATAGACCGAGCTGTTGCCTCAAACATTTTGTATTTTACGCTCGGTAGCACATTTTGTTTACTCATCAGACTGTCCCAGGTATTGTTTAGCACCATTAGAGATTCACTCAGCTTTAGTTTAAGATGTGTTTCAAATTTTCCGATTGCACTAAGTGTAACTTAGGGCCGTTTTCTCATGTTCATGTTTTTGCTCAAATCGAAATCCATCTAGATTTCGCATCTAGATGGTTTTTGTTCAATTGGTTATCTCATGTAGGTTGATTATAAATTCGGGCATTTGCGCCACGGTCACACCGGGAGGGCTGGAATGGTATAATACTAGGTTGGCAGCACCTCTGCAGTCGGCTGAGTCTTGTCTTTTTTATTGCGCGCCAATTTTAAAAATTAAAGCAAGAATTTTACAGAGGAGGAGAAGGTTTTTCTTTTGGAACGTCTTGTTACTATGATGGGATATTAAACAGTAGGTCGAAAGCTATGTTCAGACAGGCAAATAATTTGGAAAAATTTTCATGAAAATTGGGCTATATGCCAAATTGTGGAACTTTCCGGCCATAATTGATCAAATTATTTGCGTATGGAACCACAGTTTAAGTTTTTAATCCTGTAAAATCTTTAATCATGGCTATTTTTATCAAAATTTAGCCAAATTATTTGGATGTGCTCCGGTGGTGAGAATCCTGTCAAAAGTACGCGCAAGTTCTTTCACAAAATCTGGTGTTGCATGTTTGAAGAATTCTGCAGGTATTCTTATATACTGCAGGCATATTTATATATTTTTAGGCTTTAAATTATTTTCGCCGAACATTCTTAGCTGAGCTATTTCCCAAACTCAGCAACAGATGGTTTTTTATATGGCAGCTATATGTGGATATTCATCCGATTTTGACTAAATTCCCAAAAACTGTGTGGGAACCGATACTATTAATAACTGGAAAGTAAAATAACGCTATCATTGGCTGCGACGCCGGCAGAATTATGAGTTCCTCTACCATGGGATAGGCTTTTGGCATTTTGGACACCACTCCTTTATGATAAAAGCCTCCCAAGCGGTAATCACGGATATTTTTGTGCCGAGCCGAAAAAGATTGATTTGATCCCATTTCTTTCTTAATCCAGAAAAGGTTAAATTTATCGCACTTTATTTTTATTTATTTGAGCTTGATAGGTTATATTGAAGTGATCCCAGATAGATCCCTTCCTTTCCTTTCTTCCTCCATATTCCATAGCACATCCTTATACACTTAAAGAACCACACTAGTTTTGGTTTATTTAAAACTTCTGAAAAACAAAGCAATATAAATGTTTGTTTTCAACTAGGCTTAGTCTGATCTGGGAATCGAACACACAACCTTGGACTGAACAACGAATGGTTTGGCATCTCATCTCGCAGCACCATCGCACACGATTGTTGCCACATGTCTAAAATGCTATATATACCATTGTGTTCTACAAGTCTCTTCCGACCCAAAAACTACCCAAATAGTATGGGAAATACGATATTTTTCCGCTCTCACTCACTAATTTATGAATATGTGTAGGAATCCGCTAGAGCCAAGCGAGCCAGGAGAGCAAGCAATTGAGAGAGCGACAAGGAGTGGGTAGTTTGCGATCACCTAAAATTTTATTCAACAGCTCTAAAAAGTTGTTTAGGCGAATAAGGAGCCAAAAAAAAAAAAAGGTATTAGAAATTTTTAACAAATTTTCTATACTGATATTTTTGAGATTACATGAATTTTATTCAACAGCTCTAAAAAGTTGTTTGGGCGAATAAGGAACCAAAATAAAAAATAAATTTTTATTAGAAATTTTTAACAAATTATCTATACTGATATTTTTGAGATTACATGATGGCTATAACTTCCCTTATTATCGAGCTACCGACATGTTCAGCCACTCAAAATGTTTGGAAAAGATGCGGCTTTAATATGTGTTTTTTTTTTTTAAATTTGTGAAAAATATGGATTTTTAAAGAAATCCCTTTTTTTCCAAATAAAAAAATATTTTAAAATTGTTTCCAAAAGGGCTTTTTAAACCTGAACATTTGAAAAAAGAAATTCATTACTATATCTTAAACCATTCTCGAGTTATTTAATATTTTGAGAATTCACAATTTTACTCTTTTAAACGTATAAAAATCTCCAAAAAATCTCAAATTTTGGGGTTAAGCTTTTCTTACAATAAGCTCCCTTTGGTCCAATTATCATAAAAATCGGAGACATCAACTCAGAAAATAACTTTTTGCCTGTTACATACTTTTGCACAAGCTTAGTATACTTTGTGTACCTTTGGTACAGAGTATAATAGATTTAGATTTATTTTATTTTCTTCTTCCTATTGCTACAAGGAGTTCCTTAAGTTAATGCACTAGTCACAACGACAATTTCTTTTCAGAATAATAAAAACAAGAAAGAAAGTCGGTCAAGCCCGACTATAACATACTCTGTACCCTTACACTCGCATTTGCTCAGGAGTCAAACGGCCAGTTAACACCCCACGCACAACGCGGTGCGCTCTCTAAGTTTCTCTCTCTTTCTCTCTCGCACTAAGATTGCCTGTGTTGAACGGTTAGGGTATGTTGCTGTGGTTGTTGGTGGGTTGGTGGCTGGTGTTAACTGACCGTTTTTTGCCCATAACTTGAGTATAGTTCACTTCCTGTTTCCTGTGTTGATAGGTTAGGGTCTCCGTTGCTCGCGAGTTGCCGAGTGAGTGGTGGCTGGTGATCAACTGACCGTTTTGGTATGCCCAAGGTAACTTGAGTATAGCTCCTGTCAATCCAGAGTATTAAATAATCATTCCTTCAGCAAAAATGGGTCGAAATTCTCATTGTACTAAAGAAGAAGCTCAATTGGTTCTTCGTCTGAGAAGAGAAGGCAAATCTTTACGAGCCATCGCCGAATTAACGGACAGGAGCTCATGAAGTTTTGTTCCAAATTGCGCTGGGAAGAAAACCGGGACGGGGGACCCGTGGAAGGCAACAAATTGAACAACAGAACTTGATCGTCCTGCAAGCATACAGAAGTGTATGTCCCATACATGTCAAGCCTCTATCTCTTACCATCTCTGAGATCTCTTCGCTCATACGGACGGACGGACGGACGGACGGACGGACGGACGGACAGACGGACATGGCTATGTCGACTCGGCTCCTCTGACGCTGATCAAGAATATCACACATGTCAAACCTCTATCTCTTACCATCTCTGAGATCTCTTCGTTCATACGGACGGACGGACGGACGGACGGACGGACGGACGGACAGACGGACATGGCTATATCGACTCGGCTGTTGATGCTGATCAAGAATATATATACTTTATAGGGTCGGAAACGATTCCTTCTCCCTGTTACATACTTTTGCACAAACTTAATATACTCTATGTACCTTCGGTACAGAGTATAAAGAGCTGACTTAAAATTAATTTACATTAAACATATATATCCCTAATTTTAACATAATTAATTTTTGTTTTGTTTTTATATTGAAAAGTCTAATTATATATTACTATTATTTTAAAAATGTTCCATTAAACTATTAGTAAATTTGTGTGTGCTTGTAATTGTTTTTAGAGAATGAGGTAGGTTGTTCCAGAGCTGAATAGCATAATAATAAAATTGTTTTTTACAGCTCTCCAGGTTGCATCTTAAGGATACCAAGTTGTTTGTTCGTCTTGACGACACAAAGTTAAGCAAATCAAATAAATATGCGGGTTCCTTAGTAAATATAATTTTATGCAGTAGTTTTAATACTTTGCCGTGAATCCAATTGTTTAAGTTAGTATTAAGCAGGTTGTTTGTGTGGATAGTGACATGCTCAGTCCGTCCGAGATTATAAACATACCTAGAAATGTTATTAAATGCTACTTTTATTCCTTTCTGACTAGTCATATCACTGCTGGCAAATATTTCTATTCCATATGTCAGTGTTGGAATTAGGAAAGCTTTTGCGATTAGATATCTAAATTTAGTAGGCAGAAGTGTTTTTGTGTAATTTAGCTGCCTCAACAGACCATACATTTTTCCAGCGGCTTTATTAATTTGATCATTCCATGTTAGAGTATTATTAAAAGTCAGTCCCAAGTTTTCGGCTCTTTCTACATATTCAATGGTCTGATTTTCTATCTTAAGTTTTTGCAAATTTTCTGTAATGATCTTTCGTTTATAGATTTATAGATTTTGATATTCTCGGGTTTATAGACAGTCCATTCTTATTTGCCCATTCAGAAACACGTGACAAATCAGAATTACATATATCAATACAATCACAGATTTTACTCAACGGTCGACTAACATACATTTGGACGTCATCTGCATACATATGGACATCACTCGTTAATAAAGATTTGGGAAGGTCATTTGCATAAACGGTAAATAAGTAGTGGTCCTAACACTGATCCCTGTGGGACTCCCCGCGTGATTGAAATCAGAACTACAGCTTGTTTTCTGCCACTTAGATATGATGTTATTAACTTCAGAGCAGTCTCAGAAAAATTATTCAAGTATCTAAGCTTAGTTTATAGTATTATATTTCGTGGTTTACCGTGTCAAAGGCCTTACTATTGTCAATGTTGGAATAAAAATCCAAAGCATGTTTCATTCAGCATTTTTTGAAAAAAATATTATTTTGTCTAATTTTGTTTTAGCCCATCTCTACTGTAACGCTAACAAACTTTTTATCAACAAAAAAATGGGTTAAAAGTGTTGACACTTAGACAAAGCGCAAATTATACTTCCACTACCCCCTAGAAAGAGAGAACCACTGACAAGCGAAAGAGAGAGAGAAAGGCAGTTAGGGACGCGCATTCATTTGGCAGGACCCACAATAGTTGCGACTTTTGTGCAAAAGCTGTTGAAATATTTGCACACGATATTGGCAATTGAGTTAACAGAAAAAGATTTGGGTAAATATGAAATAAGTGGGTCAACCAGATAGGATAATGATAAGAATGAGGCAGCCAAGGCATAACTCCAAAATACTAGAAAATTAAATTAAATCAAGAGAAGGCTGAAGAAAAATTATGTAAATTTAATCAAAATAAGTAGCAGCAGACGCGGATTGTCAGAGCCGGGCTAAAAGCGGCTTAAAACAAGAGTCGACGACAGCCAGAGGACCAACAAGGCTGCTGGATGCTAAGTAGCCGCAGTTCCAGCCACATGCTGTCAACGCGGAAGACCCAAAACAAAACCCCAAAATGGACAACAACAAAAATATAAGAAAAAGACAAAATAAAATTACGTGTAATAGACAGGATGACAGGCTCTGGGTGGGTGGGGGTCAGTCATAAAGTTACTTCCCTGACAATAATAAAAAAATTTTAATGCTTCTTATTGTTTGTGGGCAAGTTATCTAATGCTTTTTAGTGGTAATTCAGCCCAGCCCAGACGACCATAAACTTTCTCATTATGCGATCAAAAGAACAAACTGCATTTAGAGAAATTTCATTAAGTATTTGTCATAAACTAAATTTAATAAAGAGCAGTGTTTATGCTGATAGTTGGTTGATGCTAAAATTTAAAAGAAGTTTGACCAAAGGTTGAAGCAGATTTTAGTGGAAAAACAAATATTCCGCAAAGTTTTTATAACCTGGTTTTATTTGTTCAAAGATATTTAAGTATAATTATAGGTAACACAGCTCTTCATATTGAGACCATTTGTGAGCACACCGAGCATCTATAACTAATTCCTGCTTGCCTATCCATGCTGAAGTCGAGTTGGCATTTCAAAGTCATATCTGTCATGAGTATCTTTGCTGCTATTTGTTTTCGTTTCTCAATCAAACGCAGACGAAATTTCCCTTCAACTTAAAATGCTGATGATTTCTACATTCTTGCTGGTGGGCCCTCTCGCATCATAATCCAGGTTATAAGCCACTTTATCGGAATAGCTCCCTGCAGCAAGTTGGTTCTACCTCATAGTTATTCGCTTCCTTTTTTTATGGATCAAAGTGTGGGCCTCTAACCGCACTAAACTACAGCCACCTAATCCGTTTTCTCGGCGGGACTGAATTTCGGTATTATTTCGCAGGCGGGGGGGGAATGTCCTTAGGCTCACTTAGGATTCTCTCGAATGCGCTCGCATTTGTCGCGATGCAGTTGTTGATACACTATTGTGGCCATGTTACTTACTGCAGACCAATTCTCTTCCTACTCAAGTATGGAAGATGGAAGATGCTCACCAGATTACAAGCGGCTGGTGTCCTCCCCACTCCCACGATCAGCTCATTCCATTCTTGATTAAATGTCGGACACATTGTCAATGCATTTTCTGCGTCATGTTTGACCTCTTGACAGTCCTCGTGCCTAATCCTCCATAGTACAGTGGTTTTTTTTTTGCCTTTTTTTGGCATAAACTCTAGTTGTTGAGATATTGACCAAAGAAGACTTGGAAAGATTTACTCAATTTAGACCAATATTTCATATAGCTGCCATATTTGCAGCCAATTTGTTCCAACTTTATTGTTTCTGACGCTATTGAACAGAAATTCAGTTTGAACTCGTATTTAAAGATCCTAAAACGACTTACAAAACTTTTTTGAGTTTCAAACTACCAAGCTAACAATTTTTTCATTCAGCATTATAAAATAAATACATAAATTACTTATACATTTTATTTCATTTTTAGCATTGACAGATTTTGTTTTCTATTACAGCTCCATTCTGAAAATTAAGATAAACTTTATAAATTGTTGAATTGGTTTGGCTCTGTTACTTACCGCACAGGTGAAATTAATTATGTTCAAATACAAAATATTCTTCTTCTAAATCTATATCATCTAGTCCAAATTCATCCTGTGAGTGATCTTCTTCATCTGACGAGTCCAGTTGGGGATATCTATCTTCATTTTTATCAATAATTTTTATATTTGGTGGTTTCAACAGAGCCAAAACTTCTTCTGGTATGCTTTTTCTTTTCTTATTTTGCCGTTCTTTGAGACGGAGACTAGACAAGAGGAGATCAGAACTATTCATTGCTCTGTTAAAAACGTCTGTAATGTTGTCTAATCGACTGCATTTTCTGGCATGGACCCTTCAATCGTTTTTGTACAGCTTATTTCGGGATTCGGATGTACTTTCCCCCAGGCAGTCAACAGGAACGATAGCAGCATCTATTATTTCGTGACCATGTACCAGCACCTTGGGTACAGTGGGAGACATAGGATGCCAAGGATACTTCTTCTGATAAGCCATAAGCACATTGGCACAGAAAACTTTAAAATTTATTTCGTACTCGCAGGAAATTGTAATTAAAATGGTATTAAAGCTTTGCAGAATTTCGTAATCAATATTTAATATCGATGATAACAGTGCTGCATTAGAAAACGCTCTTCTGGCCGTATTTCCGGCATTGATGTTTCCACTGCCATTTGGTTTTGGTTTGTCCATATAAAGGCCCATTTCTTCCATCATTTTTTGTTGAATAAGTTGTTTTCGTGCCAGCAATCGAGGTTTGTCGTAGACCTTGACGTGCCACTTCTGAATGTCAACTCTATATTAGATTTTTAATACAAACTCGAAGAAGCGGATCCAAGCATGTGGAGGGCTTATTCCATATTGAAGAGCATGTAACTTGTGCTTAAAAACTAACTGTAGTTACAAAGAGGGAATTATCCTGTGAAGCACTGCTAAAACGCTGTTTGTACATGCTTTGACCAGAGGATCCATATATACAAAGCAGAAAATAAATTTGCAGTGCACCACGTTTGGAAGTGATTTTAAGACCTCCTGTTGCATTTTAAGTATGCGATAAGCTGTATGGTCCAGCAATTTTTGTAGGGAAACTTGTACCTTACTTTCAGAATAATCTATATCGTCAGGTCAGCACTTTAATTTTGACTTTAGAACATCCGGACTACTAGCATTATTGTAATCGATTTTGGGGCGACAAATTTTATTTGTTGTCTCACAATTACCAAGCCATCTTGAGTGTTTTGTTTTAAATCTTTCTAAATTTCGACTGCAACTTCTCATGTGATTTTTAAAATAATCGACGAAGACTTTTACGTTTTGAGATATCATCTTAGAATGAGCTTTATTTAAATTATTTTTTCTTATTTTTTTCAATATGAGCTGTTTAATTGCATCTTCAGAGACATTGTTGCTTCTCAAAATGTCAACCAGGGTTGCATGGCCAAATACGAACTCAGCTGCAATAAAGCCGATTTGATAGAAAAGTCGCACGTTGTACCAAGAAGTGTTAGTTACTCATTAATCTGCACACTTTCGTTAATAACTTTGCATTTTAAACTCTGTGCAGCGTTGTGCCATGCACAACTAATATTCCACGAAACACAACTACACTTGTTAGGGTCAACCTAAAATTACCCATTAACAACACATGGCACAATTGGACAAAAGCACACCACAATGACAAAGCAAAGAGCGATGGGCAGTGGGCTCAAACCCCCAACAGAGCCTTCGACCCAGCCATTTGGAGCTGTGGGAACCCGACCTTGCAACTGACGGAAAGGTGCTCTAAAGATGGATTTACGAGGGCAAAATGTAGCGGAATGCAACCTTTTGGGACAGCTTACAAGGTGGTCATGGGGAAGCTGGCTAAAAAACCTATGCCAACCTGCCCTGAACAGTTGACAGAAATAGTTGAGACACTATTCCCACGGCAGCCAATTGCCTCATTGCGTGAAGCCTACGCCCAACCATTGCCTACGGCCGTGCTTCTCACCGACGAAGTCGAGGTCTTAAGTGCCCTAAGCAAAATTCGAGGTGACAAGGCACCAGGTCCTAACGATGTGCCCACCAGGGTGATAAAAATGGCCGTAGCCGCGCATCCATCAGCGTTTGTAAAACGTTACAATATGTGCATTGAACAATGCCGCTTTCCGGACAGATGGAAACTGCAGAGGCTGGTCTTGATTCCCAAAAGCGGCACCCAGCTAGAAAACCCTTCTGCATACAGTCCTCTTTCAATGTTGGACGTTGTTGGGAAACTGTTTGAGCGCATAATTTGCAACCGTTTGGAGAAGGAACTTGTTGAACGGGAAGGCCAATACGGGTTCAGAAAGAAGCTGAGCACTACAGACGCAATCTCAAAGGTAGTAGGTATAGCGCAAGAAGCTATCGAAGGGACCAGGTGGCGCGGTGGACGCAAGAAATACTGCCTTATTACTACACTGGATGTCAAAAATGCCTTCAACACTGCCAGCTGGCAAAGCATACTTGAAGCGCTACACCGGCTGCGAGTGTCTGAGTACCTCATTAGGATGATCTGCGACTACTTCACGAATAGAGTACTCCTATTTGATACTGCAGCAGGAGAAAAGCACCGTGAGATTTCTGGAGACGTACCTCAAGAATCGGTGCTAGGCCCAACTCTCTGGAATGTCATGTACGACGCAGTACTGCGCCTACCGCTACCTCATGGCTGTACAATAGTGGGATTCGCTGACGACATTGCAGTCATCTCAGTCGCTAAACACGTGGAAGAAGTCGAAGCCAGCACAAACGCGGCCATCCGTGAGGTTATCTCATGGCTCGGAGATAACGGACTAGTTTGGCAGACAAGACGGAATCGGTGCTAGTCAGTAGCAGGAAGATAGTGGAATCTGCCTCCATTGAAGTCGGAAGCTGCTTAATTAGGTCGAAGCCTGCCATTAGGTACCTGGGCCTAATATTGGACCATAGGCTAACCTTCAAGCAACATCTTGAGTATGTCGGCGAGAAAGCTGCCAGGACCTCAACCGCGTTAGCGGGAATGATGTCGAATATTGGCGGACCCCGTCAGCGAAGCAGGATGCTTATCGCAAACGTGGTGAAGTCGATCATACTTATACGTATGGGCACCAGCAATGGAGGTACTTTCGTACGGCCGGGACTGCAGATCTGCATACCGCAGGTGCGCACTTAGAGTGTTGTGCGCTTTCCGCACCGTCTCCGAGGACGCTGCGCTGGTCCTAGCAGGCATGGCCCCGTTGGACCTACTTGCTAAAGAAGCCTGCAGCAGAAACACGCCACTTGGCCGCCGGGAAGAGACGTTTGCGCTGTGGGAGTCGAGATGGAGAACTGCTACCAACGGGCAATGGACAAGACGGATAATACCGGACTTAAGGCCGTGGGTTAGTAGGACGCACGGGCATACTGACTTTTACATGACGCAAGCACTGACGGGACATGGATGTTTTAAATCCTACTTGTTTAGGTTTAAGCATGAGACGGATCCTTTTTGCACACACTGTGCAGGGATCCTTGAAGACGCTGAGCATGTCCTTTTTGTCTGTCCTAGATTCGCTGCTGAACGGGAAGAGCTAAGTCTAGAGATTGGGAGACCATTCATAGTCAACGACTTGATGGGTATTCTACTTAGCTCGCAAAACAATTGGTCTGCTTTTAGCAATTTCGCAGCACGAATAATTAAGTCCCTGCGTCGCGCTGAAAGACAGCGCAGAATGACTTCAAGTCCTAGATAGGTATCTAGCTGAGGCTTTCATGCCAGCTCCCCCTCGTGAAGTAATACTTAGCGGTGGTACCGCGAGAGGGAAACGGAGAATAGGGGTGGTTTTAGTGGGTGAGGTAGTCCCAAGTCCCACACTATCCGGCTTTCAATGCTTTTGCCCCTATATAAAAAAAAAAAAACAAAAAAACACCACAATGACAAACGAATTATTAAATCATAATTTATCATACCTGGACCCTGGACAAACGTTTTCCATTTTTACAGTCTTTATTTTCCTTCAAACTTTTTAAGCAGACGCACTCGAAATTATAAAATATTTGCAGCCAGTTTCACAAAACGGAGGTGGTACTCAAACAGCTGACTTCAACAGCCCGTCAACAAAACAGTGTTGCCACTAAGTTTGAATATGTTTCATTTTGAAGCTAATATGAGTATGGAAATATTAAAAACAAAGCTAATTTTTGAAATCTGGAAAAAAAATTTTTTGGGGTTTATGCCAAAAAAAGGCGAAAAAAAAACACTGTGCACAGGTAAGCCCCCGTGTTCTGTCAGCAGACATTCCCAGAGAAGATATAAATTCAGATTACAGTTATATCAAGCAGCCTTTCTATAATTCGAAAATAGTTCAACAACCTGCAAACGATAACCTTGTATTCCATGAATCTGTAATTGTGCATTTCAATGAATATTTTGTTTCGCCAATGTTAAAGCAAGTTGCCTTTTTAAAAATCTTATAAAAATTTTGATGTGGGAATCTAGTTATCCTCCCATAAATTTATATCTTGATATTCGTGTTTAACAGACTATAACTTTTCTTGTGGTCCTGACAAAAATTAAACAAAATTTCCATAAATAGTTCATATGTTTAACTATTTGATTATATTATTAAATGGTTCCAATAAATGACCGACAAAAACAATGGCTTGTAGCAGATGGTTTAGTATAACAAAATAGCTATAAATCAAGTAAAATTTGTATTTGAAGGCCAATTTCGACAGCATTGGCATTACTTATACCGCGTGTTTGATTTTTGTCAGTTGCTTTGATATGTATACTATCCATAGAGGCTTCATAAAATCAACAATGAGTGCTTCACAAAAACTCTAGAACTAACATATCGGACTTTGACATTTGCCAACTCTGTATTCAGCATGGGTATGACGTTAGGGATACCTTTTATTTGCTGAGACAGTGTTAGTGTTAGTGGTAAAGGGCTCGTTGCTGGGGAACCAAGCATATTGATAGGCTCATGGGGTGTAAAGGTGTGAATTGTACACACTATTGTTGCAAAATAGAACTAGAGTATTTCAAATATGCCAAGTCACTTAGTACCTATACCGTATTCACTTTATACTGTTGGCTATTGGTACTGCTTTATAAACGCTGGAACATGAGTATTATTGTGACGAGCTAGTCATTATCAATTTGACTACCGCGTTGTCCCAAATTGAAGCACTGTAAAATTCCTATATTGTAGTTTTTATACTCTGTACCGAAGGTACATAGAGTATATTAAGTTTGTGCAAAAGTATGTAACAGGGAGAAGGAATCGTTTCCGACCCTATAAAGTATATATATTCTTGATCAGCATCAACAGCCGAGTCGATATAGCCATGTCCGTCTGTCCGTCTGTCTGTCTGTCTGTCTGTCTGTCTGTCTGTCTGTCTGTCTGTCTGTCTGTCTGTCCGTCCGTCCGTATGAACGAAGAGATCTCAGAGATGGTAAGAGATAGAGGTTTGACATGTATGGGACATATATTTCTTATTCTTGCAGGCAGATCAAGTTTATTTTCAATTTTTGCCACGCCCCCTCACGCCCCCGCAATTTGGAAAAAATGCCATATTACCTACAGTTTTGATGATAGATGGTTCGTACTTTCTAGAGATATCTAGTACTTAAAATTATTTATCGATTTGCTGAAGGAATGATAAAGATCGGATGAACGATCTCGACTATGAGCAAAGAAAACGGTCAGTTATTGGATTGGATTGGTCAGTAGTGGATTTTGGCTGCCAAGTTTCCTCGATATGTGATTCCTGGTTTCCTTGGTGACGTCTCGTCGGTGGCCTACTTGTCGAGGAGAAAATGTGGTGCTCTGCCTCGTGCGGTCGGTTGTCAGCTCTCGTGTTGTTCTTCTCCGGTCACACGTCTGTCCGCCTCGCCTGCTCCAACTCGACTCCCCGTTCTGAATTTGTGCACACTTGACGCGTGCCAAAAGCCCGCGATCATCGCGTGTCACGTCCCGTCTCTTTCACTCCCATATACTCCCTCAAAGCCGCCCAGGGTGACCGTACTGTTGGTCGGGCGTGTCGTGATTTAGTGATGGCCCAACCCCTCTTTTTAAACTAAATTAATAATATATTTGGACTTCATTGTCCTATTCTTAAACTAACTTATGCCTAAATATTGTGATTCCTCACACTATAAATCAAGTAAAATTTGACTTTGAAGGCCAATTTCGACACCGTTTGCATTACTTATACCGCGTGTTTGATTTTTGTCAGTTGCTTTTTTATGTATACTATCCTAAAGGCTTCATAAAATCAGCAATTAGTGCTTAGTGTGGCCTACAAAAATTTTTAGAACTAACATATAACTTTGACATGCCAACTCGTATTCAGCATGGGTAGACAAGCACGAATTAGTAAAAGATGGTCGGGATACTTTTTACTTTTGAACAGTGCTATTGTTAGTGCTTTTTTAATGGGGAACCAAGCATTTGAAGACTCTGGGATGTTAAGAAGAATTGACACATTATTGCTGCAAAATGAACTATATTTCGAATATTTATCCTAATTTCGGTTTTACAAGTGATGCCCGAAGCGGAGACTCGATACACAAAACAAAATACAATTATCCAAGTCACTTAGACCATACGTATCACTTTGTATGTTGCTATTGGTCTGCTTTATAAACCTGGAAATGATAATGTACACCCAATTTGATACGCGTTATCTCAAATTGAAAATAAAACCAATTTCAGTGTTTTTGGCATCAATATAGTGCTAGAAATTGGCAAATTGATATTTTGGATATTAATTTGATCCTTAGCCCTTTAATTTTATACGAAGAAATATTAATTTGAAACTTAACATTTACAATGTCAACAAGTATGAGTTGGAAAATTCGAAATGTCATGCTCGTCAACGCTTGACAAGTAACATTAAGGGCCGTTTTCTCATGTTGGTGTTTTTGCAAATCTAGGTGGATTTGCTGCATTTGCTTTGCTCATGTTCAATGCTAACAATCTAGATGACATTCGCAGCAATCTACTTCACCCTCATTGATTTTAAAACCATCTACATTCTTATGCAAATCAAGTATTTTTGTGTATCCGCGCATATGGTCACACTGGAAAATATTTGAAAACAAAAAACAACTGCTGCTAAAAACATTAAAGTCTGAATTGTTATTAAGTAAACCAAAAATGGAAAATATTGGATGTGCCTTTAATATAAGAACACCTGCAGACATTGCTGAAATTACAGATGCACATTCTAATTCCCCTAGTTCATTGCTTAAGCTAAGTTTACACATCCAAATAATTTGGCTAAATTTTTATAAAAATAGCCATGATTAAAGATTTTACAGGATTAAAAACTTAAACTGTGGTTCCATACGCAAATAATTTGATTAAATATGGCCGGAAAGTTCCACAATTTGGCATATATAGCCCAATTTTCATGAAAATTTGTCCAAATTATTTGCCTGTCTGAACATAGCTTTCGACCTACTGTTTAATATCCCATCATAGTAACAAGACGTTCCAAAAGAAAAACCTTCTCCTCCTCTGTAAAATTCTTGCTTTAATTTTTAAAATTGGCGCGCAATAAAAAAGACAAGACTCAGCCGACTGCAGAGGTGCTGCCAACCTAGTATTATACCATTCCAGCCCTCCCGGTGTGACCGTGGCGCAAATGCCCGAATTTATAATCAACCTACATGAGATAACCAATTGAACAAAAAACATCTAGATGCGAAATCTAGATGGATTTCGATTTGAGCAAAAACATGAACATGAGAAAACGGCCCTAAGTGTTGTGACTCTAGACTGAACACATCAGTACCTCGAAGAGGAAAAGCTATGGTGGAACATAAGCTTCTTTGATCGGACACTGACCCAGAAGATGGGTTGAAGTCAAAGGGAATTTTAAAGAGAGCCCATAGCAACAAGGCTGTTTCGATTGTTAATTATCCAGAATGAGGTTCAGTACTAGAGTGGTTAGAAATGCAACATCAGCATACAGTGTGAGAGAATAATTTTTCCTATAATAATAATAATTCCTATATAAATTGAAAGGTAAATAAAAAAAATTTTGTGAAATTTCAAAATAAATGTACAAAAATTTAAGTATTTTATGTCTTACTTTTTAGGGAAAAACTAGTATCAAAATGATAGTAAAAGTTTGACAATTTAAATATCAAATTGATAGTAGCTGGTATCAAAATGATACTAAGAAATGAATAAGAACAAGTGAGAAAGTCGGTCAAGCCCGACTATAACATACTCTGTACCAGTTCATTTGCCACCGACTATAATTCTATAATACATCCTAGGAGTCATGCGATTATCGTGGAAAATTTTTTTTTTATTCGCTCTTCTCTAAGCTTCTCTCTCTCTCTCTCACTATGATTCCCTTTGTTCAATGGAAGCTGTGGTGATGGGTGGGGGGTGCGGGGTTGTTAACGGGCCGTTGTTGGCTCATAACTTGTGTATCGTTCATCCGATCTTTTTCATTCCTTCAGTAAATCGATAAATAATTTAGACAACTAGATATCTCTAGAAGGTACGAACAATCTATCATCAAAATTGTATTAGATATGACGTTTTTTCCAAATTGCGGGGGCGGGCGAGGGCCTGGCAAAAATTAAAAATAAACTTGATCTGCCTGCAGGTATAAGAAATATATGTTTCATACATGTCAAACCACTATCTCTTAACATCTCTGAGATCTCTTCGTTCATACAGACAGACGGACATGGCTATATCGACTCGACTGTTGATGCTGATCAAGAACATATATACTTTATAGGGTCGGAGATGATTTCTTCTGGCTGTTACATACTTTTGCACAAACTTAATATACTCTATGTACCTTCGGTACAGAGTCTAAAAAGAAGTAAGTCTTTCAAGCACGACTGAAATGTTGCCTGTAACTGCCAAAGTTGATCTATAAGTTATAAATTAAAACTGATGCTTAGATGTGACTCCACACTGAGAATATTGATAGTTTTATTGGTACGCCCAGTTAAGTCATGCCATTAGTGTTCTATATCTTTCTCTATGTATATTGTTAAACAAACTTTCTACACAAAAGAAATTAATGTATACCAAAGCAATTTTATGGCTCTACCACAAAAATGCTCTAATAAATGCAAAGTACTTGCACTCACACACCAAACTTCTGCCTCCTAAAACTACTCACATACATTAACATACACACACACACACACACATACTCATCCGCCCCATCCACCAGTCCAAAACCAAAGCCCATTTTAGAAGCACATTTTAATAGCATTGTAGAAATTTTTTGCACTTAATTAAGTGTAATTAAATTTGCGCTGCTTACTCGCACACTTTTTGGTA
The DNA here is from genome assembly GCA_037044535.1 of Lordiphosa magnipectinata. NCBI lineage: Eukaryota > Metazoa > Arthropoda > Insecta > Diptera > Drosophilidae > Lordiphosa > Lordiphosa magnipectinata. The sequence continues at coordinate 20,428 of JBAMBO010004340.1, forward strand.
CTATGTGGGCTGAGGGCAGGGGTAAAGGGAAAAGGGGATGAGTGTGGGCGAGAAAGTGCCTAAAAATTTGTGCGCCGTGTTTTATGCAACGATTTTTCACTTGAAGTTGTGCCAAAAGCGCCACAACTCGAGTGCCATTTACATTTTCGTAACGAAAGTTTCGATGGAGTGGACTGGAGGGAAGAGGGCAGCTGAATGCAGGCAAGTGGTTAGAAATAAATAAGGTTTTGTATTCAATATTTAGCATTTTATTTAAGATGATATCTTAATAAAGAATAGCTGCAGACTTTCAGCCGATGGTGTGCAAGTGTTTTTGCAAGTGTTTTGAAACGAGAATTATATTGATCAATCAATGAGCCATATTTTTGCAACTATAACATACAATGGCAAATGGCAAGAAGATCGATGGAAAGAGGGCGAGCAAGCGGTGTAATATTATACGGAATCAAGAAGAATTTAAGACAATTCTGTTATTTAATAATAGTGGAACAAGCGAACAAGCTTTTCACTTTCAAATGAGCAGCTTTATATTCTTCACTGTTATCTATGAAAAACTATGAAAAGCTATCCTTAAGCAATGTTACTAGGATACTAGGAGATCTAAATGCACGAACAGAAAATCAGCATGAGAAATTTCCAAATAGCCCAAGAAATGCAAAAGATTCAGTTAATGACAGAAAGGGAAAAAAACTAATAGAGCTGTGTGAAGACTGTCGCTTCACAATACTCAATGGCACAACCAACAACCGATACAGAAGGAAACTACACATTTCTGTGAGGTCAGGCCACTTCTACAATCGACTATTGTCTGATTCAAGGAAAGTGGCACAACTACAATGCAGGACATCCAAATTAAAACAGAAAACTTCTCCGATCATTTGCCCCTAATTGTAAAAACAGAGCTGTCCGTCGATAAGAGCTTCACAGAAAAAAGTAGCCAACTATTACCCAAGCTGAGATGGATCCAAGGGCGAGCGCAGATCTATGCCGAGATACTAGATCAAGAGCTGACGAAGCAAACATCAACAAAGGAACAACTGGAATTCGAAGATCTAAGATGGTTTGATGGAGAGAGTGAAGAGGCCAAAAAAGGTTCGCAAAACGTACTCAAAAAGGCCACGAAATCAAATACGCAAATAGATCTATCAACATGCGAACACTCTTTATAAAAACATATGTAAAGAAAACCAGAATCTATAATTTAAAAGGATGCAGTGGGAAATTGGATAAGTCAAGGACGGAAAATCTTTGTGGAACCTAGTAAGGAAGCTTAATGGAGACACAGGGAGAAGGAATACTAAAGTCGAAGCTTCGGAATTAGGTAAAGGTATCTCCAGAGTCTTTTATATGACAGTTGTCAGACCGCCACAGTGATGCTAGAGATACCAAACAAAATGAAGTGGAGGATCTTGATTGTGATTTTACTACCCAGGAGATCTGCTGTGCTCTCAAAAGAAGTAAACCTAATAAAGCGCCGGGTACAGACCGCGTACCTGCCGAGTTTCAATATCTCAACGATGCCTTTATCAAAATCTTTGATTCTGCCAAAGTGCCGTGTTGCTTTCGAACAAGCATACTGTTTCCAATTTTATAGAAAGAAACTTAAAGACTAACATCGAGAAGTCTAAGGTACTAGTGGTACGGGACGACCGGGGGAGACAATCAAGCAACGAATCATGGACCTTAAATGGAGCATTGCTAGAAATAGTAAAGTCGATCAAATACCTAGGAGTGACACTTATTGGTAATAGGCAGTTTGACACCCGAGCAGCAATAGGAAGCACATGGAACACTCTCCTAAGCCGAAAAAATGTCAATCCTAGCACCAAATACAATATGTACCAGGCGACCGCTATGGCGATAACGTGCTACTCAGCACAAGTATGGGAATGTTTTTAATATGAAGACGTTGAACGCAGTCTAAGGATCTTTATAAAAAGGATTTTTCAACTTCCACAAAACACACCCAATTATGCGATGTATTTAGAAACTGGATTGTGTAGTGTACCGGTGTGCAGTTGAATGTGATTTGACTTTTCTGTGGAAAGAGTTGGCCTCCTACAGTCAGTGGGAGTAGCGCACTCTCACTACGCTCGGTTCTAGCTCGCCGGATTGTCTGTTGTAATAAGTGCGCGTAAGATATACCTAATTCGAAGTTAAAGGGGGAAAATAAAGATATTATAAATGTCGCAAACTGGGCGCCGACACGCTTCATTCAAACCCATCTGAGATTCTATTCGTATAGGCAGTGTTTGGAAGACCTAGATATATATTTTGTGTACCTTTTACCTTACCTCGGTATTTTCAAATTCGAGTACCCTTTACTTTACCTAGGTCTTAATTTTCATTTACCTCGTCAATAGGTAAGGTACTAGGTACTTTTCGTACGTGTTTTTTTTTTGCTCCGATTACATTATAGCCGAGATGCTACCGCGCTCAGCCGTATTGAAAAGAAAATTATCAGGGACCTGTTTGCGGCTTTGACTGGACGTCCGGTAAACATTCCCTGTTACGATCCATACGATCCATGCTAGATAAGAGGAAGGGGGACTATAAGTCGAGCTTCCATTTTCACTTTCGTAAACATTTATCGATTTTTAAACAAATTTTCGCAAAATCTTACATATCGCCGGTATTTTTCAAAATTCTCATTTTATATGTACGACTGCCGATATCTGGAGTTGCAATAACAAAAGTTACTTTCGAGTAACCGGCCGCTATATAGATAGCAATCTGTATCGTCATTCTCTCGAGCTCGTATATAAGCGTGTGCGATTTTCCCACTCACATGAAATAATTGCTAATATATTAGCTAAAATTCTAAGCAAATACCGACTTAGAGATATCCAAATGTTAAACTTCTGAAAAGCATTCAAAGTGTACAGTTTTGAAGGAAACATGTGAAGCGTGAGTTTTTAGACTAGTCTGATTTAAGCGGGATAGTTCAGCTGATGCTTAAATCATTTTTCCAAGGCGCTTTAGATGCGCCTCAATCGGCAAAAGGCTCTACCAAACACATTATTCAAGCGGTTTTACAATTCTTCCTTTGAGAAAGCAACGACTACTTGAAATGCTGTAGCAGCACCAGATGGAACAGTTTTCATGACAGTATTCAACGAATTTTGGAACTAATAGCCTTCAAGGGAGTCTTAGTTATCTTGCCGATTATGCTAATCTTTTGAATCTATACTTAAGAATAAAAACAATTACAATGTTTTTTATAAGTATAATACCAATTTGCCTAGGTCTGTCCCAATTGAAAGAATTTTTAGCAGAAGAGACCAACTACCTACACCAAAAAGAAATAGAATGGGTGACGAAATATTCCCAACTCTTGTTATATTTTTTTGTTGTTTTTCTTTTTTGTTATATTAAAACAAGAAAGAAAGTTGGTCAAGCCCGACCATAACATACTCTGTACCCTTAACGTAGCAGCTCGCATTTGCTCACTAGTTATACGCGCTCATCTCTAAGTTTCACTCTCTCTCTCTCTCTCTCTCTCTCTCTCTCACTAAGATTGCCGTTCAATAGAATGCTGTGGTGATGGGTGGGGGGGTGGGGCGTGTTTACTGGCCGTTTTTTGCTCATAACTTGAGTATCGTTCCTCCGATCTTTATCATTCCTTCAGTAAATCGATAAATAATTTTATTTTCAAGGTATCTCTAGAAGGTACGAACGATCTATCTTCAAAACTGTAGGAGATATGACGTTTTTTCCAAATTGCGGGGGCGGAAGGGGGCGTGGCAAAAATTGAAAATAAACTTGATCTGCCTGCAAGAATTGGAAATATATGCCCCATACATGTCAAACCTCTATCTCTTACCATCTCTGAGATCTCTTCGTTCATACGGACGGACTGACGGACAGACGGACAGACAGACAGACGGACAGACGGACATGGCTATATCGAATCGGCTGTTGATGCTGATCAAGAATATATATACTTTCTAGGGTCGGAAACGATTCCTTCTCCCTGTTACATACTTTTGCACAAACTTAATATACTCTATGTACCTTCGGTACAGAGTAAAAAAAGTTGATAGCGTCGAGACCAAAAAATTCTGAAAGGGTATGATAATAGAATAAAAACCCTGTCTGGGTTTAGTCTGATCAGCTGCCGTTTTCTTTTTATTGCACTTTGCACTTTTCAGCTTCTGAATAGGACTAACGATTCATGTCTCGTAAACTATTTTGAATTTCGCTTTTAAATCTTCAACATAGTTGTTGCTCTTGGTTTTCTGTGTAGCAAATCAAAAAAATTACATCTTCATACTCAAAATTTCAAAAGATGGCAAAAAAAAGCCAAGTTTTGACCACTTTTCTACAGTTTTTAAACTTCATCTGGAAACCCGTTTCAGATTTGGCCAAGTAATTCAGCACAAAGTTGTAGCTTAGACCAAAATAAACGAACCGTAAGAATTTGGTTACATTTAGTTACTCTTTCACAAGCACGTACAACTGTTATAAAAACTCGAAAAAACGAAAATTTTTGGTAAAAAAGTAATATAACTAAATTTTTTTAATTACAGTTTTCAAGTTATGTTTTCTTACTATTTTCTTGTTTTAATACAAAAAAATCGAAATTTTTGACTGTGTCAGCCAATTGGTACCAAAAATTGCCATTTTTTGAGTTTTGGTTCCAATTCTACATACTTAAGGGCCCGTAACTATACGAAGGACCAATCGAACGAAGTAGATATGTTCCAATCGTTTGCTTATTTAAGTCCAAGCTACGTTTTTGTATTGCATTGCTTAGTCAAATTCGTTACAGTTTTCAAGACAGAGTTGAAAAATAGTAAAATATAAGGGAAAAACATGATGATTTTAAGACATTTTTGAAATTTGAGTATAAAGATGTGACTTTTTATACTCTGTACCGAAGGTACATAGAGTATATTAAGTTTGTGCAAAAGTATGTAACAGAGAGAAGGAATCGTTTCCGACCCCATAAAGTATATATATTCTTGATCAGCATTAACAGCCGAGTCGAAATAGCCATGTCCGTCTGTCCGTCCGTCCGTCTGTCCGTCTGTCCGTCTGTCCGTCCGTCCGTCCGTATGAACGAAGAGATCTCAGAGATGGTAAGAGATAGAGGTTTGACATGTATGGGGCATATATTTGTTATACTTGCAGGCAGATCAAGTTTATTTTCAATTTTTTCCACGCCCCCTCCCGCCCCCGCAATTTGGAAAAAACTTCATATCTCCTACAGTTTTGGAGATAGATCGTTCGTTCCTTCTAGAGATTCCTTGTAAACAAAATTATTTATCTGCTGAAGGAATGATTAAGATCGGATGAACGATACTCAAGTTATGGGCAAAAAACGGCCAGTTAACACCACCCACCCCCCCACCAACAACCACAGCAACACACCCTAACCGTTCAACCCAGGCAATCTTAGTGCGAGAGAGAAAGAGAGAGAGAGAGAGAGAAATTTAAAGAGCGCACCGCGTTGTGCGCGGGGTGTTAACTGGCCGTTTGACTCCTGAGCAAATGCGAGTGTAAGGGTACAGAGTATGTTATAGTCGGGCTTGACCGACTTTCTTTCTTGTTTGACTTGCTACATAAGAATGTTTTGTAAGCCAAGCCAAGAGCAACAACTTCCTCTAAGACGTCAAAGCGAAATTCCAAATTGTTTACGAGATATGGAGTTGCGAATCCCAATCAGAAGCTGAAAACTTTAAAGTGCAATAAAAAGAAAACGGCAGCTAGCCAGGCCAAACCCAGCGAAGGTTTTTGTACTACCATCATACCCTTTCAGAATATTATGGTCTCGACGCTATCAACTTTTTAGTGTTGCACAGTGTAATCCATAAAGTGATTTCAAATAAAGATCTATATGGAAACCATCGTATATAATGATAAATTGGCCTCAAGTCCAGTGTATATATATGTACTTGTAGGTAAAACTCAAATAACTGAGGTTTTAAATAAGTTAACATGTACTCACAATACCTTCATTATAAGTTTTCGTCGTTGCATCATTGGGCCCAAGTTAAAGATGACGAGTGTAGACGCTGTTAATCAAATTAAGAATTCATCAATATATATACAGACTCGATATTCCATTGGCGACCAAACTCATACATTTCAGCACCGTATGCTTAGGTTAGGTTAGGTTAGGTTGCAATGGTTGAGATGGGAGAGAATCCCATTTCATCACTTAGGCCAATGAAGGCCCGTTGTGTTACCATATAACCCTTTCTTCGCTGTGATCGTAGAGTGAGAATCTTCCCCGTTAAACCATTTAGAAAATATCACAAATTTGAGTAGAGAGGCTAGATCTATTTCATAGATGTCTGACAGATCGTTTAGAAAGGGAGGACTCAAAACTGTGAGTCGCCTTCTGCTAAGAGCTGGGCAATGACTGAAGAGGTGTTGTACACTCTCCTCCTTGTCCACTACATTGCAGCTTTTACAGAAGTCATTGTGTCTGATGCCGACCCTAGCGGCGTGTCTACCTATTAGGCAATGTCCAGTAAGGGCCCCTACTAGTAGGGAAATATGCAGTCTTTCTAGACGGAGTAACGCCCTAGATTTTTTAATACTAAGAGTAGGCCATGTAAGCCTAGATACTTCACATGTGTGAATTGTTTGACATCGATTCATGGTTATTCGATGAGTAGTTTCCTTTGTTTGTAGCTTAAAGGTCGCAAGAGGCACCCCTGTGTTGCTCTTATTCGGTAGGAGCTGAGTGGTGATGCCAAGTCTGGCGAGGTGGTCGGCCATCTCGTTGCCTTCAATGTTGCAGTGTTCAGGCACCCAAACGAGATTAATTTCAAAGTACTGAGCCATCTCATTAAGAGATTTGCGGCACTCCGTAAGAGTTTTTGTATTGTTAATATAATCGTCAAGTGCTTTTAATGCAGCTTGACTATCTGAAAAAATGAATACTTTACTTCCTTGGATTGCGAGAGTTCCCAGAAGGTTGGTAGCCTCCTGGATGGCTACAACCTCTGCTTGGAAAACACTACAATGGTCAGGAAGCCGAAATGAAGTTTCGATCCCGAGCTCTGGACTGAATACTCCTCTTCCTACCTGTTCACCCAGTTTGGAGCCATCAGTGTAGAAATTTATGGCATTCGGTTTGCAGTGAGGTATTGAGTTCCAGTCCAGTCGACTCGGTATGGTGACTTTATACATGGTGGTAAACGTTATTGTTGGGATGCAGTAGTCAAGCGTTGGCGGTACCGCCACTTGATGCAGAACTATAGAGGAGTGGCCAGAGTTACTATCTTTCCAGGTACCGCTTTCTCTCAGCCTGAGAGCGGCGTTACTGGCGATTTCTCTACCCAGAAGATCTAGAGGCATAAGGTGTAACATTATGTTAAGTGAATCTGTTGGGGCTGTACGCAATGCAGCAGTCATGCATAATGCAGCACTACGTTGAACTTTGGTTATGGTTCTGAGGACGGAAGGTTTCCCCAGAGCCGGACACCATACGATGATTCCGTATAGTAGTATTGGACGTACAACGGCTGTGTACAGTCAGTGTACTATTTCAGGGGAAAATCCCCATTTACGACCAATCGCACGTTTGCACGAGAAAAGTGCAGTATGCTTAGACTAATATGTTACCAAAAGAATATTCTAATAAATTTTCAACCAAGTGGTTTTTGGGGTATAAACATCAGCAACAAGAATATAACTTTACGAAGAAAAGAAACGCATGATGAGCTTCGAAACAGCTGAGAACTTCATTATCTTGATCTTGAACTTGAAATTTTAAAATCAAAACAAAACTGCGAAAACTGCTATGATAAGGTGCGTGTGCATTAGTACTCTTAACTATAGCCGCATGTATGAGTAAGGTTATGATCGCCTCGTGGCGACAGTGTAGTTACGCAACAATATGATGATCAATTATAAAATAATCCAGATTTAAGTCGGCCAGTATGGTAGTTATGTGGGTCTTGACTGCCTCTGGGGGTGAATGATGTCTTCTCGAAGGCTCGCCTGTCCAATTTGTTTACAAGCAACTCCACGTGAACTAGAGCTAAGGCCAAATTATGCTAGGGCGTTCTCATAAAGGGGCGGTGTCGCCAAATGGCCAACTTAACCGCCCTGCAGTTCCCACAAGAGGATTGGAATACCCTTCTTGTCCCGTAGGACCCAATTGTGGATTCTAATAAAGAACTAAATTAGAATCGAACATTTCACTTTTTCTTCCCTTTACCTTTGCACACACACTAAATTGCTAAGCACTTTTTATTAGACGGTTGAATATCGAGATGTCCACAGGAGTTCGGGTCGGAGCCTACTCTCGAAATACCCGAACAGTGGGAAATACAACAGAACCGGCTAATACAGAGTATAGAATGTACATTTCGGGAAAGATGGGAAACAGCACCGAGACAGAGCGCCACGAGAAACACGTACTTAAAGTGTTGGGGATCTTAGTTATGGGAGCAGGCTGAGTGATTAGAACAGAGGGCCCATAACCATCAAGAACACGAGGAGTTTATAGGTTGGAATAATACAAGCGTTTATTAATCTATTAAAGTACGGCTTAGCGCGGTCTACTACCAATACTGTTGAGTTCTCTCTGACGACTGACTATGCCAGCGATTGATATGTGCTTATGTACCTCTAATTGATTTGCTTAACGAAGAAGTACAAGACATGAGAGACGCACATACACAAACACATCTTCTAATCTCTCTATGACATAGAGTCTATGTACATTATGCATACACAACAGTGCAGTATGTTGGAAAACATTGTTGCTTTGACAAACTTCATATACAATTGCAACACAAAGTTATGTTACAAAATGGCTGAAAATAACTACTTTCAAGATGCTATTGGAACTTATATGATTGGAAATGATCCAGCTTGGCTACAGACCTCATCACCAGAACCAAAACAGTTTATGCACATTGTGCAACTTGAGAGAACGTGAAGACACACAACATATGGCTTTATACATAAGCCACGCTATAAAATAAAGGGATCTAATTGTACACGAGCTGTTATAAATGTAGTACTCTTATCTGAAATTGATTATATTTTTTATGTTGCCTTTCAAATATAAATTTAAAATAACCAAATTAAGTGTAAGAAAGAAAATATGTAATTAATATTTTAAGCAAAACGGCTTTATTCTAAAGACAAATTGTCATGCATATAATAAGCCCAAATAAATGCTTACTACTAAACCATTTAAGCAAGAAATGTGCAAATTATATTGATGAATGTTCGTATCTGTACAATACCTTAAAAAGGAATGAACTGAAAACTACAGAATTGAATTGAATCTTTTGCTAAGATCCGAATGCGAATCGCTCTCGCTAACTCTAGGCCACATTTCTTAGACTTTTGTGCTAACTTATTCGCTCCCAGAAATATTCACTACAATCCTCTAATTTATAATGCAGATTTGATAAGAAAAAAACAATTTCGTTTTCGCAGCTAAAATGATTAGCTATCAGCTATATAAATTCTTGATTTGTACTCCCTGCTTTGCTGCTCTTTTGCTTGGCATCTGGTGTGCAGTCAACTCAGCTGCATGAATATTTTGAAACAACTTCTCCCCTCTTACTCAGAGCGCCGTCTTACCGCATTGCACCTAAGTAAATTATCATGTTTCATTTGCCATCCACCCAGTTGACCACCCTTTTCGCAACACCCACACTTAGTCACTTGGTTTCATGAGTAAACACATCTTATAAATTATTCAAAAACGCAAAAAAGCTATTTGCAACACTTTACCGTTAGCATTACATTTACGCTCCGGCTCCGGCTACGGCTCCGTATCGTGCCTCGTCCCCAGCACTGGCTCTGTCCGTTGGCATTCATTTTTTAGCATCACTTCCAGCATCGACGACGTCGCCGGCATAGTCGTTCCGCTGTCCCATGCAATCAGTCAAAAAATGTCGAGCAACATATGCGTAGGTGGAGGGGGCGCCAGAGCTGGTCCAGGTAACAGCAGAGGCAAAAAGCATGACAAATGAAATGTTCAAGCTGGAAGAAAAAAGGTGCGGAAAAAAACAGTGCAGAAATTGTGTAGCATACTTTTTGGGGTAGGTGGGGAGCGACCAAGTAACTTGAGTTTTGCCTGACAAAGTGCCTCGGCTTACTGCAGCTTCGCTTGGGGGCATGTAAAATGAAGCCCTGGCGAGCGGTTGGATGCCTGGGCCTGACTTTGCCACTTTCTTGTTGTCAGCTTCTTACTTAGTCCCTTCGCGTTTTATTTTTTGTAGCTTGTCTCGCGGCAAAGGCTTCGCTCAAATATTTAACTTAAGTAAGCGTTTGTAATTAATTTCACGCTTAACACTGACACTTCCGCCGCACTTTTCAACACTTTTCCACGCTTTCCGCCTTTATATGGCATAATAAACACGCATTTTATAATAAAGCTGCTACCGGAGAAAAAATTGACTGTGTAATTTATGTGTCAAGCAGTTTTGTGGCAACATTTTTTGGTAATTGATGTTGCAATTAACATGCTCTTCAAGATTTATGTGTGGGGGTAAGATGAATAGAAGTCTAAAATTAAATTTAAAAATTACGCATACGTCTCGGTTGCCCCGGCACATGTTGGTACCACCAGCAGATGTTTTTGTGCGTTCAATGGAGTTGGTTTTATTTGCTTCTATTTGAGAGTACCGACTTTAATGCTAATGACAGCATTCAAAGTTCACATATAAAAGTTTTAGTTTTAGTTTATTATTAAAACTTATTCATTTCTCAAAAAATTACGCATACGTCAGGATATCCCAGTTTTTTGTACCAGCAGATGTTTTTATGGTTTGGAACCCAAGCGACCTATTTGGAATTTAACTTAGTGTAATTACTCAATGTGATAAAACTATATCCGCACAGCAGATAAAAAATAAATGTTAAAGGTTTGATAGTCTCGTACAGAACTCTCAAAATTTGGTCAACCAATTTTTTTGTATGCTGTCTGCTCACCGAAACGGCAGGGACCAATTTAATAGACTCACTCACTCTCTCAACAGAACACTAGATTTTTATTTTCTCGTGTTTTCGGTTTTTTGGTTTTCGATGAAAGAAACACTTGAAGCAGTCTTACGATAACAGCTGGATGACATAGAAGATATTAGTCAGCTGTTCGCTTTTATTCTGGCTCTGACCACAGTGTTTTCCTATATCGACAATAAATTTGAGTAAAGAATCTTGTTGGCACCATGAAGTATCTATTTGTCACAATGGAGTTAACATCAATCAAAAAAGGGTGGCGTTTGAAATTGTGCCACTATGTTAAATCTTCTTTGTTGATGAAGATATTTTTGTTCAGAACTTAGCATCTGAATGTAAGCAACAGAGCATATCGAACCAAGTATCAGTGCAAAGTGTCTTTTTGTTATTGTGTTACACACTTACCTTGGGCTATTAGAATTGAAATATGTTTGAAAATATGGAAAATTCGATGTATAACACACGGCAACAGTCATTTTGGTCTAGCCTTCTCGATGCAAAATTCTGATCCAGTTTTGTGCACTGATTCCAAAACTGGTCTCGGATTTTCTCTATCAGCTATTGTTTTCTTGTTTGAAAATTTATTTTACAGTATTTTTGGCTTTTAAAAAATTATGGAGATTACACCCAGCCAAAATATATGTATTTATGAGTTTTATGATAGTCCAGTAAAATTAGGGTTTCACCTCGGAATTTGAGATAATAAGCTGGAAATTTCGGTACATCTTTGTTTTAGAAACCGCTAGCTATAGAAACCGAGATAATCGCTGAAAACTGATTTTTGTGACCTTCGACCTTGAATAACTAACGACGCACACACGAGATTTTATGTGACTTTTGGCACAACGTTTAGAACGCCAAAACAAAGGTCTACAAAAATTTCCAGCTTATTATCTCAAATTCCGAGGTTGACTCCTTATTTTGCCTAATTTGACTGGACCAACATATTAATGCATCCTAAAGAATCATGGGAGCAGCATCAGCAAACCCAAAAGCGTTAAATTTTTTAAACCTAATTGTTGTGTACAATCCATTGCGGTGCACATTGGTTTTTTTTTTGCCTTTTTTTGGCATAAACTCTAGTTGTTAAGATATTGACCCCAAATTTGGTTTGTGCGCATATTTTGGACCCCAAAGACGACTTGCAAGGATTCACCTTACTAAGACCGATATTTTATATAGCTGCCATATAAGTGATGTGGCCGATTTGCACCAACTTAGTTGGTTTTAAAGATACTGAACTGAAATTCGGTTGGAACACGTATTTTAAGCCTTTTTAGCGACTTATCGAAAATGGTTCGATTCGGCATACTATTTCATTGAGTTATCATATAACTGACCTGTCCGATTTGCTCCAACTTTGTGGTTGTGGATTTTACGCTATTGAGCTGAAATTCGGTTTGTACTTTTATTTTTAGCTCTAAATACGACTTACAAAACTTTTTTGTGTTTGACGGTACCAAGCAAAAAATTTTTTTTATCTCGTTCTCAATTCAGCTGCAATAAAGCCGATTTTCTCGAAAAGTCGCACGCTGTAGCAAGAAGTGTTAGTTCCTCATAAATCTGCACACTTTCGTTAACAACTGTGCATTTAAACCCCTGTGCAGCGTTGTGCCATGCTTAACCATTATTCCACAAAACACAGCTACACTGGTTAAGGGTAAACCTAAAATTACGCATTACGCAACACGCTGCACAATTTTGCAACCAAAAACAGAAACGACAAACGCGTTATCAACTTATAATCTTAAATATCTGAACAACAAATTTGCATATTTACAATTTTTATTTTGTTTCTCACTTTTTAAGCAGACGCACTAAAAGTTGGAAAATATTTGCTGCCAATTTCACACTGGCACTCAAACAGCTGACTTCAACAGCCCGTCAACAAAACAGTGTTGCCACAAAGTTTGAATATGTTTTTTTTTTATCTAATAGGAGTTGTAAATATTAAAAACCAGTTAATATTTGACATCGGAAAAAAAAGTTTTTGGGGTTTATGCCAAAAAAAAGGTAAAAAAACCACTGTGCGGTGGTTCGATTTTAAGTATTGTTTTTTTTTTACATTTTTATTGAATTAAAAGCACTTCCGCATATAGCCTAAAGGCTCTTCTATTTTTACAAATTTGGTTGCATTTGAAACAGTTGAATGAAAAAAGTTACAGCCGGACAATCCCGGAAAAAGGAATTTAATTTTATGGCAGGACAACTAGATTGATGAAATACTAAAAGACTACGTGATCTAACATGTAAAATGTATAATTGGCTCAAACATCACCTCCATCCAAAGGAGAAGCAGGGCCAAGGTTCTCTCAATCTCTTGGAGTGTGTGCTTATAACTATTCGCACAAGAGAAAGGGACCTACACTTTAACGCCGAGTCCGAACGGCAACAGTTAGAGAATTTTTGCTTTTTCATGGTTAGTTACTTGACAGCTGGCGCCAGTAGCTTATGAAGGAGGTGCCGGGATCGAACCCACAACCTCCCCCGCACCAGGAGCCACACATACTACTGGTGCGCCACACCCGGCGACCTACACCAGTACTAGATTCAAACAACTTCCCCCAAATCCATATTTGCTTAAAATCAAACAACCTCTCGAGAATGACATTATCAGTTTATGAATTGGGCCACGAATGGACCAAATGAGTTCCGCATCCACTAAAATCTACGGACTAAGCCCCTTGTGACTATTATGATTTTCACAATTTAAACAAATGACTGGCGGAAAGAGATTTTAGTGAAGAGTCTATCTGTAAAACGAATGTACATGTTGATGAAATTGACCATTCTCTTTATTTTTATTGTTCTCCTGAAAAGCTTCCGATGTCGACTTCTCACAGTCCCTCTGTATATCCCATCTTTAGCGATACAGAGCTTCCATAGTTCGCAAATCCTGTTGAAAACGTTCTCCGTGCTCCTCACTTAGATCTCCCAAATTTTTAGGAAAAATATTTATGTGGCTGAATAAGAAATGCAGTTTAATGCTCATATAACATCCAAAAATTTTTAAAATTTGTGAGCTTGTCATAAAGGATTGACTCAAAGTTTTTGTGCTTAAAATTGTCCCAGAAATTATTAGCTACAACCACAAATGACTTCCAAACTCTTTCTTCGAGAGTGTTCATTGATTTTACAAATTCTACGTCTTGAATAAATTTTCGTATTTGCGCCGGCTCTTTTGTTGTGTTAAGTGATGAACACTTTTAGCTGAGAAACTGAAAAGAACTTCCATTTGTGCTTAACTTGAGTTTAAATTGTTTCACTAGGCCAAACTTGATGATAATATTATGATTAATTTCCAGATTTTAAAACAGTTTAACAAAATCCTTTTGGTTTTTTTTAATTTCGGATGATCAAGTCCAGAGATATCGTGGTCACTGCAAGCGCTTTTTTTGAGCGCTGTAGCAGCTTTTAAAATTACAACTTTTACAAATAAGAAATGTTTAAATACAGTGAAAAGTTACCCTAATATTTGTACAAATTTTTACATAAATGAATTCAAAGGTCTTATCAGGAAAAATTCTCGAAAATCGATCAATTTTTTGGGCGACTTAACTTTATGTAACCATTTAAATCAAATCAAAACTTTAAAATTAAAATCTCCAACTTAAGACTTATCTCGTGAATTGACCAGTGATTGGAAAGGTACTCATTTTTCTTACCTAGGTAAGGTACAAGGTAAATACCAAAATATATACCTAGGTAATGTAAAAGATATCCGAAATTTCCAGTACCTAGGTAAAGGTAAAGGTAAAAAAAGGTACTTTTTAATAAGGTTTATCAAACACCACCTATCCTAAAATGTTCAAGACGTGACCAAAATTTTGAGTCTTCCTCGAAATTTCAACAAAGATTCTCGACAATCAGTTGAACAATTCTGTATTCCGAGTTTGAAATTTTATAAAAAATAGTCTTGGCCTAGATACATAGGAAGAAAAACCAAATGGGCAAGTTTTTTGAACATCTTAAAAGGTAAAATTTGCGACCAGTTTATTTTCGCTGATAGCAAAGTTCACTGGTGAAAGGGCTCTTGAATATAATTTGATTTGATGTGTGTTAAATAAAATGCTGTCATTTATATTTAAGTCTATCGCATTTTGAAACCATTCAAAGGAGAGTCTATGTTTCTATGCTTGTTATTTCAATGTATTTTGTATTTCCTCTACTTAAAGCATCTTAAGGAACAACACAGTTATTTGATATATTATTATATCACAATTTATATGCCAAATTGAAAGAATGATTAAATTAGATTAGTTTCCCACCAAGGCTATTATTTGAAATTAAGTTCTCGTTTAAATTAACGTACCTTACACCTTACTTTTTGACAAGGTATATAAAAATTTGGACCAAGGTAAGGTAAAAGGTACACAAAATATGTATCTAGGTATGTCCCTAGGTATTTGTACCCAGGTACTTCCAAACACTGCAAATGGCTCGCAAAGTTATTTGCTTGCAAAATGGAGCAAGTTTTTGCACTACCTAACTCATTCCTCCAAATAATAAGGATGGTCAATTTCCTCAACATATACATTCGTTTTACAGATAGACTCTTCACTGAAATCTCTTTCTGCCAGCCGTTTGATTAAATTTGGAAAATCATAATGGTCACAAGAGGCTTCGTCTGCTGATTATGGAGGGTACGGAACTGACTTGGCCCATTCTTAGCCCAATTCATAAAATTTGAATGACATTCTCGAGAGGTTGTTTGATTTTAAGCAAATATGAATTTGGGTGAAATGGTTTGAATCTAGTACTGCCTGAATGTTATTGTTCATTTGGTCGACTATTAAGTATTTAGTATTTCCTATAAACATTTCGTGCATCAATCTAGTTGTCCTGCCATAAAATTAAATTCTTTTTCCGGGATTAACCGACTGTAACATTGTCCATCCAGCTGATACAAATGAAACAAAATTTGT
Organism: Lordiphosa magnipectinata; assembly: GCA_037044535.1. Lineage (NCBI taxonomy): Eukaryota > Metazoa > Arthropoda > Insecta > Diptera > Drosophilidae > Lordiphosa > Lordiphosa magnipectinata. The sequence goes on from JBAMBO010004340.1 coordinate 36,294, forward strand.
GAAAATAGAAGAGCCTCTAAGATATATGCTAATGTAGCCTGAAATTAAAATACAACCACCGCAATGGTTTGTACACGACGATTAAGTATCAAAAATTTGCCATTTGAGGAAAGATACTCTTCAAATGCCAATTCAGAAGCTTTTGGGCTTGCAGATGCTGCTCCCATAATTTTTGGCTGCATCACTGTGACAAATTTTTCAAATTCAACAAGTTGATACAGTTGAGACCAAAAAATTCGAAAGGATATGATGGTAGTACAAAAACCCTGTTTGGGTATGGTCTCGTTAGCTGCCATTTTTTTTTTATTCCACTTTGAAGTTTTTGGCTCATGTTTGGATTTTTGAAGAAAATGTATTCTTTCTCATACTCATAGCTCCGAAACCATTCTGAAGGTAAGGTTGTACCTCTTGACTTAGCCAACAAGACACTCCTTTCATAAAAATCAAAAAAACCACACCTTCGTACCCAAAATTACAAAAATCTCGAAAAAACATTAAGTTTTAAATTGGGTAAACGGAGACCAAGAAAATATGCCATTTGGCACACCTGTTATATGGTCACATCCTGAAATTAATGATGAAAAAAGTGGTACGGATGCATTTCCATCAGGAATGGAATGAATCGAAAAAATTTGTCAAATGTAGTTTATGTTCTAGGTCCCAATGCTTCTCTTCCTCCAGAACATTCTGATGCAAATCCTCCACCAAGGCCGCCCAGTCACGAAACAGCAACTTTGATGACTGCGAAAACTTTCGGCACTGTTTTCAACAACCATTTCGATCCGCTGTTTAAGTCTGAAGATCCACCCAAGTTGGGACTCTCACAACGTCAGTCCGAATTTTTGTCGTCGTTTCTAGAGTGAAAAAATCTAACGGACCTTAAAAGCCACGGCTTACCGTCATCGCCAAGTTAAGTTTCAAGAATTCTTTACTATAAATGATAAAAATACATACACTTACTGTAAAAATTCTAGTAAACAAAATGGGAATGCAGTATGTCGCTCAGGAAAAAAGATTGTTCATTGACAGTTCAGTAACAAGTCTAAAAGCTGTGTTACTACACAAAACGAATAAAAAACCTTCAGTTCCTTTAGCGTTCAGCACAGATATGAAGGAATGCTATTCGACAATGAAATTAATATTAGAAGACATCAAGTACCAAGAACATCTATAGAGAATTTGTTGCGATTTAAAAGTAATGAACATGTTGCAAGGCATAAAGGGCGGTTGCCCAAAACACGTTTGCTTTATTTGTCGTTGGGATACTCGAGCAAAAGTCGATCATTATAATCATACATGGGAAAAGTTTAAGTTTGGACAGGCAGCAGAGCTATTGATCAAAAACATATAGAATATATTGTTGTCAACGCTGCATATAAAACTGGGGATTACCAAGAAGTTTATTGAAACGGTTGTCAAAAATAATGAAATTGTCTTCAGCTGCTTAAAAAATATTTTTCCTAAGCTCAGCGATCAATACCCGCAAAAATCATTTGTATATCTTCTTACACCTAATATTATTTTTTTGCAAATGCATTTTACGGTTAAAGGTGTGCTAAATGGACCGGATATTCGAAAGTTAATCAAAAGTGAAGAGTTCACCAACGTACTACACGGAAATAATTTGATTGCCTGGGACTCCCTAAAAGCAGTTATCATAAAGGTGTTAGGAAAGAACCGTGACATTGACTTCCAAATGCTGGTGAAAAATATGCTCAAATCATTTCGAGCTATTGGTGTATCGATGACTCTGAAATTACACTTCCTAAATAATCATCTCTAGGAATTTGCCCATCAGTTGCCCACCAAGTCGGATGAACACGGGGAGCGATTTCACCAGTTTACCATGCCAATGGAAAAACGATTTAAAGGGAAAAAATTAATTAAATGCTTGGGGAAGTGTGTTGTGGGGCCAAAAGACTTTCTTATCCAGCGAAGACACCGATGAGGATGAAAGAAATGTAATGGAAAGAGACATAAGTTCTGATGATGATCACCTAAATGAAACGGACAATGAAATATATGCAAAAAGAGCACGAAATTAAACTAACTAAAAGATTTGAGTTCGGTTTCCTGCTAAATATTGTTATACGTTTTCTTGTTAATTGATTTCATGAAAAGAACTGGTTCTATAAACTAAAAATAAATGTATATTTCTGAGTTATAATATAAATTTCATTTGTTTGTAGGCAGATATCTATGGGAAGGCGTTGTCGAATGAAGTTGGTTTGTTCCTTTGATTTGTTTACTAAGGTCTGAGCTACAATTTTGTTCTGCTATGTCTGGCAAAATTTCTAACGGTTCCAAAACTTATTGTTTTTTCGAGATTTTTGTAATTTTGAGTACGAAGGTGTGGTTTTTTGATTTTTATCAAAGGAGTGTCCTGTTGGCCAAGTCAAGAGGTACAACTTAGCTCCAGACATTAGGGCCATATTTCAAATGGTTTCGGAGCTACGAGTATGAGAAAGAGTACATTTTCTTCCAAAAATCCAAACATGAGCCAAAAACTTTAAAGTGGAATAAAAAAAAAATGCCAGCTATCGAGACCAAACCCAGCCTGTTTTTGTACTAGCATCATATCCTTTCGAATTTGTTTGGTCTCAACTGTATCAACTTTTTAGTGTTGCACATTTTATGTATACTGTCGCATAAAACTCTTAATTACCGATATTTTTGCTCGGTGTCATCGCCATAATTTTTTTAAAGCCAAAAATACTGCAAAGTGGATTTCGATATCTTGAAAAAAAAGAGCTGATGGAAAAAACTCAAACCTGTTTTGGAATCTGTGCACAAAACTGGATCAGAATATGGCATTAAGAAGACTGGACCAAAATGGCTGTTGGCCTGTGTAAAATTTTATATGCTTATTTTTTAACATTTCAGAAAATTAATTTTGATTAGATGACTAAATCCTAGTACTGAGGGCGTTCGAATTTTCCTTTCGTCACAGTATTTTATATAATTAGAAACACCTTGGCTTTGCTTTGATGCTCATTTGCTTTTAGAAAGTGTTTGTATTAATATGAAATACTGTGACGAAAGGAAAATTCGAACGCCCTCAGTATTAGGCTAAATGATTCCACACTTACCTAAAAATCTGATCAAACTCTATGTTATGCTCCTGGATAATCTCCATGCTTTTATTTTCCAAGTTCAGTCCAGTATGCGACTCAAACTGCTGGATCAGCACAAGAGTTTTCATGACGATTTTAGTCTTTAGTTTTGATGAATTAATCATTTGTATTCCGATTAATGACCAAACAGTATGCATATGAAGCTGGTGGTAAAATTTGAGACTGATCGTTCAGACGTTTTTGAGAAATTGTGGCCTTCGACATTAAAAACAGAGTTTTTGGGGAAAAAAGCTTTCAAAGTTTCAAACTCACTAAGTTTGATGCGTCTTTACAAATATGCGTGTAATCTTTGAAAATATTCGTCGCTACGAAACAATACCGCCGAGCAAAATGAAGTTTGTGTCAGTAGCCTATACCAAAATTGGAATTAGACCGGTTGCTTTTATAAGCCCATGAAAGGGATAAAATTGAAAGAGCTGCCCGAAGCGGTAAGCAAAATTGCTGGTCCAAAAATAAAAACATGATGATAATGAGCCAACGTCTAGAATTTATCATATTTTTTTAAGGGTGATTTGCCCGATAGCAATCAGACATTGCACTGCTTACCTTGACTGCTGGAAACTGCTTGCACTGGGTAAATCTTTCGACCACTAAGTTAAATTAATAGTCATTTAATTCCAACAATTTGGCATCAAACTGTTTCCAGTTTCGAAACTTACTTAAATTTAACATAAACATAACAAGTCAAACTTAAACACAGCACAAAAAACTGGAATTAAATTTTCGGTGTTGATTATTATCTGGAATCGTTTTCATGTCTGTTGTGAACCAGCTTCTTTTTTTCCAACTTCCTCTCAATGTCTGTCCTGGCACTAATTGTGCTCATTATCTGCTAAATGTGAACAAATTTATGTGACGCACGCAAACTGATTTGATTACCCGTACGTGTACTTCACCGTAGAAAGAGAAAACCCCAACTCGTCGCAGTGTGGGCACTTAAGTTACCTGGGCCAGCACAAAAAATAAAAAAAACCGCCTCATAAAACATGTAAAATTCCAAAAAAAAAAAACTCTCACACACATGCAAGGACTTCCTCCTCTCGCCCCTCAACAAACCTCATTAAAAATTCGTAGAACGTTCTATTAAATGTTCATGTTTTGCATAAAAATACTGTGAAAAAAGGACAATGTGATGAGCTTTAGGCATGATAAGCCAGCGAGTGGGGAGTGCGGAGTGGGGCGCTGATAAATTCAATTGCCTGTGGATAAGACGAAGAATATGATAATTACCTAAACATCTCAAATGTCGCAAATGAATTGAAATTTGATCTAATGACAAAATTAATGTATAAGAAGTAAATTTTGTTAAAGCGCTTTTCCCGCAATATTTTTAGCCTCTAGCAATATTTTTTTAAGAACGACGAAAATTTTATTTACTGCAAATCTAATCATGTCCATAATTTGGCCCGAACAACAACAGTTTAAATTTAGCCCCGTCTCCCGGCACATAAAAGCCACAGAAATTGTGCGCTGAGATTTTAGTAGCTCAATGGCTAAGCAGGAAATGCCATTGAAAATCACGTAATCGCACAGACACACACGCACACATATCCTGGTGGCCATAAAATTTCATTTCAATGCTTATCATTTCTGTGGTACATTTTCGGTTTCTCTTTTTTTCGCCGGTCAACGCATACAAATGCAAAACGGAAATAACATGAGGGATAAATCAGGAAATTGCTAAACATCAAATAACGTGTACAATATCTGTATGTATATATATATATGGGATTGCATTGCAGCTCCATGTCAACAATTCAAAATTATGGCAATGATGACGAGGCAAACAGCTGCAGGAGCTGCCGGAGCTGCAGTTGCTGCTGCAAAAGTGCTGTGCACCGAAAAATTCAATTTTGCAATATGACATCCGGCGGGTCATACACACACACACGGCGTATACTTAACGCCCTTGCGCTTGAGTCAACAGTCCCCGAAGGCTTCAATGTGCCGCCTTTTGTTGCCAGGGCATTGTAACAGCTTCGGCCACTGGCTGCCGGTTTCGGGCAAACATTGCAACGCCGGGCTCTGTCCTGGCTAAAAAAAAGGAATGAAATTGCCCAGTGGGAAAGCAATTTTGTGGCCTCTTTTGTAGTTGCTAATTACAATTATACTTCACTGCACGAAGTTGACGCTCAGAATTTTGATAAAAAAATATTAGTTTATAAACTTATCTTCGTATTTAAAAGGTGTTTAATAGGCTCATTCAACGACTTGAGCCATCAGAATCCTATAGTGTATCAATGAATTTCATTTTGAAGGTTATACGAAGAGGTGTTTAAATGCAAATACATCATTTTAGTAGTAAATACAACCAGGCAAAAAATTGACCGGATCAGTATTGTCCGAAAACCAATCAAAGGAAGGATTTGTACTCTGAATTGCGTTTCTTCTTGTTGCCATAGGGTTTCGTTAGCAACTTTTTAAGTAGATTTTTGCCCTCCTTCCACTGTATGGGCGTGCTAGTCGCCATTCTCAGAGGCAGCCGCTGAATTCAAATGGAACTCTTTGGTGAGCACCTTGTTCTCGAAATTGAGATTCTTATCGAAATGAAAATTAATGCGACAGCCTTTACTTTATATCATCAAACTTTTAATTTGTTTAGAGCATGCAAGCGTTCCTCTTCCTCTTCGTCCAGAATGCCAGATACTTGTGGGTGGTTGATGATCGAAGTCACCCAGAAATTGGGAATCCTCTTGACCAGTCCGCTGCACCTTACATAGCAGGGCTTCCGCAGTTTGTTGAATTTCTGCTCCACCTTTAGTATCTCCTCGCTGGCCTTTTCATTCAGCGCATCAATTTCATTCTGACAGGCATCGATTTGTTCCAACGCCTCAGACTCTTCCTCGTTGTTACCGGCTGAGGTATTACCATCGACAGCAGAACCCTCCAGCTTCGGTCGCCTTGGCACGCTCGACATTGTGCTTTTGGTGTGTGGTCAGATGTTGTAGTTAAAGATAATATTAGTGGTATTCCTTCCCGTTTAAGATTTGATTTTGATTTTGTGAAAGCAAATCGAAATCAGTTGGTGGAACGACACTGATTTCATTTTGATTTACTTTCGCTTATAGACAATTGGCGCAAGATTTAAATTAAGGCGCGAAGTCAAAAAATGCCAAAAAACATTGTAAATTCTTTTTTTCTAAACATCTTTAATAATAGTGTTGGGCAGAATATGTAGTTTTAAAATGTTGCAAACTTTAATAAGGTAAATTTAATTAATTATGTATTTGTTTATGGTCACGGGAATTGGCTTATGCCATTTGGCGGATCTACAGAGGAAGATGGCAGGATGGACAGGGGAACCCCAAAAGTTTTTTAAATTGTATTCTTGAAATTAAAGATTATTAAAGATTTGAAAACGGAATTTTAATCAGATCGAGACTAGAATCTACTTTAAAATCAACACAAGACACCAAAAATTGACTTTATTCAGAAAATTGAAGGGTTGGTAGTGATTCTAGATTATTTACATCTGCTAAACACGAATCTGTTTTCGGAAATGGTCCATCACGTCCAGATTTTTGGTAACTTTAGCTTAAGGCGCGTTAGATGCTTAGGCGCGTTTAATTTATAGTCCGATATTTTATATTGACTCCCTATGAAAGTAGGGAGTACAAATAAAGTATCTCAAACAATTCCACGTCTTTTTTAAGCGAAGAAATACCATTTTGAATGCATGTCTGTCTAACAAGCTACAGAGTAAATTCAATGTTTATCTGGCAAATAACAGCTATATACGTAGGAGATGAGAAATCGTCCCTTAATGAATATGGGCATTTCCGCCGAATGGTCAACCAGAACCGATAAATAAAATGTTGACAAACATCGTATTTTTTTGTGTATAATTATAAAAATATGTCTAAATTTTTATTATATTTTCATAGCATATCTCAGTTGTTTTCATAAGGAAATTGGCCTGAAAACTGGAATATTTTTTTTTCACTTTAAGCTACTTTTAAAACCGTTTTTATATTTAATTATTTTACATGCAAATCATATGTTATGTTTGAACTAAAAATCTACAAGATCTCTTTATTGCAATCAATTAAGAAGAAGAAAATGCAGAAACCAAAAAAAATGTTCTAATAAGGGTAATTTTAATTTTTCTTCTTATCTATGCTCGCGACCGAAAACATAATTTTATTGTAATTGCTTCGCATTGAATGCAAACAGGTGGCTGATTTAAATAAGTTATGTGTCACTAATTTATATATAAAAAGACTTTGTAGTTAACCAAACTTTTATCTTTGATTTTCAAAGATGAGTGCGTTCGCGACCGTATGTATAGTTTTTTTCATAAGCAATGCTTTAACTTTTTTAACACGCAAATAAATATAAATAGGATATACCGAAAAAATATGATATACCGAAAGTTTTAGGTATCAGAATAATATAAAAAAACTTTAAATTAAGCGCAGCTTTAACGGCCTATTCATTAAAAAAATAATATTATTGTAATATTTCGTATGAAATAAAATTTAATTTTTATTGTTAAATAATAAATTTTTTGTTAATATTTCATTATTTCATATTAAATAAAATTTTCTATTTCTTGTTATAAATGTTTCTATTAAAAACAAAAATACCATAAATTTTTTAATATTTCGTATTAAATAAAATTTTCTATTTCTTGAATCAAATAAATTTTTTGTTAATACTTCATATTAAATAAAATGTTATATTTTTTGTTATAAATATTACTACACACAATAAATTGAGTATGAAGTTGTTTTTAAAGGAAATATTTTTTTATTTATTTAGAGTCGACAAACAAATGCTGTCAACAAAAGTATAAATACGTTACAAACAAAATTTTATGAGCTAAGGAAGCCTATCAAAGAAAATCTAATAAAATTACAAAATAAACTAATAACGACTCCGACACGGTGGGGGTATTTTATTTGCCCGTCCGGCTAGCTATGCCCCTATTCACAGCCGATTGTAGTCAGAGACGTTATTAGAGCTAACAAAATCTTTAATAATATAGAGATCGAGAAAAGGGAGAGAGAGAGAAAAAACCAAAACCTATAGTTATGTAGGAGCAAAGGAAAAAATAAGATAATATAATAAATTAAACTAAAACAGAGATTGAGAGAAAGAGAGAAAACTATCTAAAAGAAAACTTTAATAATAAAAAATGTATACGTAAAACTTAAAACTAAATAACCGGAAAATCTCTGACCCGGTGGGGGAGGATTTTTTAGCCAGTCCGGCAAGCTATGCCCCTACTCACAGCTGGGAGTGGTCAGAGATTTCCCCGGAGATAATTATAGAGAGACGTTTTTAGAGAGAAGAGAGAGAGCTCTGTTGAGAGCAGGTGATTGAGATCATTGTAATTCTTACATAAAACCCGAAATCGATTATGCTGGGCATAATCAGTTGTGCATCTAGACAAGATAAAAGGAAAATAGTTTCTAGTTGGCCTAGAAGGAAAGGAAAAGTTAAGGCTAAAAAATCAGAAGAGTCTACATCACCGATAATTAGCTTATGAAGAAAAGAAACATCTAAGACTGTTCTACGGTTAGCTAACGAAGGAAGGTCAATAAGCAAAAGTCTGCTGGAGTACGTTGGTAAACGAAGGTTAGCAATTATTGCTTTTGAACTGATTCAATTCGATCGATATACTTTTTATATTGCGGACACCAGACGGACGAGCAGTATTCAAGTACAGGGCGAACTAGAGCAGTATACAGATGCTTTGTGGTATATGGATCATTAAATGCCTTCGACCAACGTTTAATGAATCCAAGTACACCTTGCGCCCTATTAACAATAGAGGAGATATGAGGATTAAAACTCAATTTTGGGTCAAAAAGAACTCCAAGATCAACGACTGTAGATATTCGTTCCAAGGGTTCATTGCCAATCGTATAGGTAGCCAGCGAAGGTTTGCAACGATGGAAAGTCATAAACATGCACTTGGAGCAATTAAGATGTAATTGATTAATCAAGCACCAGGACTGCAAGGAGTTTAAATCATCTTGCAGTCTGATCGAATGCGTCGGGTCGTTGAAAGATAAAATAAGTTTCACATCATCGGCGTACATAAGTATCCGAGAGTAAGACAATATTGTGGGGAGATCATTAATAAAAAGAGTAAAAAACAAAGGGCCGAGGTGGCTACCTTGTGGTACACCAGAAGTGACAAAGACAGGCTTTGAAGTATTAGAGCGAAGCAGAACTTTTTGAGTTCTATCTTTTAAATAGGACGAAATCCAAAGCAGAAAAGAGGAAGGAAATCCTAAACGATCAAGCTTAAAGAGGAGAATATCGTGGTTCACAGAATCAAATGCTTTACTGAAGTCGGTGTAGATGACATCAGTTTGATTTTTTAAAAGGAAACCATCGTTAACCATTGAGGTAAATTCAAGCAAATTGGTCGTAGTTGACCGACGCTTTGTAAATCCATGCTGGAAAGGTGATAAAATCGATTAACAATAGTGCTGTAAGGATGAGGTTAGAATCTGTTCAAATAATTTTGGAATAGCGGAAAGCTTGGCTATACCCCTATAATTGGATACATCAGATTTTCTTCCCTTTTTGTGAAGAGGAATGATATAAGATTCTTTCCAAAGATTCGGAAACACAGTAGATTCTAGAGATAGATTTAAAAGCTTAAGCAAAGGACTGCATAAGGAAAAACAACACTCTTTAAGCACGCAACTGGGAATGTTGTCAGGCCCAGGGGAGTATGAGGATTTAGGTGATTTCAAATATGAAAGCAAGGAGCTTTCAGAAATTGAGGGAGCACATATCGATTTGGAAGAAGGAATGTTATAAGGATAAGAAGTATTGGTAAAACGGGCAGAGGAATAAGTTGATTGGAAGAAGTCCTCGAATAGGTCAACGGCAGTGGAGTCATCGTTAGCCTTTTGGTCACCAAGAAAAAAAGAAGAAGGTAAAGAAAAGGGTCTACGTTTAGAGTTGACAAAGCTATAGAATTGTTTTGGGTCCTCTGCAAATTGAAATTTGCATCGGGAAAGATATTTCTTATAGCACTCAGAATTGAAAAGTTCGATTTTGCTATTGAGTATTGAGAAAAGTCAACAACAGAACCAGTACGTTTATACTTTTTGAAGCATCTAGACTTAATATTTATCAAATTAGAAAGCCTAGGACAGTACCAAGGAGGATTAATGGACGCTGGAGAGGGAGCGCTATTAGGAATACAAATATCTAAGAGAGAATTAATGGAATCATAGAAAAAGGTAAAAGCAAAGTTTAAATCAACCGCATTGTACAAAGGAGTCCAGTCTGTTGCACAAATAAGTTGATTTAATAAAGTAAAGTTTCCTTTACGAAAGCAACGACGAGGTTTGTTTGAAGCTATAGATGTTGAAGAGGTAGGTCCAATAACTGAAAGGGAGATTTCAATTGTAGGATGGTAAGAATCTTCAGGAAGTGATAGGGGGGCAGACCTAGAGACTACGGCATTAGCACTGTCAGCGACAAAGACTAGATCCAACAATTTATTTAAATCGTTTGGAATTGTATTAATTTGAAACAAGGACATATCAAACAGATGATCTAAGAAGTCATGCTGTGTTGAAGGAACAAGATAAGTTGACCCATTAAGAAATGACCAGGCGATGTTTGGCAAGTTGAAATCGCCTACAACAACCATTGAGTCAATGTCTCGTAATTGGGCACAAACATCTTTTATACAAGCTATATGATGCATATAAACTTGAATATCGGAAGGAGGGATATAAGAACAAGTGATATATAAAGAAGAGGAAGGAAAAGATACCTTTACGGCAACAAATTCAACACCATCAGGCAGATTTAATGGAATTAATTCCGAACGGTGGTTAGTTTTGACTGCGATCAGTACACCTCCACCTCTGCGAGTAGGTCGATCATGTCGATAGATAAAAAAGTCATTTGATAAAATTTCACAATCAGAGATTGATGGGTTCAACCAAGTCTCTGAGAATGCAATAATGTCAAACTCAAATGAAGCACTATTCAAGAACAAGGTAGAAAGTTTGGATAACAGACCCCTAACATTCTGATAGGCTATATGCGGACTGAGGGACAGAACTAGTTTTTTGAACTAGACCCTACATTTGAGTATATACTAAAAGAGGGCAAGCTGACGGGCGTTGGCCTAACTCGATTTTTTTGCCTAAACTCATGGATAATCATATCTGGCAGCCAAAATTCTGGGTTGCATATGATGGAAAATGCTTCGGCTGGAACACTTATGTTGAAGGAAGCTACATCACGAGGTTGGGCAAAATTAAACTTTGTAATCGAAACACTTGCTGAGGATTTGCTCGCAATATACGCGGCAATTTTCTCGCAAGTAGTTTCAGGGGACAACCTAGACACAAAAACTTGCTTGCGTGGTGCAATCACAGCTAGAAGTGGAGGCTGAGAAGGAATCGAAACACTGGCAACAGGTTCAGGCGGTGCAATTGGGGAACGAGCTAACCGATGTGACGGTGGTTTATTTAAAGTATCACCAGTATCTTGATTCAGGGAGGGAGGTAAAGGAGACAAAGCATAGTTCCTGGTGATGAAGTGATTTATGGGAAAATGTGAGGTGATAATAGTAAAAAAAACATATAGAAAAATCGTACGTTCGCGACCCGTAATTTAATTTGAAAGAAACCAACAGAGATAAATTATTGTGTAAATACTCGGTAAAATGCTACATTAAATCTCTTTTAAAATAAATTAATCGCTATTGAATATTCCGTTCCATTTCGCAGATTTTTCGCTTTTTACTAGGTTAAGCCAAAGTCGACTTATATTTCGCGTACGTTCGCGACCACATTTTTATTGCTATCATCATGAAAACTAAAACTCGATGATCCCAATTATTTTCACTAAACATAGAGCTAACAAAGGGGTATCGAGGCGCAAAAAAAAAGGTGGGGAATATTTTGGTTTTCTATCTTTTTTGTACGTAAAAAGCGTACGAACGTACGTTCGCGACCCGCGGAAATGCCCATATGTGAAAAAAGTATTTGGTCGTAATGTGGAAAATTTTTACAGATTGGAAGCGTTATTTCTTTAGTTATACTCGTACAAATCTTTATGATAAGATCAAGTTGTTAGTTTAGTATTTTGACTTACAGACCAATATTTATTCAGACTTCTTAAGACATACGTTGTTTTGTTTTACCGTTTTGTCTTTGTAACCACTCATCCGATTGTTTGGAAATTTGGACACAATATAGAATTAAGTCCGAGGAAGCCATTGGTATTAAAATCTCAATTTTAACATTTTAGTGCCACAATAACTAACTACATGAAACATTTTTTGGGTTTTTTTTGTACGTTTAATAATACTCAAGAAATGAATGTATAATTTAACGATTTTTTTAATTTTATAAAATAAAAATATAACATGAATAAGGGGAAGAAAATTTTGTTGTCTCTTTTTTAATGAAAATGGCTCTTTTTTGAAATTTTTTGGTGTAATTTAATTTTTTCAAGTGGCAACCGTGGGCAGTTAAACATTAAAACAGCTGTAGTCAGGAGAGAGCTCTCTCGTGCTTACCAACACAAGCACATTTTTCTGTCCTCTCCATTTGGCCGTACTTGATCTAGTGCAGGGCAGGCCAAAGCGAGAGCTGGTCATGATCTAGCGCCAAACTCGTTTGTACCGGAAGCTTTTTATTCGAAATCGAGAACACGAAAACGAAACGAACTTATAAAAAAGTAGTTAAATTGAAAACATGCCTAAATATTGTGCAGTCTTTTGTACAAAGTATTTTAATATTTAAAACATAAATTAAATGAGGATATCAAAGACGAATTTGCTTAATCTGCTTCGCAGCAGTTTATTTTTATAAGCTTTTGTGCACATTTACCACAATTTTAGTTTGGCGTTCCGCAAGTCAAGCATAGCTCAGCCCCAGAATGGCGCTAGGCAGCTTCTTGAAGAAATTTAAAGAATCCCGGAGTGGCCGACAAGTAGACGGAAAGCAGAATAGAATCAAGTATACTTTACACAACAATGGCAGATGGAAAACTTCAAGTGATATATCAACACTTGAACTGTAAAGCTCTTACTAGAGTCGAATTTGTGCCACAAATGCCACAAATCCAAGTAAATGAACGCAGCAAAGAATTGTTATTAGAAGTAATTCATATTTTATGGTTATATTGCGTTTCCAATTTGAATATCTCAATATTTCACCAAGACAGCCATGTAATTAGAAGAAAATCTGTAATCACAGTCGGTCAAAGTGCCTTTAAATCTTATGTCTTAGGGCAGAGATTTGCCTCATATTTCACGGTGCGGCCTCGAAGCAAGTGTTCAGTTTCAATGAATATGTTAACAACTCTTCCCAACTGCAGCAGCATAAATTGTATGGCCTGCAGTGGCAAATCTTCCAGAGAGAAGCTAACAAGCACGAACAGATGTAAATATGTATGGGAGAGGCTAGATATGGTTGAACTACATATAGAAAATATTTGCATAGAGCGTAGTATTTCATTAGGAGATAAAGCAACCTGCCCTGCACACAACAACAACAACAACTTATTAGTTTAGACAAAAATAAATTGCATAAATATTTTAGGCCAGGACATGTGGCCTCATCGGGAGCCAACAAGTCAACGGGTCAGGCAGCAGCAGCAGCAGAAGATACATTTTACAGATTTTAATTTGTCTGGCCGTTAAGCAAACTGTGTAAGTGTATAAGTGTATAAGTGTTAGTGGTCAGGCGATAAGGCAGCAAGACACACATCTTACTAATTGTTTCATTTTGCCTGCGAGGCAGGCAAACATTTCCAAATTGTATATTTTAGATGTAGACACACATTTTGCATTTTAACAAAATTCAATTTGCTGCTGCTGACACTTGAAGGCGCACTCAGCCAGATATGTCTCCGCCCCCCCTCTGTGGCCTAATTGCCTGGCCAGCAATTAATAAAACATGGCAACGTCAAAAAGGAGTTAATAAAGACAGAACGGGAGTGGGACTGAGCGACATGAATATGCGTTGGCAAATGACGCACCAAATGGCATGGCAGCCAAGTTATTGGCCCCGCAATGTATGCAATGGCATTTTTTGCTGCTGCCGCCGCGATTTATGCTTATCAATATGATCAATATGCGTTGTAAACATGCCAAGCGTGTAAAATATGTGAAAATCATGCGAAATGAGATTGGTATTGGCAAAGTGGGAAAAAGAAACACCAGCACAACGAAAAAATGAAAAAAGCAGACGATTGACATGCGGCGGCAACGGCACCAGCTGTCAGTAATAAAATGCATTGAAAGAAGATACCCAAAATGGCTTTGGATTTCACAAATTTTGCCGCCAAATTTTAAAAAAGCGCAAAGACCTAAAATAAAGTTATATAAAATAAAAGAAGAATACAATAACAACATAATATAATATAGCGTTAAGGCAGGTTAAGTTGGCAAGAAGCCAAAGATGTTGATATTATAAGTTAAGTTGGCCAGGAGCCCCAAATAATTCATATAAACATTTCATAATATCCAAATACTTCATAGAAAGCAAGAAGTGGTAATAAGAGTTAAGTTCGCAAGACCGTTAATTTGGCAAGCCCACCTCACGTGCACTCACGCAAGCTAGCAAACCGGTCCTTAGGGCTCTTGACAGTCTGGTGGCAGTTCTTCAGGGAAAGAGATCCCGCGTAACCCGTCAGTATGGCATTAAAACGCGTGACTCTAAAATTACTATACGGAAATTCGAGAAGGCTAGCGCCACCGCCATATATGATCCATTCACTCAGTTCTATAAATGGAAGTAGGAAGTAAAAAAGTGTGAAAGGAAACAAACGGTGCAACGAGACCTAAGTATTTCTGAAGTAAAATGAATATAGAAATAAGTGGTTTCTTCCTTTTACTGGGTGCCTTTTAACTTTCCCTCTCCTTTGGAGACTAGAATCCCGTCCCGCTTCTACCTTTGAAGTTAACTATCCAGGATCACAACTCTTCTTTTTCCACCCTTTCAGGAGGCGAGAATTCCTTCCCGCTCCTACCGCTGTAGTTAATTATTTGAAGGCAAGAATCATTTCACGCTTGGTATACCCAATTTTTATACCCTCGCAAAGGGTATTATAATTTTGCCCAGAAGTTTGCAACGCATAGAAAAATTCATTTACGACCGCATAAACTACATAAACTACTGTATGTATATATATTCTTGATCAGGTCGACGTGCTGAGTCGATTGAGATTTGTCCGTGCGTCAGTCCGTCTGTCTGTCTGTTTCTACGCAAACTAGTCTCTCATTATTAAAGCTATTGAACTGAAACTTTGCACAGAGTCTTCTTTCGGATCGGATGACTATATCTTATAGCTGCCATGGGAACCATCGGTCAAAAAATGGGTCTTACTGAGAAAAACTTTTTTGTTTTTAATGTTAGCGTCCTTTAATTTAGCTTATATTAATATTATATGATTTTAAACAGATTTGCAAATTTTGGTCAAGATCGCATGACTATATCTTATAGCTGCCATAGGAACCATCGGTCAAAAAATGGGTCTTAGTGAGAAAAACTTTTTTGTTTTCAATGTTAGCGTCCTCAAACTCAACCATTATTAATATTATATGCTTTCAAACTGATTTGCAAATTTTGGTCAAAATCGGATGACCATATCTTATAGCTGCCGTAGGACCGATCGGTTGGAAAATGGGTATTAGTGAATTAGTAAATCGTTCTTAAGGTCGGTGATTCTTAATATTCAACGCTTTCAAACTAATTTGAAAAAGTTGATCGACATCGGGTTACTATATCTAATGGTTGCCATAGAACCGATGTGTCGAAAATGGTTCTTAGTAAGAAATTTTTTTTGCTTTTAATGTTAGCGTCCTTAAACTCACTGATTACTAATTCTATATGCTCTCAAATATATTCGCAAATTTTGGTCGAATTCGGATGTCTATATTCTAAACCTAAATCCAATGTTAAGTAATATGCAATCCGGTTTCCGGAAGCACAGAAGTTGTATCACGGCATTCATAAAGGTCACTAATGATATTCGTAAGCAAGTTGATAACAGTCAGGTAACAATTCTGACATTACTTGACTTTAGCAAAGCCTTCGATACGGTAAACCATAAAATTTTATGTACCAAACTAGCCAAATTTTTTAATTTCTCAATCTTATCTCTTCGGTCCTATGTGGAAGAAGACAGACGGTGATTACCGATCTTGAGAAGTCAGCAGTTTTGTCTCTAAAACGTGGTGTACCTCAAGGGTCAATTCTTGGTCCACTTCTGTTCTCAATATAAGTAAACGATCTCCCTGTTTCATTGTCTAACTGTATTGTTCACATGTATGCCGATGATATCCAGCTTTATGTCCGTTGTCCCTTAGAAAGAATAAACGAATGTGTAAATCTATGTAACAGTGAATTGTCTAATGTTAGTAGGTGGCCTATTTGTAATGGTTTGTCACTTAATCCGTCAAAATGTAAGTGTATTGTTACACTGCTCGCCACTTGAATAGAACACCCTGTATGCTCTCTTTAAAACTGCTCGTAACTCGAAAACGAAATGGTAGAATAACGGTATATTTTGGATATTATCTTTGTGCAAGCATTCTTCGCTCTTTCTGGTATATTCCAAGTTTTGGAATAGAACCGTTATAAAGTTGTTTGCACTTTATGTGAGCATTCGCACAAATTCAATGGAGTTTTTGCGCCACTTGAATAGAACATGCATTTTATTTGGTCGGTATCGTTGACACGTGCACACAAATTTTGGTTTACTTAAACTTTTTGCTTTAATTGAAGTGTATATAAAATTAAAAAAAATTAAAATGGGGCGTGGCACTTCATTATCTGAGTCGGAGAAAGGAAAAATCCAAGCTTACAAGGATTCTGGCCTTTCTATTGCCAAAATAGCAAAAAAAAGTCGACAGGAGCCGTCACGCCATAACAAATTTTTTAAATAATGAGGCTAATTATGGTAAAAACATGCAGGGCCGCACCCACAGTGTGCTTACCATCGCGGACAAGCGACTTATATTAAGAGAAGCTTCCAATTCGCACGACTCTTTGGCCAAGATAAGGGAAAAATGCAACGTTAAAGCAAGTTTGACAACCATGCGTCGTGTTATTAATAATGCTACTCACCTGAAGAGACTAAAAATCAAGAAGAAGTCACCTCTTAACCCAGTTCGGAAGTTACAACGCCTTAATTTCGCGCGCGCACGTGTCACCTGGACTTCGGAGTGGCAACGTGTTGTCTTTTCGGACGAAAAAAAGTTTAATTTGGAGGGCCCCGATGGCTACAGCTACTATATTCATGATCTTCGAAAAGCTTGATAAGTTGCACAGCAGTGCTGGAGGTATTATGGTATGGGAGGCCATTTCCTATTATGGCACCTGTGAGCTTAAATTTATTCCAACCACCATGAATGCGTTGTGTTATAATGGTATATTGAAAGAGGCCTTTCCACACCTTCAAACTCTTTTTGCAAATCTAAAATGGATTTATCAACATGATAATGCCCCTATACATACGGCCCGGATTGTTAAATCGTATATAGCGAGCCAAAACGTGGAGTTAATAAACTGGCCACCCTATTCACCGGACTTGAATATCATTGAGAATGTGTGGGGATGGCTAACACGTGAAGTATATGGATCAGGTCATCAATATTCAAGCGTTCCCGAACTAATTGCAGCTATCAAATTAGCATGGGGCTCGATATCGTTGAATTATTTCGTAAAATTGTATGCATCCCTTCCAGACCGAATGTGTGAGGTTTTGGAGAAAAAAGGAGGCTCAACACACTATTAAAAACTTTTTTTGGTTTAAAAACATGTTAGTAATTTCTTATTTAAGTAATATTGTTAGTTGAATAGGATTGAAATATTCTTAAATGGTTTTTGGATAAAGTGTCCTATTCAAGTGGTGCAAAATGAAGACTCCAAAATTTGTTATTTATTGGTTAACAATGTTTTTTGTATACCTAAAATTTTTGAATAATTTTGTAATTTTCGTCTAATTACTACATTTAAATAAACTTTATAAGAAAACAAAAAATATTTTCTTAGATGGCTTGGTTTAGCAGCAATTAACTATAGAAAATCGACTTTAGAGGTGTCCTATTCAAGTGGCGAGCAGTATATACACAAAAAACCGCTGAGCACTGAAAGCCTGCCGCACTTAATCGTTAACAGCACACCGATAAATTATGTCGAGCAGGCGCTAAATCTCGGCATAATTATTAACAACACTCTATCATGGAGTGATCATGTGATTAAATCCACCGGAAAGACCTTTGAACTTCTAAGACAGCTTTCGTTAACCCAGCAGTTTTTACCTACCGATCTTAGGCTATTGATAGCAAAAACATATCTGTCACCCATGCTCTGCTATGGAGTTGAGATATTTGGAAACTGCGATATAGCTTCTCAGCGTAGGCTTAATGTTACAGTCAATAGTATTGCTAGATACGTCTACAATGTCAAGCGAAGAAAACACATTACGGGGTTTGCTACACAAATCTATGAACTTTATTTTAAGTCTTGAACTGATTACAGAAGCATGATACTTTTGCACAAGGTAATTTGCACGTAAGAACCAAGCTATTTATATGATGAATTATGCTTCAGCACATTTGCTAGAAACAAAAACATAAACAACGTACGTCAAAACTTAACCTGTTCAGAGCGGCAATTTTTCGTTCACACTGTTCGTCTGTGGAATCAATTACCTACACAAATAATAATAGTTAGTAACGCAACGCAGTTCAGGGTCAAACTAAAAGTATTTTTAATAGGAAACAATTAAAAATATCATTTAAATACACAAATCATAAAAATAATATTAAAAATCTGTCTTGCTACATATGTATTAGGTTAAGAAGAAGTAGGATTAATGATTTAAATACTATGATCTTTTTTGTATGTGACTAGTGCATTAACGTAAAAGGTTATCCTTGTAGCACTAAGAATTAAGAAATTATTAAATAAATAAAAAAAAACACCCTATTGTACATATATGTGCCAGTGGAGTTAGTGATGTAAGGATATGTAAATTTAAAACAGCTTTACACAGCCCAAAGGGCCACCACCCGAGCTTCTCTCAATCTCTTGGCATGTGTGCTTGTAATTTTCGCACAAGAGAAAGGGACCTACAGCTTAACGCTGAATCCGAACGGCAAAGTTTGAGAAGCTTTTTCATGGCTAGTTACTTTTTCACAGCTGGCGCCAATAGCTGGTGAAGGTGACCGGATGTGTAAAAGCTATTTTCTATAGAAATAAAACATCTTTTTATTAGATGGTCCGAGGCGGGCTTGAACCCACGGCTCCTGCACAGCAGGCCGACACACTACCAAATGCACCACACCCGGACACATGTAAGATATGTACATAAGATCGGACCTCAAAACGGTAAAATAGAAAAAAGTAGGTCTCGGTATTCCCAAAGCAAATATTTGTTGTATAATTAATAATTGTAAAAATCAAAATTTTAAAAAATAAAGCCTTAAAGTTTTGAAAAAAATAATAATACAACACGTTTACCAAATTCAAATTTGTATTACAAAGCTATTAGTTCATTTCAATTGCTGTCATCTTTTGAAATTCAAAAAGGCAACTACACTTGTGAAAATATGGCAGAAGAGACTGCTGTTCTTTTGGTCGGCTTATTAAGACCAATTTTTTATAACACGCAATCCTTAAGGATCGGCTGTTGATGCTGATCAAGAATAAGAGATAAATAAATGACTGGCTAGTTGAAATCGCATACATAAAAAAAACAAATCCAGTAAATTAGCACTGTGCCCTCTTTTTGGTTCTGAAATTCGAATCAATTTTTAAAATAAATTCACGCGTACTATAGTAGTATTAATATCTTTTAAACCATTAAAGTCGCCATCTTTTTGAAAGCACCGTAACTTAAGTAAGGTTTAGGGCAATGAAATTTATATTCTTAGAACCAATATCATGGTGGTTAACACTGAGAAAAAATTATATATAAATTTTAGCAACAATTACTTAATATTATTGAACAATTTAAAAGTTGGAAAATTTGTATTTTGATAGATACAGTAAAATACTATTTAGCAATATCAACACTAGACCTGTCCGATAAACCAAACTTGAGAAATCCAGATTTTAAAAAACCCTTTTTTTAATTTTTTCGTGTTTGATGATTTTCGAAATTGTTAATAAAATTAACAAAAAATTTTTTTGCAAAACCGAAAATAACGTTATGTTGGGCATGTCGAGATCTAGTTTCGGATTTTTTTTTATTGAAATCAAAAATGGTTAGATTTTTAACTGTTTGGTTTATAAAAGAATGACCCATATAAATGAAACAATTATGTGACAATGCAATAGTCCATTATACCTTTATAAAAATCGATTTTAATAAAAATCTACCGTGCTCTTTTAAAGATGTTCAAGAATTAAGGCTTAACTCCTACTGGAGGTACCTTAACCAATTGTACGATTAATTGAATTTTTTATATTGCGTTCCCAATGACTCTGTCTACTTTTGCTGAATTTTGCAGATTTTTATCTTAAGCCATTAAAAACCAAGTTGCAAGTATGTACAATAGTACCCATAAAACGCGAACCGAGGCTTTATTCGTAAAACTGGATATGAGGTGATGTTTACAGAAGTCCCTTGTATCAGAATTTACGGGTCTAATGCCGGGATTTTTTTTAGTGTTGTGTTGTGTAACAATAACTTTAGAGCCTATTCGCCCCCGTTGAAACTCGATATTTTTACTTTAGATTTTTCTCGCATTCTATACAACAAAAAGCTTCAGATAGTGCGGTAAGACCATGACCTTAAAAATGTCATATTCAGGAGGTCCAATCTAGTGTAGATAACTACATGTAAGATGTAAGATATAAAAAGGCGCAATGACATCGAGGTACGAGTTGCCAGTGATGTGCGAATGACGGGAACTGTGATTGGACCTGTGATAGGAGCGGAATAACTGTGATCCACCACAGCCTCTCCGTCCTAGTTGACGCTGAATGCTGGCTTGAAAATTTATGATATGTTCTGTGTGGTTGCAGTGTTTGGAGGCTCTAGAGGCTGCTTGACGTGGTTGCTTGACTGCTGGTTTGCCTAGTTTTTTCGCAGGAACGTGGGATCCATATGTTGTTCAAATGTTTGAGCGACGATTTTTTCGTAAGATCGAACTTCCAATTGATGTATTGACGTGAAGATTTCAGCTGGATGTCGTCGTGTTGACTGGACATGTGATGCTGTAGCTATGTCGTCGGTGCTGTGCGAGTGTAGATCCGCCAATCACCTATGACAAGGTGAATTCGACTGGACCAAGGGTTTTTGAGTGTCTATTTATGCCAGGCTGAAGAAGCTCCTTGAACTCTGATATGACGTTTTCATGCAGTTCAGCTGTGAATGTGACCATGTAAAATTTCGCCGTCTGCTGTATAACATTCGTATGTATGAATTTGTAGATGAGCGGAGTGTACATGTGCAGGGCTTAGACTGCTCCAGTGTGTGTGTGTGGCTGGTAGACTCAGCAATGTATCACTATAACTATAAACTAATTTAGTTATATTTAATCAAATAGATTTAACTGAACCACTCGATAGATACTAAAGTATCAATATTTTAGAGCCCTTTAAAAATTAAAAAAAAATCCATTATTTTGACCTGATCCGTGCTTGAAATGAGCATTTTCGGATTGATCCAAGCCTTTTAGGATTGTTCCAATCCTTTCGTGCTGGATTCAACTAGAATCTTGATCAAAACAACTTTTTTGGACTTGATTTTAGCTTGGTTTTTTTTTCTGTGTAGAAAAAAGTATTTTCGAAGCAATCTAAAATGTGTCTTCGAAGAGATAAAAAGAAGTTTCTTAATTGAGAAGTTTTTACTCTTTTATTAGTTCTTTTGGTGATCTGGTCGAGTGTAATTATAATCTATATTTTATTGTATATATAACGAAAACTGATCCAAGTCCTAATGAACCGAACTAAGCTTCACACAGAGACAGCCCGCCCATTCGCTCTCTCTTTGTCCCTTCCACACACATGAGCCTGGGTAAATTCCTGCACTTCAACGGCATTAAGTTCGTAATGCCGTGTGTAATTATTCTTTGTTTAAATATTTTACAAAGATGCACTTAAAATGTCAGCGCGAAAAACTGACAACCTTTGCCTCGAATTTTTTTTGTCCCTCTTTACCCAGAGTCACACACAACACACACACACGGTTCTATGATGATTTCTTTCTCTTTTGCGTAGCATTTTGCACATTTGCATTTTTATGAACATTTTGCTGGTCGTTGTTTGTTTTTGTCTTACCCTCAAACTCAACCCCCTTTCTCCAGCTACCATAATGCATGTCTTTTATATGCGCATACACTAAATATGCATTATGTACATGTGTGTGTGTGTGTGTGTGTGTGTGCAGGCATTAAAGTATATTAAATTACTTAAGTAAAAGCAGAAACAACAACTACGAATAAGACATATGCCCAGCTATGAAAGCATAATTTCTGCCACATAAATCTTTGGGGCAAACAAAAATTAGTTACACTCGACGAAAAAGAAAATAAGAAGGCAAAAGCAAGGGTAAATTATGCCCCGCTATATGTCAGCCGCCCCGCCCCTTTGGCATTTGTCACACAGCAGGAGGCTAAGAGGGAGTCCCCCCCCCTTCCATGCTTAATCAGAAATTATTTGAAAATGTAAAGTCGACATGTCGACGCACGCACAGCGAATGCAACTCACCTCCTCTCACTCCTCCTTCGGCTGCTGCTGTTGCTTTTCTTGCAATTTGCACACACCACGACCCCATGACCCATATTCTGGCTAACAAAAGCAATGCAAAAGAAAGAAAAAACAAACCAAAGACGTGGCCAACTTTCATGGACTAATACAGGAGACTTGGCTGGTGCATGCTGTGATGATGCAGCGGCAGCCCTCTCACTGAGAGTCGTGGCTCATTTGTTTTGTCGACGCACAAAAGTATGCTACAAAAACAGCAAGAAACGCAAGTCGCAAAAATTGGTCACGGATGGCGAAGAGTGGGTTCCCTTGAGAGTTAAGATTGGGAAATCTACATTGTACTAAGTCGAAGCAAATATGTATTGATAGGGGCCTTAGTTTGCGGCTCTTTCTTAAGAGCTTTTCATTTTAAAGATATGTATTACAAAATGTAAGTTTCTTTGTCAGAAAAATTGTTTGAAAAAGGTTCTCTGATCACCAGTATACCCAATTTAAGGGTATCCGAGCAAACAACAGAACTCGCATATTAGTTTTGCGGTTTGCAGGAGTCAAGACAAAGGCAACCTACCTCCTACTCCTCAGGCCACCTCCATCTTGAACTAGTTGGCAAGTCTGTGTCTTTCATTTGTTGTGCTCACATCCCCCCACCACCCTGTAATAATAACTCATGTTAACCGAAAACCGTGAGCTGTCGTCTTCTGTTTTTTTTCCTCCTTCTGCCCCAAAAAAAAAAGAAAAAAACTTTTCGCGCACAATCAGTTGCATTTCAACATGGCGTGTTGCATTGTTGCCTTTTGCTTATAATTTACTTTTACTTGTGCTCGTTGGCTTTGTGTTTTTGTGGCGTGTAAAATATTTGCACAGCCAAAGACGACAACAACGAAGACGACGACGACGACGACCAGGACAATGCTTCCCGCATTAACCATAATAATTTACCCAGCCATTGCAGAGGCAAAAGTTTCCAAATGGAGAACATGTTCGGGCTATGACTGTTGGCATTGTTAATCAGCCAAATGCCAACAGATGGTAAACAAAAATCCATGAAATTGCAATTTATTTACCAATCTTAACTCTTATTATTTTAATAAGTTTTTAAAACTTTTAGCTTTTGATGAACTTGTAGTGGCGCTTGGTACAACGAAATCAGAAAACAAAAACAAAAATTTAATTTTTTTAAAATCCCTAAAATTATACATAGTTATTTAAAATGATCCAAGTTGATATGGACATAAAGGAAATCGATGGTTAATAAGTTTATTATAGTTAGAGTAGTTTTGATTAAATTAAATTCCAACAAATTGAAAAACCGTTTGATTAACTAATACTATCGATTGATCAGTGGGCGCTGTCAAACGTCAAGATGACAACCCTAATGTCCAGGGCATGTGAACTGTATTGCCGCAGACAGGTTAGTTGGCTTTGCTAAAGCCCACCTTCTGTTTTTCCGTTCGTTACCGTCAAGCTAAACGCATCGTGCCTCTCAAAAATTCAAAAAGTCTAGTTCGAAATTGTGACAACAGTCTAAACCTAAAGAACAATTACTTAAAAGTGCGAAAACTAAACGAGAAAGACAGTGCTGCGTGTAAATCGTAATTCGATCGGAGATCCATTCAGTTAGGGGCGTGCTAGTCCCCAAAAGGGTAATTAACTAGTGAAAAATGTTTCTAGTGGCGACGGCGCTTAAATGCACCATCCGTTCATGCATATTTGCAGGGAGTGGCCCCAGGTGATAGCGGTGCTAACCTCAATTGTGCATCCAGTAGTCAAGTGGTCATGCGGTGATCGAGCCATGAGAAGAGTCCAAAAATAGACCATAGAAGTCTCAATTAAGCTGTCCATAGGAGACTCCCCTCGAGTTGGAGTCTCTTACATGTGCCTCCAGAAGTCTCATAGCAAGCTTCCCCCAGTGCACTGGGGAGTCCACTGCAGTGGAGTCTCAATTCTCGTGCACATATAAACGCCCTCTTGGAGTCTCACTAAAAATAATAACAAACAAAAGCTATCTAAAAATAGCATGCATTTACTGAACTAAAATTATTTTTTTTTGGTAAAATTATTTTTGATTTTGCCATTTTTCTACACGAATTCACATTGGAAATTATCTACATATACAAACTCTTGAATTCCAAATTACATTTAACTTCTATTCATTCTAATTAATACATGCACACTATACATTTATTTCACAGTACAACACTAAAAAAGACCCCGGAATGGGACCCTTAAATTATAATAAAAGGGACCTCTGTAAGCATCACTTCATACCCAGTTTTTCAAATAAAGCCTCGGTTCGCGTTTTATGGGTACTTTTGTACTTGCAACACACAATGACAACAATTATATCTTAGATTTTAAGGGCTTAAGATAAAAATCTGGAAAATTCAGCAAATGTGGACAGGGTCATTGGGAACGCAATACAAAAATTCACTTCAATCGTACAATTTGTTAAGTTACCTCCAGAAGGAGTTAAACCTTAATTCTTGAATATCTTTAAAAGCGCACAGTAGATTTTTATTAAAATAGATATTTATGATGGTATTATGGACTATTGCATGTCTCTAAGAGATGTTACTCGACAGCCAAAAAACCGCGATATGGAGTACCATTTTTAGACACACCCACAAACCGTTTCATATAGGCCATAAACCAGACCTAAAAATAGACAGAACTGCTGTTTTCAGTTATACCAACGAAGCCTTGGTTCGCGGTTTATAGGCATTTTTGTACTAGCAATTGCCGTAGAGCAACATTGGCCATTTAGGCAAATCCAGCTTCACCAAAATTATGGAATTAATCTTATGGGTAAATTGCTTTATTACCAGCAGAAAAACAGGTAATTTGATTTGAATCCTTCAGTTGAAGGCATCTTAGCGTATCGCGGTTTGTTCACCTAAGACATTTTTCGACAGAATTTAGCTTTTTCTTAGTGGAAATGACGACTTTTAATTAAAGGATTAATTTTATAATTTTGGAGAAGCTCCTGATACCCAAATGGTCAATGTTGCTCTAAGGCTGATGTCAGAGTGCGCGCGATAAGCGATGCTACGCGAGAAGCGATAATACTTCTTGCTATGAGCAATGCGAGAAGATGGCATTGTGAAAGCTTTGAGCGAAGCGAGTTGCATTGATCAACTTTAATTTGCTGTCAGAGTTTACCATGATTTAATAATACAAAATTAGGCCAGTAGTGACAGCAAGCAGCTCAGACAGCGCGAGCTTTATTTTCTGTTATTATTGTGAGCGCAATTCCTTGAGAGCAGTAAGTTGCATTACTCTATTTTAGTTATTAGTGTGGACGTGTTGGATTCAGACAAATAATATTACGATTAATTTTGTTAACAAAAATGAAGTGTCCACCCACTCAACCGAAATCGAAATGAAAAAGGAGAGAAATATATTACAATTATATGGGTCATTCTTTTTGAAACCGAACGGTTTTAAAGTTCACCATTTTTGATTTAAATAAAAAAATATCCGAAATAAGATCTCGATACTTCTACCAACACGTGATTTTAAGTTTTGCAAAATACATTTTTGTTAATTTTTTAAACAATTTCAAAAATCGTCAAAAACGAAAAAATGGATAGAAGGGTTTCTTAAAAATTTGATCTCTCAGGTTTGGTTTATCGGACAGGTCTCGTGTTGATATTGCTGAATAGTATTTAACTGTATCTATCAAAATCCAAATTTAATAACTTTTCAAATTGTTTAATAATATTTAGTAATTGTTGCTAAAGTTTATATAAAATTATTTCTCAGTGTTAACCACCATGATATAGCTTCTAAGGATATAATAATTATTGCCCTAAACAAAACTTAAATTATGGTGCTTTCAAAAAGATGGAGACTTTCCTAGCAAGCATTTTATGAAATTTCGGATCACATTCAAGTCTTTTTCGAGTCCTCCGTCTGATTAAAATAGTCATAAATGCACTCGTTTTCTGATCATAAATGAAACTTTTGTCGGGAGAAAATGGTACCCTAGCCGCGACTCTTCATAAAGCGTCGTTTTTAACCCGTTTTTCTGATCAGATTCAAATAATTTTCGAGTCATTTGCAAGTCTTTTTCGAGTCGTTTTTGAATGATTCACATTTTGAACAAATGCATGAGTCATTTTCGAGTCTTCCTTAAATCGCACATGAAACTTATCTCTTTTTAATCATCAAATGGGCTCGAAAAAGACTCGGTAAGGTGAGGAATCTCCTAATGATCTTTCAAATGCTAGGCGGGTTTTATTGTTTAAAAGATATTAATTTTTGAAGTCATAAACAAATAATAATATGCCCTTAAATAAAGTTTTGCCACGAAGTCAGTTTTAGAGCTATGTGATTGACACTTGTCAAGTTTGCTTTATATTTATCAAGCTTTTCTAAAATGTCCACTTCTCGCAGATCGGACGTCTATATCATATTTCGGTCATTTTTCAGTGTCAAGATCTAATTTCGGATTTTTTTTATTTAAATCCAAAATGATGAATTTTAAATCCGTTCGGTTTCAAAAAGAATGACCCATATTGATGATTTACAATAAGAAGAAGCTAAGAATGCAACAATAAATACGTGCGATCTGAGCGAGCTCAAGCTAGAAAGCAGGTTGCAAACTGCTTTCTCGCATCGCTATCGCTTTATCGCATACACTCGCATATCGCTCCGCCCTCACTCTGACACCTTTTGAGCGATTGCATTAAAACAAGAAAGAAAGTCGGTCAAGCCCGACTATAACATACTCTGCACCCTTAATGTCGCAGCTCGCATTTGGTCACGAGTCAAACGGCCAGTTAACACACAACGCAGTGCGCTCTCTAAGTCTCTCTCTCTCACTAAGATTGCTTCTGCTGAACGCAATGCTTAGGTTATGGGTGGGGTGGGTGGGTGGTGTTAACTGACCGTTTTTTGCTCACAACTTGAGTATCGTTCATCCGATCTTTATCATTCCTTCAGCAAATCGATAAATAATTTTGAGTACTAGATACGAAGTACGAACCTTCTATCATCAAAACTGTAGGAGATATGACGTTTTTTCCAAATTGAGGGGGCGCGAGGGGGCTTGGCAAAAATTAAAAATAAACTTGATCTGCCTGCAAGTATAAGAAATATATGTCCGATACATGTCAAACCTCTATCTCTTACCATCTCTGAGATCTCTTCGTTCATACGGACGGACGGACAGACAGACAGACGGACATGGCTATATCGACTCGGCTGTTGATGCTGATCAAGAATATATATACTTTATAGGGTCGGAAATGATTCCTTCTCCCTGTTACATACTTTTGCACAAACTTAATATACTCTATGTACCTTCGGTACAGAGTATAAAAAGGTTGCAGTGGTTTATCGCGTTCTCGCCCAATATTATCGCATCGCTTCTCGCGCGCACTCTGACATCAACCTTAGGCAATTGTTTGTACAAAGATACTCAATAGAGTATTTAAAAACGCAGTTCGGTCTATTTTTATCTCTAGTTTATGGCCTATAAGGACTCGATAAAGGGTGATGTCAAATGTGGTACCATCTCTTAAGGACACATTTTATTAGTCAGCATCTCAATGTATTTAAAATCTTACAAAATTCTATCGAGTGGTTTTCCATTGATTCCATTTTCTAAGTTAGATCTCTATGGGCGGGGTACTAACCGCTTGTCCATTGGAGGCGGGAATTTAGTACAACAATTGTGGTGACTCCCTTCATCTTTGGTGAATTTTCCAAAATTGTAGATCTCATCTTTTTTTGACCAGCAACAGATGTTATTGCTGTGTGTTGCTAGTATAAATGTGCATATTAAACGCGAACTTGACGTGATCAAGAAAAACTGGGTATAAGGTGTTGCTCCCTGATGCCTCTAGTTTCATAATTTATTGGTCCCGTTCCCAGGCAATTTTGAGTGTTCCGCTGTGTTATATTTATTATTAATGTTAACTTTCAGCCACCTTGCCCTTTCACGTTCGCATTCGTTTTGATTTTTGATTAACGAAACCAGTTTTACGTATAGTTAAATTTTGTGAATAAATAATGGAATTGAATATGAACTAAGGT
This sequence comes from Lordiphosa magnipectinata, assembly GCA_037044535.1. Taxonomy (NCBI): domain Eukaryota; kingdom Metazoa; phylum Arthropoda; class Insecta; order Diptera; family Drosophilidae; genus Lordiphosa; species Lordiphosa magnipectinata. The sequence goes on from JBAMBO010004340.1 coordinate 65,128, forward strand.
GTTTAGTGATGGAAGCCATGCCAACCCTATGGGAACCGATGTCGTAATTATCTCTGGAAAAAGGGGTCGTTTCATTTTCTCCACTTCTTCTACTTCTACGTTTCTACTTCTCCAGAGTTAAAAATTTGGTTGAATTCACCCAGAAGCCTTGTGATAAATTTGATTGGCGCATTTAAGATAAACTCCACTGGAATACGATCTTCTCCTGGGGCTTTGCCCATTTCCAAACTCGACGATAACCATTTAAAACCTTAATTTATATAAAGTATACAAGCTACGAGGGTATATATACTTCGGTCGAGCCGAAGTTAGCTTTCCACTATTTTTTTTATTCAATTTGACGCAATTTGTTGTATATTTTGTATATTTTAGACTTAAATTTTCTTTAAGTTCTTACAAAAACTTTTAGCTATTAATTTTTCATATTTTCCAAATTTAAGAGCACTTTTTTGTTTCGCAAATTTTGCGGTTTCCAGAGACAAATTTATTAGACTTCCAGGAAAAGTTTTTGTTGCGCTTAAATTTTTGTTGAAGCTGCTGCTGTTGCGTGGCATAAGTTACCTTATTTTGGTGGCTTTCATTTATTTTGCTTGTTGGAATAAATCAGTTGCCAGTAAACCACAACATACACACACACACACACACACATAAACGGCAGAGACAAGCCAGTGAGTCAGTCATTTAGTCAGTTTGTCTGTTTTGCTGCTGCGGTTTTCACACTTTTTTATGTTTTTGGGTACTTGCCACACTTTTTGGCAAAACACCGAGTCGCAGTTATCCATGGTGTTATTTCAATTTGTTTGTTTTTTGTTGGCTTTGAGCCCAGTTCGATGACCCCCGCCGCATCGAAATTGACAGTGTCAATTATCGGCTGGGTTCTTCCCCGAGGCGGGCTTAAGTCACTGAAATTGAATTGGCTAATCTCGATATTTTGCTAATCGGCACAGAGTAAGCCAATAAATTGTTCCAAAAGGGGCTCAGAAATGCCGCTCAAATTGGAAGACCATAAATAAGCATAAGTGTCAATGAGGAAAACCCAAATATTAGCACATTTTTACACATTCCAACTAGGAGTGATAGAGGGTGTGGGGGGGAGGTGGGCATGGTTGTGGCCAAGGCAGACAGGCTGGGTAAAGTTTAACCTTTTACCGAAGAAAATGAAGAAAAAAGGAAAATTTTACCAAACATTTTTTAGCAATCTTCCAACTGTCACAAACATGAAACCTGACATTTGAGACGAGGAAAAGAAAGAAAATTCTGCGGGTTGTTTAGGTTTTGTAGTTAAATTTTAAGTCTCTTCGCTGCTTATCGATTTGCCCGAAGAAAACAACAATTTTTTAAATGATTTCTATTAAAATCAGCGATGCAGGACATTTAATAGTTATTTTCTGAGTAAAAAGTAAAAGAACAATCGTTTATTCAGTCAAATTATTTCTCTCCATCCTCTGTAGGCCACTCCAGCCCCCCAATAAGCTATTCCAACCCCAAGCTCCCACCTGAGCATCTATCCAGTTCCGGAAAGCAGCCACTTTTGTGTACACACCCGGATATTCCCTTTGGGCACAGCCCAATCCCCAGGATACAATTCCATAAAGCTTGCCCTGACCACTCTCCGCTTGATAGCCCACCAATGGACCACCCGAATCCCCCTGGCAGCTGTCATGCCCCTCGCGGCCAGCGCACAGCATGCGCCGGGTGATGGGCAACACCTGGTTATAGGCGGCAAGGCATTGTTTCCTCTCCACATGGTCCACTTCCACATAGCGCAACTCTGTCGATACGCCCTCCTCTCCCTCCTCACTCTGGAAACCCCAACCGCTCACCACCAGGCGCGTGTCATCCATCAGTTCATCTCCTGCATTGGCCAAGGGCAAAGCCTGCAGCTCATCGGTGTAATTGAGCCTGGCATTGAGAATCAGCAGAGCCAGATCATTGTCATGCGTCTGGGAATTGTAGCCAGAGTGCAGAATGATCTGCCTAAGGCTTAACAATTGCCCACCCTGGGCATGCTCTGTGGCTGCAACGCGTACCCCATAGTCGATGGCCGTCCAGGGCGGCTCAAAGCAATGGGCAGCTGTCAGCACGAAATGATCGCCTATGATGGCTCCGCCACAAATATGCTGTCCATTCAGTTGGACAGACACTTGGTACGGGAAGTCACGAACAAGGGCTAACTCACCGCCCACGATGCGGCCATCGTAGAAGGGCGAGGCCACACACAATGAGAGCAGGGAAAAGGATAAGCAGAAAAAGAAGCTCCTCATCTTGCTGAATGAAACTTTGACAAAGTATGAATGAGTGCCCGAACTTCATTGCTGATTTGCCTTTATATCAGCGAGAAGTTTGCTTATCAAGTCAATGGAGAACTTATCTGCGAGTCAACAAACTCTGACACACAAAAAAAAAATATGTAATTAAACCTGCTGACAGTTTGCCAATTTTTTTTTTTGGGTTTCAAGTTTGCCTTATCAGGAAGTCAACAAAACTATTTGCTTTGAGTAAAACTCAGGTGTTAAAATTTGCTTTTCTTTTTGCGTTATCTGACTTTGACCTAATAACCTTGATTCATAATGTGAGTGTAATGAGTAAAACACAGCATTACAATAAATACATGAGGAAAGAAAAGAATTTTGTTTTAAAAATGGAAAATAAGCAATGGTCGTATTTATAAAATTTTGTTGTTTTATTTGTGATTTTTTAGTTTGTATGGTATGAAAGTTTCTTTGTTAAGTAGGGCACAATGGAACTATTCCGATCTTTGATTAAGTTTTTTATCAATTTATATGGGAGACATAAAAATGACTCACTTCAAGTGACGATGGCATTCGATCGAATTCAATATAATATTCAAAGCTCCATATGGAACTTATTATTTTGGGAAAATCACCCCGCCTTCGTTGTGGCCATTTCAAAACTGACAATGCAACCATTTCAAAGCTGACCTTTATTTGAAACTGACTTTTGCTCATAACTTGAGTATCGATCATCCGATCTTTATCATATCTTCGGCAAATCGATAAATAATACTAATTACACTAGCTTACAGCCAAAAAGACCCATTTCTACTGAAACTGTTTTTAAGTGTAGCTTGGATTGGGGATCTTAAACATCGATTTCAAAAATTTTTCACTGCTCCGTTTTTTAAATATGAATTTTTTTCATTTTTTCGGTAGGTGCACTTACATTTTAAATCATATCTCACTTTATAATAGTCAGATAGAGCCAAGCAAGATATGAATCGAAAGGTAATTGAATGGTCAATAATCGCACAGAACACTAATTTCAATCGATCTATTTTCGAAATCGATTTTTGAGATCAATCCAAACTACACTTAAAAATAGTTTCAGTAGAAATGGGTCATTTAATTTAAATTTTTTTTTTGTAAACTAGTGTTACCAACTTTCTTTAGAATGTACGAACCATCCATGTTCAAAACTGTGGGAGATATTACGTTTTTTCCAAATGGCGGGAGCGTGGGATTACTTTCTGACATTTCTAACTACTCTCTGCAATACCTAAACTCTTTGAACATATTATAACATCTCAGTTACAACATTCATTTTCTCCTTTTAAATCACCAAACCAGCAAAGATTTGTTAAAAACAGATCCATTAAGCCAGGTATCCAGCACCTCGGAATCTACAAATTCCTGGCAAACTTCAAATAAATAAAAAAAAAATTAAAAAAATTTTTAGTTGATCCCACAGTTTCTTATCGATAGTTGCCCATCGATAGCGCGTGTAGATCGAGAGAACAGCTAATACACAGCTCAGGAATATATTGTTTTCAATTATTTTGGACGTTATGAGCTGTCATCATTCTAGGGAACCAGTAGCGTGAAAAGATTGGTAGAGGATGGTGCCAAGGAGACACTTATGCCAAATTGCTGAGGCGGACCGAAAGATGACCAAGAATTTTGGATCGTAACGATAGACAACTACAAGGCTTGAGAAGCCAATCGAGCTCCTACACCTTAGCTGCCCGTAGCTGCTGCCCGAGTCACATGGACTTTCCAGAGCCACACCAAGGTATTTAACCCCAATATACAGCTCATCCGTATGACATACAGAATCGATGTCGTCCACAATTGAATCACTTAGAGATGGGTCAAAGATCCTCATCATAAGCCATCTTGTACGAGGAGCTATGGTTTCTGTAAAACACTATTCAAAATGGTTAAGTTAATATAAATGACACTAGCACAAATAAAAACCTTCTTGGACCAACAAGTCTGGCAAACGCGAAATTTATGGAACTTACTCAACTACTGATCAGCGTCTCTCTGAGATGCGTTTGTTTCCACCCTTGGCGTGCTTAGCACTCCGGCAGCGTATGCTGTCCTTCAATAAAGCTCATTCTTCCGAGCTATTCTCATCCGATTGGCTTGAAACTCGGTTTGTAAGGATGGAATACGAAATAAAGTGAAATGGGGCGGTAACGATAACGATAACGATAACGATAACGATAACGATAACGATAACGATAACGATAACGATAACGATAACGATAACGATAACGATAACGATAACGATAACGATAACGATAACGATAACGATAACGATAACGATAACGATAACGATAACGATAACGATAACGATAACGATAACGATAACGATAACGATAACGATAACGATAACGATAACGATAACGATAACGATAACGATAACGATAACGATAACGATAACGATAACGATAACGATAACGATAACGATAACGATAACGATAACGATAACGATAACGATAACGATAACGATAACGATAACGATAACGATAACGATAACGATAACGATAACGATAACGATAACGATAACGATAACGATAACGATAACGGTAGCGGTAGCGGGAACGGGAACGGTGGGTGGGAAGTGGGTGGGATGTGGGTGGAAATTGGAGGGAAAACCCAGCATCAATGTCGTTACGGGGAAAAGACGATGAATTCATACTGATCTATGTAAGATTCGCTTTGTGGGCTTTACTGGGAACACAAATTAAGAAGGCTATACAATTGGCGACGCAGCGAAGCGCGACGGGTTATATGCTAGTTTTATAGAAACAGAAAAAGAACCCCGCCTTGACTAGAGATCGAACTCGAGACCATTTGCACGTTACAAATTGGCATGACATCTTAACGCACTGCGCTATCGGGCAAGCGTGTGGTCAAAAAAAAAAAAAAAAAACCCGCATTGCAATTATCTAATAGAAAAGCAATCAATTATACATAAAAGAATTAAATTCCATAATTACTTTACTTTCCAAATTGCCCAAACGCTTTTCTTTATTTATTTTCTCATCTCGGTTTTCACACTTATGTTCATTCATTTGAATTTACGGCGCCACACGTGATTACGAAAAATATAGTTTACACATATTTCACACTATCTTGTGACACGTTGACATCGGGTGGCAATCGATGATATCGATGTGACTATTTCGCGCTTGAACTCCAGACCAACTCACGAAACAGCAATCTGTGAAATCCGTGCGAAATCATTTTTTTATATGGAGTTTTTGATTTCGCAGGTATTTCGCGGGTATCAGGTATCTCCGGGTAACAAGCTTTACCCGGTCTCATAGCGAACGTCAAATAGTAATATTTAACCGATTAACGGCTATGTTTCACCGGTTCGCCCATCGACCAAAGCCATCAAGAAACTGCTGGACTTTAGAAGATGGAATTCTGAGGCTATTGTTGCCGGCGGTATCGTCAGCAGTGAGCGACTGTATACAGCAGATCCGCGGTGAACAGAGAAATGCTGTGCGAAAAATATTGAACTGAGGATTTCCAGCTAAGCAACTTTAATCAAGCCATCTGGCTATCTTCCTTCATTATACCCTTGCAAAGGGTATTATAATTTTGCCCAGAAGTTTGCAACGCATAGAAATATTCATTTCCGACCCCATAAACTATATATATTCTTGATCAGGGCGACGAGCTGAGTCGATTGAGCTTTGTCCGTCCGTCTGTGTGTCCGTCTGTCTGTCTGTCCGTCTATCTGTCCGTCTGTTTCTAAGCTATCGAGCTGAAATTTTGCACAGAGTCTTCTTTTTACTGCACGCTGCTAATATGTCTATACTATATCTAGACTATATCTTGTAGCTGTCATAGGAATAATCGGTCGGAAAATGGGTCTTACTGAGAAAAACTTTTTTGTTTCAATGTAAGTGTCCCTAAACTCGTCCATTAATAATATTATATGCTTTCAAACAGATTTGCAAACTTTGGTCAAAATCGGATGACTATATCTTAAAGCTGCTTCAGGACCGATCGGTCGGAAAATGGTTCATAGAGAAAATAACTTTTTTGTTTTCAAGTAAATCGTTCTTAAGGTCGGTGATTCTTAATATTACACGTTTTCAAACTAATTTGAAAAAGTTGATCGACATCGGGTGACTATATCTTATGGTTGCCATAGGACCGATTGGTCGAAAATAGTTCTTAGTAAGAAATAGTTTTTTGTTTTTAATGTTAGCGTGTTTAAACTCACTTATTAAAGCATATTAATTCTGTATGCTTTTAAATATATTCGCAAAATTTGATCGAAATCGGATGACTATATCTTAAGGCTGCCATAGGACCGATCGGTCGGAAAATGACTGTTAGCGAATTTTTTTGGTTTTAAATTTTATCTTTCTTAAACTCGGCGATTGTTAATTTGATATGTTTTCAAAAAGATTCGCGAAATTTGGTCCAAATCAGATGTTTATCTGTCGGAAAATGGGTTTTAGTTACAAAAATGTTTGATTTTTATGTAAGCGTTCTTAAACTCTGACATTTCAAAAACTGCATTTGCTAGGGTATAAAAACTTCGGCACAGACGAAGTTAGCTTGGCCTTCTCGTTTTACTTACTTTTACTGGGACTTGAAATCGGGACCTCTCACAAATGACTGAACGCACACGGACGGACGCCTTAACCCACTCGACTATTAGCCTTAAGCAAGACGTAGCGTCAAAACCATAGTAAAGAAAGTACGCAGTTGGGCGAGGCCTGGGATCAAGTCACACTAGCAGCACATTTTTTTTTGTATATTCTTTTAAAAAAACTTTCTTAAAATTACGGTTAATTTTCTTAATTTTAGGGCAAAATACCCTAAATTTGTAACAAATATTTTCTAAAATCAAAGACGAAATTACCCTAAAAATTAGAAAAGGCAATAAAGCAAATTCACTCTAAAATTTAGAATTTCTAACAAACTTGGGCAAATATTTTCATAAATTTTAGAAAGTTTTTTCTAAAAAATTCATTTTTAGGGCAACTTTTCTAAAATGCAGAAAATTTTTTCCTAAAAATATAAATTTTTTCTAAATTTTAAGGCGATTTCGATTCTAGGGCGATTTTCTTAAATATAGAAAAATAATTTTCTGAGTGTAATATTGACGCTGAGTACCTAATCGGGCGCGTGAACTTTAATGTCCCTTCAAGACAAACACGAAACTATATTCCCTTGAGGCTTCCTGTTGCTTCATCTTTATATGCCTCTAATTGTGCATTTCGCATTTTTTGTACGGATTTCAATAATATCTTTCCTTTTCTCAGTGGTAGCCTTTCCGACGAACGCTTAAGGGCTTTTATTCTTAACAATCTTGCACTTGCATAGCTTCTAGTATTTCTTGGAAATTCCTTCCGATCACTTACTTAGCTGGTCATACCAACAAAATTAATTATCCCCTGTCAGCTGTGTAATATGGCAAAAAACTCGACCCATAACGTTCCGCAATCCGAAAACCATTGTAAGTCGATAAAAGAGAAAGAAACCGAAATGACAAAGAAATTGAAGGAATTGAATCGAATACACTGGCGATATCCCTTACTACTGTGCTTTAAGGTAATCCCTCAATATTGGTGCTGAACTTTGGATAACCTTAAGAGTCGCTAATTCATATAATATTTGGATAAGGAATTCCTCCATATCTTAAGAGAGCTTACCACTCGCATTCAAAATGCTTACCTAAGTCAATGAGTTTTTACCCCAAACACCGTGCAATTACCACCGAAATTGTGTAAATTCCACAACAAATTAAAGCAGACCCAGTTACACAAACACAAACACACATGGACCTCAACCTCAGTTAACCACATCCCTTTATCCCATTCCACATGATTATTGCCTCTTGCATTCGTATGCGTTGCCCTAACTAAACACGTCTCGATGTGTTTTCGAGTTTTGTAACTCATTTGCAACTAAACTGAGTTCATTAAAGTTAATTTGAACGTGCAACATTGGCATGCCACCATACAAGGTGCAGCCACACAATGGCGAAGCACTCCTGGGACCTGGATCCTGGGACACGGTGTACTTGTCCTGGCACGTGGCTTAGCGTCGATAAGTTTGACATTTGCGCAACGTAAAATGACAACTGCAAACCCAAGCCAAAATGCGAATGCGAATGGGAAAAAAGTTGGCAGCGCCTGCATCTGCATTTGCACAGAGCGCTGACATTTGCATTTCCATCGAAGGATGAGAACAAAAAAAAAAGGCTTTCAAATTAGCGACAGCTTCACGGAGTTTTCCTTGTCACACGTCGCACAAGAAATGTGCAAATAATTAGCAAGGCAAAGAAAAACCTGGCTTATGCAAAATGTTTAAATAATATCTAAGAGCTTAAAATGGCAAGCCAAACCCAAAGTTATGGCCACGCACACACGCAGGCACATACAGACAAAATCAGTTGGAAAATTGAATTCGAATTGCTGAGCTGAGTTCGGAACTCGAACTGACTGACTGGACACGAACTGACTTTGTGCATTGCCATTGACTAAAACAAATGCGACTTCACAACATCTTTTACTGTCAACTGCAAAACCAGTCCATTTTCCTCCTTCTGTCTCTATTTGTGTGTGTGTGTGTGTGTGTGTGTGTAGATAAAATAAATATTTATATTGAAATCCAATGCAATCGAGCGCAACAGAATTGAATTTCCAAGCTTTTGCTTTGGCCATTTCTTCAAATTCAATTTGGCCAACTTTGTTAGGCATTTAATTGCATTGACAAAAAAGTACAGAATCAAAATAGTTGAGCATGCCAGTGATCAAAAAGAGATCCGATTGCTAAAGTTTTGAACACCCTTTCAAAAGGTACAAACTAGAGTTGGAAAGTCTAGTTTATTTTGAAGTTGGTCATTTTTGTAGATGAACTAAGAGTTCGTTTAGTTGCATAGTTTAGTCGATCAATAGTTTATTGCTAGTTGTGGTAGAGGTTCATTGTTTAATATTTGTTAGCACATCAACTCCAACTCAACTTGATATAAACAGAGAACAAAAATGGACCAAGGACAGAGCCTTGGGGAACACCACGTGTAGTTGAGACCATTTCGGTTGAGCGGTTACCCACAACAACGGATTGCTGTCGACCAGTTAAATATGAATTGATAAGTTTTATGGCTGAGGTAGAAAAATTATATAGCTTACTCAATTTAGTACAAAGAATATTATAGTCGATAGTATCAAATGCTTTGCTAAAATCTAATAACGCCAATAATGTTACCTGACTGTCGTCTACTTTTTTGCGAACATCTTCAACTATATTTGTGATGGCTGTTATTCTTTCGGAAACCAGATTGCAGCTGACTGAAAAGGCAGCTGCTATCAAAAAACATTTTTATCTGCTCAGCCATTATGTGATCAAACGCTTTAGAGAGAAAAGGAAGAATTGTTATAAGTATAAACTCGTTATTCGTTTTGGTTATAGGAAGTATTTTGCCGATTTTCACACGCTGACGCTTTATATCATGGTTGAACCACGGACTTTTGGATGGTCTACTTATTTTAGATTTAACAGGTACACAAGTATGAAGGAGATATTCAATGTTATGGTAAAATAGAGAGAGTTGTGCATCACATTCTGTAAGGTTATATATGGAGTGCCAGTCACATTTGTTAAACTCATTCATGAGCACGTCATAATCTATATTTCTGTAGTCTCTGTAAGAGAAATGACAATCAGAAAGGTTAAGAGAGAAATCATACGTCAGAAAAATTAAATCATGCCATATAATAGGACTTTACTTGTATCACTAACAAAAAAAAAAAAAACATTAAAAATGTATTTTATAGATAAGTTTTTTGTTCAACTCCATATCTCATAAACTATTTGAAATTTTACTTTACAGATTTCAGCAATTTGAAAGCTATTAACTTCTTTAAGCCAGCTCAAAAATTAAATTAAACCCCAAACAAACAAACAAATACACAACGAAAACGGCCCAACAACACATCAACATATTCAAAAATATAACGTCTTCATGCTCAAAATCACGAAAATGTAAAAAATATCAACCTTTTCAATTGCTTTTTTTACGGGTTTTGCTTTTATTTTGAAATCCGCCAACAATTCAACTTAGTATTTATTCCGAGAATGTGCATGCAATAAACCGAAAATTTTGTATGAACTCTAGACCGTACCTGCCTTATATGAAATGACATTTTTTCTAGATCTTTGCCTAACCTGGCTCAAAAAACTCAGTATATTTCATAGAGAATTTAACGAAAATTTAAAATCAGATATTAAAAGGTTTGATGGCCTCGTCAAGGCTTTAAAAGTTCCAATTTCATCTTAATTTAATTTTGAACTATCAATGTAGGCAGATACCTTTTCAAAAATGTCATAAAAATAATGTTAATAAATAAATTGCAACGTACAGGAAAGGCATAGAAGGCAAACTACACAAATATGTAAAAGGTCTCTGGTGCCTTGACAGTTCAAACATAAATTACGAGGAATTTGTAGCTTTTAAAGCCGTGACGAGGCCATCAAACCTTAAAATAAGGGTTGGTGGTGATTCTAGATGATTTTCGTGTGCTGAGTTCGAATCCTCTTTCGGAAATATTCCATCACTTGTAGATTTTTCGTAATTAGAGCTTAAAGTTCCTAAAAATGTCTATACTGATTTAAGAAATAACTATTGAGAAATCTATTGAACTTTTTGAGCTTTTTAATCATGAACCAATAAACTAAGAACGAATTTAGAACTAAAAGAACGGCTAAACTATAGCGCTGGATTAACTAAACGAACTGAGACGTGAGGAATTTTTGACAGTATAGCACAATCAAAACACACTTTTTTTCTTAATTCAGAATTTTAGAACAATTTCAGTTTCAAAATTACGATCGCAACTTAGCGATCTGATATAATAAATGCTTTAACCAAAAATAAGCTATTTGGTTTTCCGTTGGCTTCCCAAAAAGTGTTATCTACGTTGCGGATACGTACTATGTACGTATCCTATGCAAAGTGGCACAGGTACATTAGAGAAAGTTTCACCGTAGCGACGTGTTGCCGACTTTGCCAGTAAATTGACTTCGGGATATTCAACTCATCTCCTCAGATTAGCCGAATTGTAGCTATTTTATTTATTTATTTATTTGACAAAAATTCCTGGTGGTACAAGTGTATACTTAATGATTATTGCACCAGTCACAAGAACATAAGAATCACTGAACAATTACTTAATACTATTATTATTAAAATTAGTTATATAATTTTATTTTGTAGATAGGAATGTAATTTGACCGTAAATTGCGTGACACTACTTATACTCTTCAAGTTCGGTGGGAGTTGGTTCCACAACCGAACAGAGCTTACAAAAAATTGGCGTTCAGAGCTGGGATGAGATTCACAGATCTCGTTAAGACGGCAAAACTTTTTTTGTCATATAAATATGATGGTTGTCTAGTGTATATTATCTTATGTAATAGTAGCAGAGATCAATAATCAGTCCAAGTCTTAAAATCAAGGTCATATATCTTGTCTGGAAAAGCATGTAATGTGGTCAGTTCTTTTCTTGATATACATATACCTAGCAATGTTATTAAACGTTACATTAAGTCGTCTCTGAGAAGCAGCGTCACGGTTTCCGAATATTTCAATTCCATAACAAAGAGTGGGTGTCAAGTACGTCTTTGCAATAAGGAGTCTGAGATTAGTCGCATCTTAGCATTAGAGCATTTTTCCCTCTGTGTACATATATCGACGCTCATTTATCATCATCTGCATACAGGTGGACATTACAATTAGACAATATATCTGGCAGGTCATTTATATATAATGAAAGAAAAGAAGGGGACCAAGGAACTCACCCTGGGGACACCTCGCTTAAGGTACAAAGTGGATGTATCAGACTCCGAAACCACTGCCTGTCGTCTATCACAAAGGTACGATTTAATATTTATCTGTCTAGCTTCGTTATTAAGATTTCGTGGTTAACGGTGTCAAATGCCTAGCTTAAGTCGAGTAGTGTTAAAAGTGTGCCTTCTTATATCCTCTGTTATGTTTATTATTGCCGTAATGCAGCTTCTGTTCTTTCTATATCCTGACTGTTTATTAGTTAACATTAAGTTGTCCGTTAAAAATTTACATATTTGATTTGCTATTAACTGTTCAACTTCTTTTGACAAAAATGGTAAAATTGAGATTGGTCAAAATTGATTGTTTCCTTTTGGTATAGGAATTATTCTTGCGAGTTTACATATTTCTGGAAAAGTTGATGTCGTCAGGACTGTGTTGCAGATATGGGTAATGTGGGGTAGCATTTGTGGGAGGATAATTTTAAAAAATTTGGTATTCATGTCGTTCAATCCTACTGCATTAGACTTAATTTTAAGAGCAGATTCAAGGACATCACACTGACTCACACACATAAAGTTAAAACTACTATTACAGTTACTATTTGGCATATTTGCAAGGTACGTATTATAGGTAGCTTCAGGTACTTTAGATTGCACAAAATTAAAATTGAGATCATTAACGTTGGCAGTTATTTTACATCGACTTTTTTGTTTGCCAATACCAAACTACCTGAGCTCACTCCAGGTTTGTCCAGTCGAAATAGCATCATTAAATTTCGCCGAATAATAAGCAGTCATTATAAGATTATTGACAGTTTTTCTTAAATATTTAAATCTTCGATGATGCTCTTCCATTTTTTGGAAGCTGTATCCTTTTTTGAGATATGACAGGCTCTGTTCTGATCAAACCATGTTTTTATACTCTGTACCGAAGGTACATAGAGTATATTAAGTTTGTGCAAAAGTATGTAACAGGGAGAAGGAATCATTTCCGACCCTATAAAAGTATATATATCTATCAGCATCAACAGCCGAGTCGATATAGCCATGTCCGTCTGTCCGTCTGTCCGTCTGTCCGTCTGTCCGTCTGTCCGTCCGTCCGTCCGTATGAACGAAGAGATCTCAGAGATGGTAAGAGATAGAGGTTTGACATGTATTGGACATATATTTCTTATACTTGCAGGCAGATCAAGTTTATTTTCGAATTTTTTGCCATGCCCTCTCGCGCCCCCCGCAATTTGGAAAATGTTAGTATCTCCTACAGTTTTGATGATAGAGATAGTTCGTACCTTCTAGATATCTAGTACTCAAAATTATTTATCGATTTGCTGAAGGAATGATAAGGATCTGATGAACGATACTCAAGTTATGAGCAAAAAACGGTCAGTTAACACCACCCCCCACCCATCAAAAAAAAAAAAAAAAAAAAAAAAAAAATCAAGCGAGAGAGAGAAAGAGAGAGAGAGTGAAACTAAAAAAAAAAAAAAAAAAAAAAAAAAGCAAATGCGAGCTCTGATGTTAATGGTACAGAGTATGTTATAGTCGGGCTTGACCGACTTTCTTTCTTGTTTGTATAGATTTAAGCAGTTTTCTACGCAAAGTTTTCTACACAGCTTTAAAATAGATTTCCAGTAAAAAGTTGAAGTTGCTCTATTTGTGAATTAGCATCTATTGAGTCTGTTGACTCCCAGTCATTCGATATAAATTTATCACTAAGCTGCCTAATCAATATTCTTAAAGTTCCTGTACCAAATAATTTATTTACTTTGATGAGGTTTAACGTCATATGTCAGGAAAATTAGATCGTGCTTTGAAAATACTGGCAATGAAATCTGAACATACAACATAGTCTTTAGTGTAAAGCCCCATACGGACATCCGAAGCAACGAGAAGTTTCATACAAAAATTGTGGGAAGAAGAAGCAGAAGTTACAACTGCGCCAGTTGAACTTTTTGCAAGTACGGAGATCAGAATTTGAATGTCACCCTTTACAGTCAATGTTACGCTTAACAGCACATTTGTGGAGACTATGTAAAGTGGCTGTGGGCCTTTTTGTGTTTTGAGCAGCTGACGCAGCATTGAGAATGCACCGTGTTAAGTCACTCTGAGCATCGATCAGCTGGAGTGCATTAAGCTAAAGTGAACTAAAAAATAAAAATAAAAAAGAACATGGCAGAGAAGCAAAAACGATAGAGTCGCTTGGAAATGTTTTCATATGATGAAAAAATTTCTTTAATTCTGGCGGTGAAAGAGCGGGATGTTATTTGGGATCCTTTCCACCCCAAGCATTCGGCCTTAAAGTTTGTAAACAAGGCTTGGGGAGAAGTGGCCGGAGAAGTTAACACTTTGATCAAATCGATTAAAACTTGTACCAATATGTTACAGTGGCTGATTGCCGAAGAGGCTTTTAGTCTTTGCGGGAGAGCTATCGCTATCATGGCAGAAGCGCAAAGCAAAATCGAGATGAAGACTGGTAGTGCCGGTGGTGAGCCAATAGATAGCCCTTCTTTTATGGACGATGTTAACATTGATTGGGAATTCGGTGCATTAATGTTGTTTCTGCCGAATGTCTCATCAAAGCGCAGGTAAGCCGATCAATAATATTTTTATAAATTAATTTAATGAAAGATTCATTATTTTACAGGACATTTCAAACGGACCGCTTGCTTCCTGCTGAGTGCCTGGACAATTCTGCAGTGGATATAGAAGAGTGCATTTCTGAGTCTATGCTGTCGTCAACTCAGGTGGGAGACAGCATCGAAGATGTGGCCACAACCAGCAGTTACTCCAATTTCAGTTGCAAATATAAGTCAACTTGTCATCAAAACAAAAAACAGATGATCGAGCAGTGTGACCCACCGCCAGTAAAACTAAAAATACCACAAACTTCAATTCTCGGAGTAGTTTTTTTCTTAATTCTGGTCACACTACTCTTACGTTCCACGGTGACGAAACATATGACGAAGTTAGCTTAATAGTGTAATAGCAAATGAAATATCTCTAAATATTTAGAAAATGTAGCCTTCTTTGATGAAATAGAACAGGTTCTATTTAATAAGAGATTCTTATTAGAAAAGTTTGACAATCGACTATTTAGAGATATGTGATAAGTGTAAGGGCTGCTTAAATCAATCTGGTTGAGTACCTGGTACAAAGGGAATAATAAGTTTGTGCGAATGTATGTAATAGGCAAAAGGAAACATTTCTAGCCCTACGTTACGTATGCATTTTTTACTTTTTTTTTAAGTTTACTTTTAGATAGTTTTTTGTTTTTTTTCTATCTCTGTTTTATTTTAATTTATTATGTTATATTATTATTATTTTAGTTTATTTTTATTTTTTCCTACATAACTATAGGTTTTGGTTTTTTTTCCCCTTCTTCTTGATCTCAATATTATAAAAAAAAAAAAAAACTCTAATAACGTCTCTGACTACAATTGGCAGTGAATAGGGGCATAGCTGGCCAGACGGACAAATAAAATTCCCATACCGTGTCGGAGTCGTTATTAGTTTATTTTGTAATTTTATTAGATTTTCTTTGATAGGCTTCCTTAGCTCATAAAAATTTGTTTGAAACGTATAAACATTTTGTTTTTGTTTGATGCCTTTTTTTGTAGACTAAATAAATAAAACAAATTTTTAAATTATTCGTGAT
>JBAMBO010004341.1:0-49944 GCA_037044535.1 Lordiphosa magnipectinata
CTTGTATGTCGTTCTCTTTTCGTTTCGTACAAGGGTATTACCGGGTCTATACGAGGAAAAAGCTTTCCTTTTGATATGCACTAGCACATGGCCCACAAAATTTTAATGCAATTTTTAAATGATTTAGTTATGGCTTCACAAAAAAAATTTTTGATTGGTATTGATATGGGTGGAACCAGAATTTTATGGCTGATCTTTGGCAAATTTTCACCAATTTTCCTAGCACTTTTCCTGCGCTCCAGCAATTAAAATTTTCTGCTCGTCGGCAGAGCGTTTAAGCTTCGCGTAGGCACTGCACTTGACACACACACAGCAACCATTAGATCATGAGACGATGAGAAGAGAGAGGCGCTGATCGATTTGCTTGAGTCGCCGGTGGTCTGATCCCAGCCAGATTTTGGCTCGTCTTAAATACGCAAAGGTGTGTGCGTGTTGTTGGGTACACTTGGCGTACACTAGCTGATGGGGAATTTGGGATACCCAAAAGAGTGTCGACGTCTAATAAGGGCCAAACCTAAGAGGTTAGGGAGACACATGGTCAGTCGGTTGACAACTAAAAGTCCAAAAACGGACAAAAATTTGTCGAAAAACACTTACGTGGTAGCTTGGCCCTTTAATTGTGTTTTAAAGGTAATGCCTTGGGGCCGAAATCTTTTCCGTCAGGGTGACAAAATATTTTCTTTCGCTTAAGTTTCCAAAAAAAATGTATTTGCTTGATCGCTTGATTGGTGTGAACTTTACTTGATGACGACCAATACGGAAAAGGAAGGGCCAGTCGAATCAAACCAGCAGCTAACCTATTTGCAGGGTTGCGAAATGCAAATTTCTAGCGCAGTGCTGGTTTTAATCACTTAATTAAGTTGTGCTGCTAACGCAGACTTAAACGATTTCTGTCTTTGCTGTCTTAAGCTGCATACTTTTAAGCATTTGATAAAAAGGCAATTATGATGGCTGTTCTCAATAATTAAGTATGCCTATTTTTCGTATGCTCAGAGAAGATTTACTTATTAGCTACTACCGAAGGTTTGCGACAAGCGCACTACAGTCGTCAAAGTTGTTGTATCGTGACTAGGCGGCCTTGGTGGAGGATTTGCATCAAAATGTTCTTAAGGAAGAGAAGCATTGGGACCGGGAACATATACTACATTTGACAAATTTTTTCGATTCATTCCATTCCACAATTTAAAATGTAGCAATGACAACGTCTGCAAACTGTATCGGGCGTCCACAGACAATCAAACAAATTTAGTTGATCAGAATTGTACAAAAGGTACGCATTTCTAAATTCAGGAGTTGTTTGGGAACATAAAAACAACAAACGTAACACAACAAATCCAGTTTCAAACACTTTGTCATTTCAAATGTTTTTTTCTTTTATTACGAAAAAGACCGAAATTCACTTTAATTTTTCTTAAATTTTGACTATGAGTTAAGTTAAAGAAAAGAATAAGAACAAAACGATAACAAAACAGTAAGAAGAATTTTCCAGTGGAAATTGTGATTAAGCTTTATAAGCTTCCCATTGTTAAAAGGTGTTGATGTTCGTTCATACGACATATCAACACTCATAAGCAATCACCTACAACATCGATCGCGCTTACACGTTGCATGTGATCAAATTTTATACTTGTCAGTAAGCGCATTGACACGTTGCCCTATTGACAGCGTTTAACCTCTTTTTCTTTTGTTTTTTTTTTATTTCATGAAAAAAACTGGTTCTTTAAACAGTATGAACCAATTACTAAAAATAAATGTTTTTTTCTGAGTTATAATAAAAATTTCATTTGTTTGTAGGCAGATATCTATGGGAAGGCGTTGTCGAATGAAGTTGGTTTGTTCCTAATATATGTTTACTAAGGTCTGAGCTACAATTTTGTTCTGCTATGCCTGTCAAAATTTCTAACGGTTCCAAAAATATGTTGAAAAAATTTAAAACAAGGGGGGAAAACTTAATTTTTTTCGAGATTTTTGTAATTTTGAGTGCGAAGGTGGTTTTTTTTATTTTTATCCAAGGAGTGTCTTGTTAGCCAAGTCAAGAGGTATAACTTAGCTCCAAACACTAGGGCCATATTCCAAATGGTTTCGGAGCTATGAGTATGAGAAAGAATACATTTTCTTCCAAAAATCCAAACGTGAGTCAAAAACTTCAAAGTGGAATAAAAAACGAGAGGGCCAAGCTAACTTCGTCTTCGCCGAAGTTTTAATAGCCTTGCAAATGCTGTTATTGAAATGTCAGAATTTAAGAACGCTTACATAAAAATCAAAGAAAATTTTAACTAAAACCCATTTTCCGACAGATAAACATCTGATTTTGACCAAATTTCGCGGAATCTTTTTGAAAACATATCAAATTAACAATCGCTGAGTTTAAGAAAGATAAAATTTAAAACAGAAAAGTTTTTCTCACTAAGACTGAATTTCCGACCGATCCGTCTTATGGCAACCATAAGATATAGTCACCCGATGTCGATCATCTTTTTAAAATTAGTTTGAAAGCGTTTCATATTAAGAATCACCGACCTTAAGAACGATTTACTTGAAAACAAAAAAGTTTTTTTCACTAAGACCCATTTTCCGACCGATCGGTCCTATGGCAGCTATAAGATATAGTCATCCGATTTTGACCAAAATTTGCAAATCTATTTGAATACATATAATATTAATAATAGCCGAGTTTAAGGCCGCTAACATTAAGAACAAAAAAGTTTTTCTCACTAAGACCCATTTTTTGACCGATGGTTCCTATGGCAGCTATAAGATATAGTCATCCGATCCGGTCGGTTCCGACATATAAAACAACGTGCAGTAAAAAGAAGACTGTGCAAAATTTCAGTTCGATAGCCTTAAAACTGAGAGACTAGTTTGCGTAGAAACAGACGGACAGACAGATGGACGGACACAGCTCAATCGACTCAGCTCGTCGCCCTGATCAAGAATATATATAGTTTATGGGGTCGGAAATGAATTTTTCTATGCGTTGCAAACTTCTGGGCAAAATTATAATACCCTTTGCAAGGGTATAAAAAATGGCACTACTGGTACTGGTATAAAACTGGAAAAAGGATCATGCTGACGGTTTATATACCAATTCTTAACTATATCCCTAAACCTGTATTTTAAGTTCGATACACATGTATGTTAATGGCGGTATCCACGGGTCGCCAAAAAATTTCTTGTGAAAAAGTTGATATTCCGCAGATTCTTAACAGAGTCTACTAAGCCTATGTTAATAACACGATAACACAATTTACTTTGTCGATAAACGTTTCAAAGAAAACTTGCGCTGCTCTGGCGCTGTTATATATGCCCGCGAACTTATAAACAACATCACCTTGCAGGATTATGAATATAACATATTTAATGTACTATTTTAATTTATTTTTTATTATTAAATGAAACTAATAATAAATAAATAGAGGAAAGCTAACTTCGGCTCGACCGAAGTTTTTATACCCTTGTAGCTTGTATGATTTATATAAATTAGTAGCCTGATTCCACTGACACAAATATGTACATTCGGCCAAATGTACACAGTTTTGACAAAGCCTCCCATATATATTTTCTGCACCCAATTTCTATGCCAGCTATACTATATAGTTGTCCTATTTAACTTGGTGGAATTATGTGAAAGCATAGAAAACTTATAAATACGAGGTTTGGGGACGTTTGCGTTGAAGACAAAAAAGTTTTTATCACTAAAACCACATTTTCGACCGATGGTTCCCTTGGCAGCTATATGCTATAGTCATCCGATCTGGCCGGTTCCGAAAAATGTGCAGCGTATTTGTACCAAAAGACTTCGTGCAAAGTTTGGTTAAGATAGCTTTAAAACTGACGGATGAGATAGCATAGAAACAGACGGACAGACGGACATGGCTATATCAACTCAGCTCGTCATGCTGATCAAGAATATATTTTCTTTATGTGGTCGGAGATGCTTCCTTCTATGCGCTGCAAACATCTCGACAATTTTAATATACTGTCTACAACGGTATAATTAATTGTTATCATTATGACTTTTGACAATCTGCAGTATTAGCGCAGTGAATGTTGGTAGCTGTTTCTTCAGACATTTTCCTTAAAATTGTGTCTGGCACAATCAATGGCATTAAATGCAGTTCGATGTAGTCCCGACCAGCGGCACTTAACAAACACCTCGCACTTGGCTGCCACGGCAAAGATTTCGTTTATCTTGATTGGAATGTAACTCGCGCATTTCTGGCGATTTGCCTCCGTAAAGTTGGTCAGGTCAGCATGAGGATCTTCTGGATGTACTGCTGTAGCATGTGTGACTTGGCGGCTCCGCTGAACTCGAAAATGGTATTGGGCAGTGGTCCCTAGGTGGTCACATAGCACTTGGCCACGTAGTAGGGGCCCTGTCAGGGAAACGTTAAGAAATGGAAGTGATTTATTAAGTTGAAGTTTGGTTCGCCCATTTCTTATCTTGATATAATTGGCATTGATGTAGGGCACATCCTCGTTGCACGATCCGCTTTTGCTCGGTCACCTTCAGGGGGTCAATTGAGGCTGCACTATCCGCTATACTACCGCTTGATAGGAGGCCAGCAGTTCACTGTCCACTGAACTGGGAGCGGGCATTCGATTAGTGGCCGTTTAACTGTCGCGATCATTGCGCACCGGCGGCTGTTCAATGATTTTCCTTTTGGTCTGGTAGCTGTGATCGAAGACATTGTTGAGGCGAATCAAATCGAACTGATTGAGGGGACTGGAGTGTGAAGTTTTTGAATTCTGGCCAAATAGATTTTAAGCTCCTCGATTGTGGTTTGTGGTGACAGGAGACGCCACATGATGTTGCAGACCGTGCTCCGGTCCGCCCGTGTTCTCTGGCGGGTTTCGGAGAGTTTCTTATCCGCCAAGTCCCGCACCTCGCTTCTCACTTTCAAGGCGTCTATTAAATTCAGCTTGCCCGCCGTAGAAAGTGCTATTAGGCGACGCTTTCTGCAGGAATCTTTTTTAGATGAGCTCATTTTCAATTTGGCCTTTCAATTTGGCCGCACAAATTAGAATCGAAACATATTGCTCACGTCACGGCAAAAAAGAGGCACTTAAAGGCGATGGTAACTTTGAACACAACGTAGTGGCAATCGTAAGCATTTTTTGCGATTGGTAGAAACCGAATATGAAACGGCCACACGAAAAAATTCCTTAGCAGTTTATTTTTATATAGAGTTTTTCATTTCGCTGCCGTTTCCGCACCCATGGACACCGCCCTTTAGGCCTCAAATTTTTCTATGCAAGTGACGACTTGGAAAGAGCCAAAAAACAACAGCAACAAACAATGCGCCGTGAATCCATTTCTTTGCTTTATCTTTGGCCTTCGCCGCGCGTCGCTTTATTTACTCAGGGTATGTTAAGGCATATCCGACTATAAGAAGTATATGAAATTCATATTATGAATACGTTTATTTATTTATAAATAAATTATTGCTTTATTAGAACACATTTTCTATATTTTAAGTCATTTCACCCTAAATTTGAGAAAAGTAATTTCTAAAATTTTTAGAAATGCTTTTCTTAAAAATAAGGCCTTTTTTAGGGCGATTTTCTAAAAATTAGGGCGAAAATGGCACTTTTTAGGGCGAGTTGTTTTTTTTAGTGTACATAAGCATATGTTTGTAACCTCAATGAACAAGTACTCGACTAGCCCAGTGCAGTTCCACTGGATGAGTTCGTATGATTTTTTTGTGTGGACAAGCCCAGCCCACAAAACAATTGAAGAGCACTTGGTGTGCGTTCAAATGCTAAACAAAAAGCTGAACGTAACAAATTACCCTGGCCGAAACTTATGCAATAGTTCCAGGCATATGTCAACTCAAGTGAATGCTTAGTGCTAGAAATTTACTAAATAATTGGTCAATTATAAAACAAACTCCGAACATAGTAGGTCTTGATTTTTACCATATTTTAACTTGTTAGTCCCTCAAACATTTTTAATTCATTCAAGAGTCCCTTTTTTAGTATTTTTATACCCGTTACTCGTAAAGAAAAAGGGTATACTGAAGTCGTGCAAATGTATGTAACAGGCAGAAGGAATCACTTCCGGCCATATAAAGTATATATATTCTTGATCAGCATCAACAGCCGAGTCGATATAGCCATGTCCGTCTGTCCGTCCGTCCGTCCGTCTGTATGAACACCTAGATCTCAGAGACTAGAAGTTGTTTAAAAATGTTTAAAAATGTTGAGTAACTCCCACAATTTTTGAGATACCGATCTGAAACTTACATTTATATTCGCAACATCTATTAGCCCTGAAATTTTCAAGGTTGGATGATAAATAGCCGAGTTAAAAAAATGTTGCATACTTTTCGGCTGTCCCACCTCAGGTACACAGGAAGGCCATTAAAAATTTCTTTCCGTGAGCAACGGGTATATGGACGTTGACGTACAATGCGCAGTACGTTCAAGTGGCCCATGCGACACCAAGCCTAAGCTTGTTACGCGCGAACCCCAAGCAAAATAGCAGCCCACCTCCAGCCCAACAGACCGAGAGGCGCAGCCACTAACGTGTGACACGAAATCGCGAAGGAAGAACAAAAAGTAATGTTAACTACGGGCTAAATAAGTTAAAATATAAATTTTTATAGCAGGAAGAGAAGCTTCAGAGTTAATTACTCGGTAAAGTTTATTGTAATCAGCACAGAGGACCCGAAAGGGTTCATGCAAGGCATAGTTATTAGTACAACGATTTAGTGATAGGGGGATAAAATTACGAGTCGGTCTAATAGGAACGTTGAGGTTAATTTGGCCAACCAACTCAGTTGAGTCGATTTCACCATTAATTAGTCTATGTATAAAGATTACTCCAAGCATAACTCTACGGTTAATAAGGGAGGGAAGGTTAATCAAAAGAAGTCTACTAGAGTACGATGGTAAACGGACCTCAGGATTCCAGTTTATACCACGAAGAGCAAACAATAAAAATTGTTTTTGCACAGATTCAATTCTATCTTGATGGGTCGAATATTGCGAATATTGGACAAGAGAAGTGTACAAAGTCTTCGTCGTATAGGGATCATCAAATTCCTTCGACCAGCGCTTAATAAACCCAAGAACACTCCTGGCCCTACAAACAGTAGCAGTAACATGAGAGTCAAATTTAAGTCGGTGATCAAGAATAACCCCAAGATCATTTACCTCATTGGCTGAATCATTTAAGCACTCAAGTGGGACATTATCAAGCATATAAGTGGAGAATTGTGGCAAGCTCCTGTAAAATGTCATAACTTTACACTTGGAACTGTTAAGGTTTAATAGATTATCTTTACACCAAGACTGAAATGCATCCAAGTCAGCTTGCAAATTATAGCGGGAAACCAAATCGTTATATGTTAAACATAGTTTCACATCATGAGTGAGTCAAGACAGACGGAAGATCATTTATGAAGAGAGTAAAAAGCAATGGACCCAAGTGACTACCTTGGGGTACCCCAGAGGTAACCTGGATTAGTTTCGAATATGAATTACAAAATAGAACTTTTTGTGTTTTAGAACTTAGGTAATCAGAGATCCAACTAAGAAGGTTAGTTGGGAAACCAACTAAACTCAGTATATGAAGCAACAAGGAGTGATTAACAGAATCAAAAGCCTTACTAAAATCAGTATAAATGACGTCAGTTTGCATTTTACCAAAGAACCCTTTGATCACTAATGATGTAAGCTCTAATAAGTTAGTGGTAGTAGATCGACGCTTCACAAATCCATGTTGATAGGGTGAAATAATGGAACTATATAAATGTTGCAGTTGAGATGTCATAATTCTCTCAAAAGCTTTTGAATTGCAGACAACTTGGAAATACCTCTATAACTCTCAACATCCGACTTATTACCTTTTTATGGAGAGGAATGATATAAGATTCCTTCCACAACACAGGGAAAGAGGATGACTCAAGAGACAATTCAAATAATTTATGAATAGGCTTACAAAGTGCATCAGCATAAAACCTAAGTACACAAGCGGGTACTCCATCGGGGCCCGGTGCATACACAGGTTTAACAGAGCTAAGATCGCAAAGGAGAGAGCTTTCAGTGATTACAGGGCTAAAAATACAATTAGACCCATTCAACTGATAGGGGTATGGTTGATTCGCAAAGAAGCTAGAAGACGAGTAGGTTGACGTAAAAAACACAGTGTTTGCTTTCGCATTACCATACCGCACAGAAGAGGGCATAGTGGAAGATTTGCGTTTAGAGTTAACAAACGTATAAAACTGCTTAGGATTGTGCGAGAATTGAAGTCTGCAACGGTTAAGATAGTCTTTATAACATTGTGCGTTCAGCACATTAAATCTAGAACGAGCATCCACATAACGGGAGAAATCAGATGATTTTTTCGAATTCTTATACATTTTGAAATACCTTGACTTTTTGTTTTTCAAATTTATTAGTTCTCTTGTGAACCAAGGCTGCCTATTAGGACAGCGAGGGAGCTCAAGTGGAACACAAACATCAAAAAGCGAGTACAAGGTATCATAAAAAAGTTGTATGGTAACATCAATATCTGTACAAGTGTACAATTGAGACCAATCGGTTTCAAAAATTAAATCATTAAGTTTTAAAAAGTCTGTTTTTTGAAAACAACGGGTTTTAGCCGTCGAGTTTTCAGAAGCCGAGCACACCCGAGAGGGCAATTCAATGGTAAGTTCCAATGTAGGATGAAAGGGGTCCTCAGGAAGAACCAACGGGTCAATTCTAGATGCAACATATCGTATATCGAAGTCGGTTAGAGCAGACTTTAACTTACGCTCACGTTATTTTAGATATTAGCTGCAATGCGAAAGCGGCTATAAATTAAGATCATCCTGGTACTCCGACAAAAAGGAAAATTTACAATTTTTTTTTTTTTTTCTTGTTATTTCATTTCGATATTTTTAGCCTTGATGAAGAAACTGATCAGCGGCCCCAACCGATGGTAGTACGATTTAAGTCGGGTCCAAAGCAGGTCACGCAAGATACCGCTACTGGATATGTCAGAGAACAGAAGGGTTCGTATCAAAGAATCGCAGAGTCAGCCATTTGAGCATCAAGTCTCTCAAACATTTTTTGTTCATTCATTCTACTTTAGCTCTTGCTATCGAGAGGGTTCTTCTTATTTTTCAAATTTGTATATGTTATATATTATCTACAAAGCAAGGATCATGTTAAGATCATCTTGGTACTCCGACAAATAGGCAAAATTTTTAAATTATTATTTCTTTTTTATTGTTTAAAGATTTTGAATAATATCGCGTATCTGGTCCATACTTGAAAGGTAGGTACTCAAACCCCCATGACAGCAGAAGATGCGCTCACCCACAATGGCGGCCATCGGAAAGAAGTCAAAACTGTCGGTGAACTGACGCCACGAGCTGACACTATAGCTACGCTTGATCTCAGGCAGCCGATCAAGCCTGAAGAGAATAAGTGCTGGAGTCACACCATATTCGCGTCAGACATGCCCTCACCACCACCATTTTTCAGGTATAGCCAAAATAGGCATATGCTGGCGACATACGCGGATAACATGGCAATTCTGTCAGCAGCCCATTCGCATGAAGACGCGATTGCTATCTACTAAAGATTTCTGATCACCTTATCTGCATGGGCGACAAACGGATTATAAGTCTTAATGCCACTTAAGCAAATAATGTTTTCCATACCTGGAAGCACTAATAGCTGCCACCTTTGGCCCCGAGTATCATGGAGAGTACCTGTTTACCGAAGAAAAAACATCCATATCCCGACTTACAAATGGACTCAAAGTTGCTTTTTGGAGCCCACGTCACGATCACAGTCGGCAGACTAAAAGTCAGGGCTGAAAAACTGCGGCTGCATGGAATGGTTTCATCTACGATGTTCTGGCCGCTTCAAGTGTTCCACCTGCTGCCATCCAACAACACCAACACCACCACAACCACGCTAAAACTTCAGAAGCACGCAATTGCGCACGCGGAACCTGCAACAAACCACCATGTAGATTCTAAGAACGTGAGCAAAGCAGAAGAGAACTTGCGTTCGTCATACACCAGTCGGTAAACTACCGACTCCTGGTAGTAAACAGCAATAAATAACACATTGAAGTCCAAAGCATTGCGATCGAAAGCAGCATGGACAAGATAGAGGCACTCTACATCCATCCCCTGACTGCATGCCGACTCGAGCGAAGAATTCCTAAGTCTTCTGCTAAGCACTCACTTTCCTGAATGCTCCCTTACTAAGAAGTCACCCCAACACACTAGCCAGGAGGCTCCTGCGCAGATGAAAGAAAGAAGGAAGTAGAGTAAGACGACGCCTCAAAAAACTTTTCCCAAGGGAACTTCCTATCAGACCAACATACTAACTTAGCAACTACGTCCAATTCGATAAACTTGACACCATCAATACACTGAACATAATTTATATCATCACAAAACAACTCTCCCATAATCAGGCACATTACACCTGAAATCAAACTAACATAAAAATATAAGTTATGAGGATATCTACACAATCTAAATTGAGTTGCCAAAATTTACATACGGTGACAGAAAATGTAGAAAAAAAAAAAAAACAAGTACGAGCGCTGTAGTCGAGTTTCCCGACTACAAAATACCCTGTTAAATTGAGGCACACATACGAACGCGCACACACACACACACGAGAGTTAATAAGTCGGAGCGAGGACTTGTAACGAATGTTCAGATGAATCCCAGTAGATTATGTGGCAATTGATGACTTGGTGTTGCGGTTGGTGTTCGTCGAGTCGATTTTTTAACCTTAGAGAAAGTTAAATAGATGTGCTTCGGGGTCTTTCTCTCGTCCTTCCTGGTTCCCATATCTAACTGGTGGTGGTGCTGGGGATGGATTGACTGTACCCTTTTTGTCGAATTTAAATTAAACATGGCGTCTTCGTCGTTTGGTTATTCGTATCGATCTGATTTATTCTTGGCTGCCAAGGCAAAGATTTCGTTCATCTCGATTGGAAAGTAATTCGCGCATTTCTGGCGACTTGCCTCCGTAAAGTTGGTCAGGTCAGCATGAGGATCTTCTGGATGTACTGCTGTAGCATGTGTGACTTGGCGGCGTATATAGATCCCTCCGCTGAACTCGAAAATGGTATTGGGCAGTGTTCCCTGGGTGGTCACATAACACTTGGATACGTAGTCGGGGCCCTGTCAGGGAAACGTTAAGAAATAAAAGTGATTTATAAAGTTGAAGTTTGGTTCGCCCATTTCTTACCTTGATATGATTGGCATTGACGTAGGGCACATCCTCGTTGCCCGATCCGCTTCTGCTCGGTCACCTTCAGGGGGTCAATTGAGGCTGCACTATCCGCTATACTACCGCTTGATGGGAGGCCAGCAGTTCGTTGTCAACTGAACTGGGAGCGGGCATTTGGTTTGTGGACGTTTTACCGGCGGCTGTTCAATGATTTTCCTTTTGGTCTGGTAGCTGTGATCGAAGACATTGTTGAGGCGAATCAAATCGAGCTGATTGAGGGGACTGGAGTGTGAAGTGTTTGAATGCTGGCCAAATAGATTTTAAGCTCCTCGATTGTGGTTCGTGGTGACAGGAGACGCCACATGATGTTGCAGACCGTGCTCCGGTCCGCCGGTGTTCTCTGGCGGGTTTCCGAGTGTTTCTTATCCGCCAAGTCCCGCACCTCGCTCCTCACTTTCACGGCGTTTATTAAAGTCAGCTTGCCCGCCATAGAAAGTGCCATTAGGCGACACTTTCTGCAGGAGTCTTTTTTAGATGCGCTCATTTTCAATTTGGCCTTCCAATTTGGCCGCACAAATTAGAATCGAAACCTATTTTGCTCCCGTCACGGCAAAACTTTTTACTTTTACAGTGCGTTAACAGCACTTAAAGGCGATGTTAACTTTGAGCATAACGTAGTGGCAAACGTAAGCACTTTTCGCGATTGGTAGAAACCGAATATGAAACGGCCACACGGAAAAATTCCTTAGCAATTTTTTATACCCTGTTCCCATTAAAAATGGGAAAATCAGCCAGATCTGCTTCGCTGTCGAGGTCCTCCAATGTTCGCCATTATACCGGTTAATGCATTTATGGCTTTAACGGCCTTCTCTTCTACGTACTCCAGGTGGCTTTTGAAATTGAGTCTATGGTCTAGCATTACACCCAAGTATTTTATGGCCTCCTTCGATCTTATCAGCTGCTCTCCGACTCTCACGCTAGCAGTCTCTACGCGTTTTCTACTGCTTATGAGGACAGATTCGGTTTTATGGAGAGCCAAGCTTAGCCCATTTGCATCGAGCCATTCGGTGACTAGTACCACAATCTCCGTGGTTTTAGCTTCGACGTCACTAAGGTTTTTAGCCACTGCAGTGATGGCGATGTCGTCTGCGAAACCTACGATTTGCACTCCAGCTGTCGTGTCGTACAGCAGAGAACGGTTTCCAAAATAAGTTGCCACCAACTGCACAAGGTATTTGGGTATACCGAGCCTAAAAAGTGCTTGAAGGATATTGGTCCAGTTAGCAGAGTTAAAGGCTAGCATCGATCGTGCTACGTCCCTTTCTGAATCCAAACTGGTAGTCTGAGAGGCCGTGCCTGCTTAAAAGCTCGTTCTCAAGGCGATTGCATATTATTCTCTCGAACAATTTGCTGATTGTGTCCAGCATGCACTATGGTCTATATGCCGTGAAATCTTCTGGGTTCTTGTCGCCTCTTGGGAGTAGCACCAATCTCTGGAGCTTCCATATAGATGGGAAAACACGTTCGCGGATGCAGCGGTTATATAGGTCTACGAATATTTCGGAATATGCGTCGACTATAATTTTCATGGCTCTGGTTGGGATCCCATCTGGACCAGGAGCCTTATCAGATTTACGCGCGATAGTGCCGCACGTACCTCGTCTGCATCCGTGGTATGTTCAGGTTCCTCATCCATGTCTGTCCAAGTCGTCGCTTGAATTTCCGGCTGGAGCGGGAACAAGGTTTCGACGATAGCTCCGAGTTGCGTTGGACAAGTGGGTGTGGGCCGTCTCGCAAGCTTTCCCAGTACCACCTTGTACGCCTGACCGAAGGGCTGGTCTTCGGCTTCATCGCAGAGCTGTTTCGCTGTTTCGCTGTGCTTGAAAGGAGGAATGCAACGTTTCAGCCTGGCGCTTGGCCTGTAGGTCTAATGGTCTTCTCCAGCATCGCTTCATCGCCCGTTGATACAGCCTTCTCGAGCTGTGGCACTCCATGCGCGAGTGCTCGATTTCTTGGTTCCACCAATGTACGGGTTTGATTTTGTTCCCGCCTCTCTTCTTGCGTGCCATTGCTGCGTCACAAGCTCTCTCCATTGCCTGAGCCACGCAGTTTGCGCGCTGTTCTGCAGTTCCTTCGATTTGGGAGCCGTCCATCATTGTTAGCAGTGATGCTGCATGAATCGACTTATGGCAACAGCCGTTGTGCACTGGCTGTTTGATGTGATAACTTCGCTGAGATCCGATGTGGCTTACGATAGCTTGGTGGTCGCTATAGGTGTATTCTTCGGAGACTTCCCATGTCATATCTCGCGCTAGGCAAAGGCTGGCGAATGTGAGATCGATTATTGATACACGTCCTGCCTTTGAGGAAGTCTGTTTCGCTCCAGTGTTCAGTAGAACTACGTTGAGGGTCGCAAAGGCATCCAGTAATATAGTTCCTCGGGCGTTTGTCCTGCTGCTTCCCCAAACCACCGCCCATGCATTGAAGTCGCCAGCTATGACGGTCGGCCCAAGGCTTCGCGAATCACTCGCGATCTCGTCAATGATTCGCTCGAACTCATCGAGCTGAATGCTTGGGGCTATGTAACAGCTATACCAGTATATGTCTCCGCACCTGGCTCTAACATATCCTACTGCTGTTTTCCGCTCGCTGAGCTGTAGGGGCGTTATTCCGCAGCTCCAGATCGCTGCTCCATACGTTTGGTTTTGGATCCAAACGCTGTCAGGCATGGTTTGGTATGGCTCGCATATAAGTGCCACATCTATCCCTTTGACTCGCACTGTTTGAGTGACCAGGTCCTGAGCCGCTCTGCAGTGGTTCACATTAATCTGGAGAAACTTAATTTGAACGGTTGCTTCTCACTTCCTTCTGGCAGGCACTTAAAACATCCTTGGGGCGGTTTTCTGCCGCACTCTGCATACAGCCCATCCTATGCGTATTTTCGCTTTTGCTAGCAGTTTATCCGCTACCTCTTTGGAAAGAAGCATACTGGCCGTCTGGGTACCTCTGTATGCTTTGCGTAACTTGGGGACTGCTTCTACCGGAATATCTCCCTCAATATTGGCAAAGACTGCCTTCACTGTCGCTTTGTCTCCCATTACTTCTTCCACTGCCTTACGCAACATTGTGGTCGCTTCATCGCCTGCTTTGCTCATTTGCATTAGTAGTTCTCCGTCAGCAGTACGTCTTATTCCACTTACCCTTTCTCTGTAAGCCTGGAGCGCTAGATCGGACTTGACTGCCTTAAGAACTTCCGCATATGAGGCTGGGTCCTTGCATTTGACCAGGAGTGCATCTGGTCTACTGCCCTTCTCTGGGGGTTTTCTCATTTTAGGTTTAACTCTCTGCCAGCTCGCAGCCCGCTACACGTGTGTGTGTTGGTGTGTGCTTATATGTGTATGCGTGTGTGTGTTGGTGTGCGCTCGTATGCGCTCGTATGTGTGTAAACACATAAGTGTATTTGTATCTGAATTTTGATAACTATTTTTTTGCACTCACATACAATACTTACACTAAAAATATCTAGCACTAAACATGCCGAACTTTAATGGGGCCAATGTTGTGCACGCACTGCAAGTGTTGACACCAGCCACATTACGTAAAATAGTTTTGACAATCGCTAAAAATACGAATCTATGCCAGGCCGATCTCAAGGAGCCGGTCAAACAGACGCTGGAAGTGGGACACCATATGGGGCTTGGTACAGAATTTGAATGGTAAGTAACCAGACGAATAGGTTGACATTAACTAAAATGCCTGTGAATAGGTCGCTATTTGCAGATGCCCATGAATTTTGCAAAGCTGATGGATGAAATGCAAAACATAGACAGAGAGGAGGAAAAGCCAGAGCCGAAACCTGAGAAAAAATCATTCATGAATCCAAAGGCTGAGAAGAAAACGCTCAAGAAACCAGTTAAGCAAATGGAGCCAACCAAGAAGAATCGCGTAATTGTGGCTGCATCGGAAACAGATAAGTTCGCTGGTGCCTCTACAACCACATTGAACCCTAAACTGTCCAAGTCGGTGCTAAATCTGCGCGCCAAGCCGAAGCAAACGAAGCTAAATTAGATGCTAGTTCAACCCACCAACCCCCCTATGTTACACTTGTCCTTAATGCAGAAGCAAAAGATGTTGCCATTTTGCCATCCTAGCTGAATGTATCGAAATTTTAAAGTTTAGTTTTAAACGCTTAGAGTGCATTGTCCACGACAATGAACTCTAAACATTTAAAACTAAACTTTAGTTTTTATTTTAGTTAATGTCAACCTATTCGTCTGGTTACTTACCATTCAAATTCTGTAAAAAGCCCCATATGGTGTTCCACTTCCAGCGTCTGTTTGACCGGCTGCTTGAGATCGGCCTGGCATAGATTCGTATTTTTAGCGATTGTCAAAACTATTTTACGTAATGTGGCTGGTGTCAACACTTGCAGTGCGTGCACAACAATGGCATGTTTAGTGCTGGATATTTTTAGTGTAAGTATTGAATGTGAGTGCAAAAAAAATAGTCATCAAAATTCAGATACAAATACACTTATGTGTTTATGTAGGAAAGTTGTAGTTTATAATGAAATGGTTTCAAATGTATTTGACAAAGGGGCAAGTGATTGCTGGGATTTGATATATTTGATTATAATAAATTTTTTTTTTTTGTATTTATAGAGACTGATATTAACAAAAGACGTAACGTAACCGTTGTGATTACGCTGTGAGTTTACGCCTCTTTCTCTGTACCTGGCGGTAAGTTTAATCCTCCATTATGAGTTGGAGCATTTTAATAGCAGAATTGGTTGAATTTACCGACAAATTTTTTTCCGAGTACAAGGGTATAAAAAGCCCTTTTAAAGCCACATGATTTACTTTGTTTCTGCCTTAGCATTTCCGTATGGAATGGCTGGACAAGCTTTCAAGGATGAAAAATTACAGCTAGTTTACCTCAGGTGTACGTCTATAAGTCTCTCAAGAGTTTTAAGAAGAAACGAGGATAGGCTGATAAGCCTATAATCGTTTGGTTTCACATGTGAAGCTTTGCCCGTTTTCGGTATGAATACCACTTTAGTTTCTCTCCACCCAGTAGGAATATAGTTGACCTTAAGACAGATTACATAGTTTGTGTAAAGCCAGGTCGTTGTGTACCCAATAGTTGGTTGTAGTTGGGCAGGATATATGTTATCAAGACCTGGCTACTTAAATGGTTCGAACGAATCGTTAGCCCATTTAATTCTGGTCTCCGCGACAATGGTTTTGTCATATTGCATAGAAAGGTCGGTTGGCCTAACCTGAGGTGTTAAGTTAAGGGAGATTTTTAAACCCTGTTCCCACTTGCTGCATGCAGGCGGCTAGGTCGCTCGAGTTACCACCTTCACCGTCTCGCCCCCTAAACCGCCTAAAGTCCATCCATATGCTAGATCACCTTGACTCCGCCCCTGTACAATCCCCTCGAATCCGCCGTTGACCGATTGCAACATGATCGGGTCGGCGACATGCACAGGCATTCGGCCCTTAGCAGGCTAATAACCAAGAATATGATAGGTCAGCATTTAAGCATAAACACAAGTAGACCGACACCCACTCGAAAATACAAAACAACAATGTAAGCCAAAACTAAAGCACAACAATAAGCATTTTATACAAATATACATTTGGCTGCCTGCGTGCAGCCTATATACATTTTCGCTGCCTGTGTGCAGCCTATATACATTTTCGCTGCCTGTGAGCATCTTATATACTTAATGGCTCTTCGAGCATTTGATGTTTTAGAATAAATCAGATCGATACGAATAACCAAACGACGAAGACGCCATGTTTAATTTAAATTCGACAAAAAGGGTACAATCAATCCATCCCCAACACCACCACCAGTGAGATATGGGAACCAGGAAGGACTAGAGAAAGACCCCGAAGCACATCTATTTAACTTTCTCTAAGGTTAAAAAATCGACTCGACGAACACCAACCGCAACACCAAGTCATCAATTGCCACATAATCTACTGGGATTCATCTGAACATTCGTTACAAGTCCTCACTCCGACTTATTAACTCGCGTGTGTGTGTGTGTGTGCGCGTGTGCCTGTGTGGGTTTTGTATGTGAGTGTGTTCGTATGTGTGCCTCAATTGAAAAGGGTATTTTGTAGTCGGGAAACTCGACTACAGCTATCTTACTTGTTTTTTTTTTTTGTTTCTAAATTTTTTGTCACCTTATGTACATTTTGGCAACTTAATTTAGATTGTGTAGATATCCTCATAACTTATATTTTTATGTTAGTTTGATTTCAGGTGTAATGTGTCTGATTATGGGAGAGTTGTTTTGTGATGATATAAATTATGTTCAGTGTATTGATGGTGTCAAGTTTATCGAATTGGACGTAGTTGCTAAGTTAGTATATTGGTCTGATAGGAAGTTCCCTTGGGAAAAGTTTATTGAGGCGTCGTCTTATAGCCTATTTCCACTGGCTTCATTTCTTATCATTTTCATTTCTAAAAATGATGCTGTTTCCATTGAAAAATCTTCATCATTTTGATATTCGCAATGCCACGTTGACAAAAACAGCTGAATGGTTTGATTTAAACAACAGGCGCCACTTTCAAACTCACGGGGAGTTTTTGCAATATTTACCCAAAAAAAGACATACCCGGCAGAAAAGCTATTACCATGGGCGAACGCATTGTTAACGCCCTGAATAATCAGCAGAAAGCTAAATACACAACTTATTTTGACTAAATTATATTATAAACAAAATTGCGCCTTATTTTTAAATTCAAATCAATTGTTTATTGGTGATGACACTTTCTATTTCCAGAGAGTAACGAGTAGTGCCAGAGAGTAGCGAGTACTTTTTAAAAAAATACCAAATTCCTTCGTGGGGAATGCCATCATTTTTGAGAAATGAAGGAAATGAAGGGCAAAATGCAACAACAATTTGTATGGAAGAAATGATATCATTTTCTTCATTTCTTGTCATTTCAAGAAATGAAGCTTCATTTCTTTGGTGGAAATAGGCTATCTCTACTTCCTGCTTTCTTTCGTCTGCGCAGGAGCTTTCTGGCTAGTATGTTGGGGTGACTTCTTAGTAAGGGAGCATTCAGAAAAGTGAGTGCTTAGCAGAAGACTTAGGAATTCTTCGCTCGAGTCGGTCCAGGTTTCGTCTGTTTTTTTGTAACAGTCCTGGCGGGGTTGGTGAGCTTGCCGGGATCTTTCTGA
Organism: Lordiphosa magnipectinata; assembly: GCA_037044535.1. NCBI lineage: Eukaryota > Metazoa > Arthropoda > Insecta > Diptera > Drosophilidae > Lordiphosa > Lordiphosa magnipectinata. The sequence continues at coordinate 18,401 of JBAMBO010004341.1, forward strand.
GCCCTGATGCATCTTAGATTCAATATTACTACAGTAATGGGCCCAGGAGGAGCATTTGGCCCTCCTGGTAGCTTTCTTATAGGTACATAGCATTTGTTTATATAGCTCCCAAGCTGTTGTTTGGTCGTTTTATTTGGCTACGTTGAATGTATGTCGCCATTCTTTCCGGAGCTTATCCAGGCTTTCAGACCACCAAAGTGGTTTGAAGGTGGATTTTATTTTTCTAGGGGGGCAGGCCTTTGAGCAGTTTAATGGTGCTACATAATTTTCTGAAGCCTTTGTCCAACTCCTCAAGCTTCTGCATTCATTTGTTCTTCCTGTGTTGGTTCACAAGCTTGGTGATCTCCTCGTTGAGCGCCTGGACTTCGGGTTTCCGGCATCGTTCTTCCTGAGGGCGTCTTTTCTTTCAGCGAGGGGACTGCCTCTGCGGGGAAGAGGGGACGAATCTGCAGGACTCGAATCTCTCCTAATCTCTCTTAGCACAATACACAAAAGTGCTGTTTTCTGATGTGATGTAGCATTTTCTGATCCTAATTGAGATGGGGATGAGGTTCGAGCCCTCGGCGATGTCAGCTAGCCAGGTGGTGTTGTTGATGAGGGAGAAGCCGACGAAGGTGATGTCTGGTGAGCTTCGACAGTTAGCCGTGTTTCGCGCCGGGTGTTCCTCATTTATGGAGCAGAAGACTGAGGAGTCTATCTGCTCCTGAATAAAATCTCCTATTGCGTCGCAGCCCAGTTCTGAGTACCAGGCGGTGCTGTGGGCATTAAAATCCCCTCCCACTATCCTAATTTCTCCTTCCAAGAGATGTTGGATGTTAGGACGGAAACCCGCACGGCATGCAGTCAGGGGATGGATGTAGAGTGCCTCTATCTTGTCCATGCTGCTTCCGATCGCAATGCTTTGAACTTCAATGTGTTATTTATTGCTGTTAACTACCAGGAGTCGGTAGTTTACCGATTGGTGTATGACGAACGCAAGTTCTCTTCTGCTTTGCTCACGTTCTTAGGATCTACATGGTGGTTTGTTGCAGATTCCGCGTGCGCAATTGCGAGCTTCTGAAATTTTAGCGTGGTTGTGGTGGTGTTGTTGGATGGCAGCAGGTGGGACACTTGAACGAAAACCAACGCACATGCGCGAGAGAAGAGAAACACAAGCAAAAAACAAGTAAGAGCGCTATAGTCGAGTTTCCTGACTACAAAATACCCTGTTAAATTGAGACACACATACAAACACACTCACATAGACAAACGCACACACACGCACTTGCACACGCGCGCGCACACACGCGGCCAGCTGCCTGCATATAGTGTACGCCCCCCCACCCCCGCCCCATACCATAAGAAAAATTAATTAATAGCTTTGGTGTTTTTGCTCGGATCTTATTTTCCTTTCGAGAGTAGTTAGATATAAGGCCTAGGATAATATATATTAAGCCACGAGGTTCTAACTTTAAAATTGTGGCTCAGACAGTTTCTTACGGTTTAAGGGGGGAGGGGGGAAATTTTTCCAAATCTGAAACAAACTTGATCTGGGAACGGTATACACCTATGTGCATGCAAAAATTCGTGTCTCTATCTCTAATAGTTTCTGAGATCGACGAGTTCATACAGACAGACAGACAGACGGACATATCGACTCTACTGTCGATGCTGATCAAGAATATATACACTTTATGGGGTCGAAGATGATTCCTTCTGGCTGTTACATACTTTTGCACAAACTTAAAATACTCTATGTACCTTCGGTACAGAGTATAATAAAAACGAGAAGGCCAAGCTAACTTCGTCAGTGCCGAAGTTTTAATACCCTTGCAAATGCTGTTTTTGAAATGTCAGAATTTAAGAACGCTTACATAAAAATCAAAGAAAATTTTAACTAAAACCCATTTTCCGACAGATTATCATCTGATTTCGACCAAATTTCGCGGAATCTTTTTGAAAACATATCAAACTAACAATCGCCGAGTTTAAGAAAGATAAAATTTAAAGCAGAAAAGTTTTTCTCACTAAGACTGAATTTCCGACCGATCCGTCTTATGGCAACCATAAGTCACCCGATGTCTATCAACTTTTAAAATTAGTTTGAAAGCGTTTCATATTAAGAATCACCGACTTTAAGAACGATTTACTTGAAAACAAAAAAGTTTTTTCACTAATATCCATTTTCCGACCGACCGGGTTATGGCAGCTATAAGATATAGTCATCCGATCTTGACCAAAATTTGCAAATCTGTTTGAAAGCATATTTATTTATTTATTTATTTATTAATAATGGCGGAGTTTAAGGCCGCTAACATAGAAAACAAAAAAGCTTTTTTCACTAAGACCCATTTTTTGACCGATGGTTCCTATGGCAGCTATAAGATATAGTCATCTGATCCGGTCGGTTCCGACATATTAGCAGCGTGCAGTAAAAAGAAGAATCTGTGCAAAATTCCAGTTCGACAGCTTTAAAACTGAGAGACTAGTTTGCGTAGAAACAGACGGACAGACGGACAGACAGACGGACGGACAATGCTCAATCGACTCAGCTCGTCGCCCTGATCAAGAATATATATAGTTTATGGGGTCGGAAATGAATATTTCTATGCAATGCAAACTTCTGGGTAAAATTATAATACCCTTTGCAAGGGTATAACAAAGAACGCACAAAGCGTTGTCTTTGCCCATGCTTCTTTGTTTTTATTATACTCTGTACCGAAGGTACATAGAGTATATTAAGTTTGTGCAAAAGTATGTAACAGGGAGAAGGAATCGTTTCCGACCCTATAAAGTATATATATTCTTGATCAGCATCAACAGCCGATTCGATATAGCCATGTCCGTCTGTTCGTCTATCTGTCTGTCTGTCTGTCCGTCCGTATGAACGAAGAGATCTCAGAGATGGTAAGAGATAGAGGTTTGACATGTATGGGGCATATATTTCTTATACGTGCAGGCAGATCAAGTTTATTTTCAATTTTTGCTACTCCCCCGCAATTTGGAAAAAACGTCATATCTCCTACAGTTTTGAAGATAGATCGTTCGTACCTTCTAGAGATACCTTGTAAACAAAATTATTTATCGATTTGCTGAAGAAATGATAAAGATCGGATGAACGATACTCAAGTTATTAGCAATCTGGCGCATGTGCGTGGGTTTTTGTTTTTGTGATTTGCTTATGCGCTTGTGTAGCGACGTCAGACCAACGCTGCGAAGTTGTCACACCGAGTTCGTCGCTGAACTTCGTTCATGGCTACACACATACACATGCCAAGCCAAAATGTGATATTGCTTTTTTTCGTCCCCTGCTTCAGACCGAATACGTGAAAATCGTCAACACCGCATATTTGACCGAATTGCGACCAGCTTTGCGGCATTAGCGATTCAGCCGTCGACACGACAAGTCCTCTGTGCGAATCTGCTGCGATTTAAAATAATAAATTTAAAAATGCCAAATATGAAGTGCGTGGCTCTAGGCTGTCTGGGAGGTGCCAAAAGTTTTCGAATTCCTGAAAACAGGGTGGGAAAATGGTGTGAAAATTTGCGAATTGACGTGGATAGCATCAATGCCCAATCGCGAATCTGTGAGCGCCATTTCACAGATGTATGTCACTCTACAGGCGGGCGTTGGCTCCGTGCGGGGTCGATCCCAACTATTAGTTTGGGTCATGCTGGACGGCCGTGTTTTGAATCATGGCAAAGAATGTGCTGTGTGGTTGAGTGTTCATGCACATCCCCTCCATCTATTTTGCATGGCTTTCCCACTGATCCTCGGAAACGCGATCAGTGGAAGCTAAACTGCAATATCAAATCGTCCATGCAGAGCAACGTGCCATCGAAAACGATCGGTCGAAAAATGGGTCTTAGTGCGAAAAACTTTATTGTTTTCAATGAAAGAGTCCTTAAACTCGGCCATTATTAATATTATATGCTATGCTAACAATTGGCCTTGAACTCTTCCCAGAACTCCTTTTTCTCACCTCGATCTTCATACTGAAAGGACTAAAATACCGTTTGGTATTGAACCCACCCCCGCAACCCATTTCCCACCATTTGTCGTGAATTTTCCAATCACGGGAAATTACATTCAAATTATTTTGCCTACTGTCCTAACCGTGTATTAACTCATACGGATGAAAAATAGTGATTTCCATACAAAGTTTTTCGGGCATTTTCACACCCTGGGGGCGGATTTTCCAACATCGGAAACTGAAATCAGAAATTATTTGGCATTTTATCCTTACAAACCAAGTTTCCAGTCAATGGGATGGGATTCATAAATCAATTAATTTTTAAAACATTTCAATATTTTTCCCTTATTTAAATTCTAATAAAATAATGTTTTTGTATAATTTATACTTTTATTTTTCCGCACCCACCACCTCATTTTCCTATCTTGGATCAATTTCGAAAATGGGAAAAAAATCATATGTTTCGCAAACTATGCTTTCGGATGATAAAAATAATTTCCATACAAAATTTTCGGTCAATTTCCTTTGTGTGTGAATTTACCAAAATCGGAAAAGTTTCCCAAATTTTAGATACATTAAATAAATGCGAACTCGACAGGTTCCATTCAACAGGCAACAGGTTGCCATTCGCTTAGGCAATAAAATGAAAAGTCACTTTGGTGAAAATTTGCAACAATGTCGACAATGACAACAATACGAATTTCTATACAAACAGTCTTGGCAACATCACATAAAAATATACAAGAGATACACAAACAGAACGAAATGACAGAGAGCGATATACATGCCCTCCCTTTCGCTTGTGTCTTTTCTCTATCGCATTTGTAGCCAAAACAAAACAGCACGCAGCTGTTTGTCTTTGCTGACTCCGAAAACTGCAGAGCCTCGATGGCTTCATGGTTTTTTTTCTGTTAACTAAACAGTGAGAGCGATTTCATCTCTGGTTATTTAGTCCTCTCTGCTTTTACTGTACCTGCCGGCAGAGAGAACAAAATAACCAGAGATGAATTCGCTCTCACTGTTAAGTTAACAGAAAAAAACCATGAAGCCATCGAGGCGTTGCAGTTTTATTTTATTTATTTATTTATTTAGAGTTGACAAAAAAAGGCTGTCAACAAAATTGTATATGCGTTACAAAAATTTTTATAAGCTAATGAAGCCTATCAAAGAAAATCTAATAAAATTAGAAAATAAGCTAATAACGTCTCCGAAACGGTGGGGGAATTTTATTTGCCCGTCCGGCCAGCTATGCCCCTATTCACAGCCAATTGTAGTCAGAGACGTTATTAGAGCTAACAAAAACTTTAATAATATAGATATCGAGAAGAGGGAGAGGAGAGAGAAAGAGAGAGAGAGAGAGAAGAAAAAAAAAACCCAAAACCTATAGTTATGTAGGAACAAAGGAAAAAAAAATAAGATAGTATAACAAATTAAAATAAAACTGAGATAGAGAGAAAAATATCTAGACTTTAAAAATAAAAAATTTATACGTTAAACTTAAAACTAAATAACCGGAAAATCTCTGACCCGGTGGGGGAGGATTTTTTAGCCAGTCCGGCAAGCTATGCCCCACTGCTGGGAGTGGTCAGAGATTTCCCAGGAGATAAAGAGACGTTTTTAGGGAGAAGAGAGAGAGACCAGTTGAGAGCAGGTGGTAGAAATCATTGTAATTTTGACATAAGACCCGAAAACAATTGTGCTGGGCATAATCAGTTGTGCATCTGGGCAAGATTAAAGGTAAATAGGTTCTAGTTGGCCTAGAAGGAACGGAAAAGTTAAGGTGACCTAAGAGTTCGGTAGAGTCTACATCACTAATGATTAGCTTATGAAGAAAAGAAACGCCTAGGACTTTTCTACGATTAGCTAACGAAGGAAGGTTAATAAGCAAGAGTCTGATGGAGTACGATGGCCGACGAAGGCTCGGGTCCCAATTTAGTCCACGAAGAGCAAATAGGAAGAATTGCTTTTGTACTGACTCAATACGATCGATATGCTTTTTATATTGCGGACACCAGACGGACGCTTTCGGAGTCCGCAAAGACAAACAGAAAGGGAGGATCGCGCTCTGTCATTTCGTTCTGTGTGTGTATCACTTGTATATTTTTATGTGATGTTGCCAAGACTGTTTGTATAGAAATTCGTATTGTTGTCATTGTCGACATTGTTGCAAATTTTCACCAAAGTGACTTTTCATTTTATTGCCTAAGCGAATGGCAACCTGTTGCCTGTTGAATGGAACCTGTCGAGCTCGCATTTATTTAATGTATCTGGGCGCGCACTATGAAATAAAATTTGGGAAACTTTTCCGACTTTGGTAAATTCACACGCAAAGGAAATTTACCGAAAATTTTGTATGGAAAACATTTTTATCATCCGAAAGCATAGTTTGCGAAACATATGTTTTTTCCCATTTTCGAAATTAATTCGCCAAGATAGGAAAATGAGGTGGTGGGTGTGGAAAAATAAAAGTATAAATTATACAAAAACAATTTTTTATTAGAATGTAAATAAGGGATTGAGAGAAACTTGGCCCTGGCCCTCCTGGAGGTGCTGTTTGAGCCAATTTTACTTTTACTTAAATAAGGGAAATATACTGAATTGTTTTAAAAATTAATTAATTATCGAATCCCATCCCATTGACGTGAAACTTGGTTTGTAAGGATACAGTGCCAAATAATTTGTGATTTCCCACGAAAATCCTGACATTCGTACAGGAGATAGGGCTGCTAGGAGAGTTGTAAACTAAGTATGGGGGCACAATAGATCAGTATTGGTCGCAGTGCGCTATTTCCCCAACAACAAACTAACTAATTTGTGATTTCAGTTTCCGATGTTGGAAAATCCGCCCCCAGGGTGTGAAAATGCCCGAAAAACTCAGTATGGAAATCATTTTTTTTCATCCGTATGAGTTACTACACGGTTAGTAAGGACAGTAGGCAAAATAATTTGAATGTGATTTCCCGTGATTGGAAAATTCACTACAAATGGTGGCAAATGGGTTGCGGGAGTGGAATCAATGCAAAACTTTTTAAATATTTTCAGTATGAAGTTCGAGGTGAGAAAAAGGAGTTCTGGGAAGAGTTCAAGGCCAATTGTTGGCATAGCATATAGTATTAATAATGGCCGAGTTTAAGGACGTTTTCTATCGAAAACAAAAAAGTTTTTCGCACTAAGACCCATTTTTCGACCGATGGTTCTTATGGCAGCTATAAGATATAGTCATCCGATCCGGTCAGTTCCGACATACTGCAGCGTGCAGTAAAAAGAAGACTCTGTGCAAAATTTCAGCTCGATAGCTTTAAAACTGAGACTAGTTTCCGTAGAAACAGACAGACAGACAGACGGACCGACAGACGGACGGACAAAGCTCAATCGACTCAGGTCGTCGCCCTGATCAAGAATATATATAGCTTATTGCAAGCTTCTGGGCAAAATGATAATACCGCAAGGGTATGCAAATCGCTTATGCCATAAAGCTGGTAGCAATGCGCCACCAGCCAAATGCATGGCAAATTTTGCGCAGTTCTGAAGCAGTTGACAACAAGAAGCAAAATCACATTTTGGCTTGGCATGTATGTGTGTAGCCACTGAACGAAGTTCAGCGACGAACTCGGTGTGCCAACTTCGCAGCGTTGGTCTGACGTCGCTACACAAGCGCATAAGCAAATCACAAAAACAAAAACCAACGCACATGCGCCAGATTGCTAATAACTTGAGTATCGTTCATCCGATCTTTATCATTTCTTCAGCAAATCGATAAATAATTTTGTTTACAAGGTATCTCTAGAAGGTACGAACGATCTATCTTCAAAACTGTAGGAGATATGACGTTTTTTCCAAATTGCGGGGGCGTAGCAAAAATTGAAAATAAACTTGATCTGCCTGCACGTATAAGAAATATATGCCCCATACATGTCAAACCTCTATCTCTTACCATCTCTGAGATCTCTTCGTTCATACGGACGGACAGACAGACAGACAGATAGACGGACAGACGGACATGGCTATATCGAATCGGCTGTTGATGCTGATCAAGAATATATATACTTTATAGGGTCGGAAACGATTCCTTCTCCCTGTTACATACTTTTGCACAAACTTAATATACTCTATGTACCTTCGGTACAGAGTATAATAAAAACAAAGAAGCATGGGCAAAGACAACGCTTTGTGCGTTCTTTGTTATACCCTTGCAAAGGGTATTATAATTTTACCCAGAAGTTTGCATAGCATAGAAATATTCATTTCCGACCCCATAAACTATATATATTCTTGATCAGGGCGACGAGCTGAGTCGATTGAGCATTGTCCGTCCGTCTGTCTGTCCGTCTGTCCGTCTGTTTCTACGCAAACTAGTCTCTCAGTTTTAAAGCTATCGAACTGAAATTTTGCACAGAGTCTTCTTTTTACTGCACGCTGCTAATATGTCGGAATCGACCGGATCAGATGACTATATCTTATAGCTGCCATAGGAACCATCGGTCAAAAAATGGGTCTTAGTGAAAAAAGCTTTTTTGTTTTCTATGTTAGCGGCCTTAAACTCGGCCATTATTAATATTATATGCTTTCAAACAGATTTGCAAATTTTGGTCAAGATCGGATGACTATATCTTATAGCTGCCATAACCCGGTCGGTCGGAAAATGGGTATTAGTGAAAAAACTTTTTTGTTTTCAAGTAAATCGTTCTTAAAGTCGGTGATTCTTAATATGAAACGCTTTCAAACTAATTTTAAAAGTTGATCGACATCGGGTGACTATATCTTATGGTTGCCATAAGACGGATCGGTCGGAAATTCAGTCTTAGTGAGAAAAACTTTTCTGCTTTAAATTTTATCTTTCTTAAACTCGGCGATTGTTAATTTGATATGTTTTCAAAAAGATTCCGCGAAATTTGGTCGAAATCAGATGATAATCTGTCGGAAAATGGGTTTTAGTTAAAATTTTCTTTGATTTTTATGTAAGCGTTCTTAAATTCTGACATTTCAAAAACAGCATTTGCAAGGGTATTAAAACTTCGGCACTGACGAAGTTAGCTTGGCCTTCTCGTTTTTATTATACTCTGTACCGAAGGTACATAGAGTATTTTAAGTTTGTGCAAAAGTATGTAACAGCCAGAAGGAATCATCTCCGACCCTATAAAGTGAATATATTCTTGATCAGCATCAACAGCCTAGTCGATATGTCCGTCTGTCTGTCTGTCTGTCTGTATGAACTCGTCGATCTCAGAAACTATTAGAGATAGAGACACAAATTTTTGCATGCACATAGGTGTATACCGTACCCAGATCAAGTTTGTTTCAGATTTGGAAAAATTTCCCCCCTCCCCCCTTAAACCGTAAGAAACTGAATGAGCCACAATTTTAAAGTTAGAACCTCGTGGCTTAATATATATTATCCTAGGCCTTATATCTAACTACTCTCGAAAGGAAAATAAGATCCGAGCAAAAACACCAAAGTTATTAATTAATTTTTCTTATGGTATGGGGCGGGGGTGGGGGGGCGTACACTATATGCAGGCAGCTGGCCGCGTGTGTGCGCGCGCGTGTGCAAGTGCGTGTGTGTGCGTTTGTCTATGTGAGTGTGTTTGTATGTGTGTCTCAATTTAACAGGGTATTTTGTAGTCAGGAAACTCGACTATAGCGCTCTTACTTGTTTTTTGCTTGTGTTTCTCTTCTCTCGCGCATGTGCGTTGGTTTTCGTTCAAGTGTCCCACCTGCTGCCGTCCAACAACACCACCACAACCACGCTAAAACTTCAGAAGCTCGCAATTGCGCACGCGGAATCTGCAACAAACCACCATGTAGATCCTAAGAACGAGAGCAAAGCAGAAGAGAACTTGCGTTCGTCATACACCAATCGGTAAACTACCGACACATTGAAGTCCAAAGCATTGCGATCGGAAGCAGCATGGACAAGATAGAGGCACTCTACATCCATCCCCTGACTGCATGCCGTGCGGGTTTCCGTCCTAACATCCAACATCTCTTGGAAGGAGAAATTAGGATAGTGGGAGGGGATTTTAATGCCCACAGCACCGCCTGGTACTCAGAACTGGGCTGCGACGCAATAGGAGATTTTATTCAGAAGCAGATAGACTCCTCAGTCTTCTGCTCCATAAATGAGGAACACCCGGCGCGAAACACGGCTAACTGTCGAAGCTCACCAGACATCACCTTCGTCGGCTTCTCCCTCATCAACAACACCACCTGGCTAGCTGACATCGCCGAGGGCTCGAACCTCATCCCCATCTCAATTAGGATCAGAAAATGCTACATCACATCAGAAAACAGCACTTTTGTGTATTGTGCTAAGAGAGATTAGGAGAGATTCGAGTCCTGCAGATTCGTCCCCTCTTCCCCGCAGAGGCAGTCCCCTCGCTGAAAGAAAAGACGCCCTCAGGAAGAACGATGCCGGAAACCCAAAGTCCAGGCGCTCAACGAGGAGATCACCATGCTTGTGAACCAACACAGGAAGAACAAATGAATGCAGAAGCTTGAGGAGTTGGACAAAGGCTTCAGAAAATTATGTAGCACCATTAAACTGCTCAAAGGCCTGCCCCCCTAGAAAAATAAAATCCACCTTCAAACCACTTTGGTGGTCTGAAAACCTGGATAAGCTCCGGAAAGAATGGCGACATACATTCAACGTAGCCAAATACATATAACGACCAAACAACAGCTTGGGAGCTATATAAGCAAAAGCTATGTACCTATAAGAAAGCTACCAGGAGGGCCAAATGCTCCTCCTGGGCCCATTACTGTAGTAATATTGAATCTAAGATGCATCAGGGCTCAGAAAGATCCCGGCAAGCTCACCAACCCCGCCAGGACTGTTACAAAAAAACAGACGAAACCTGGACCGACTCGAGCGAAGAATTCCTATGTCTTCTGCTAAGCACTCACTTTCCTGAATGCTCCCTTACTAAGAAGTCACCCCAACACACTAGCCAGAAGGCTCCTGCGCAGACGAAAGAAAGCAGGAAGTAGAGTAAGACGACGCCTCAATAAACTTTTCCCAAGGGAACTTCCTATCAGACCAATATACTAAATTAGCAACTACGTCCAATTCGATCAACTTGACACTATCAATACACTGAACATAATTTATATCATCACAAAACAACTCTCCCATAATCAGACACATTACACCTGAAATCAAACTAACATAAAAATATAAGTTATGAGGATATCTACACAATCTAAATTAAGTTGCCAAAATGTACATAAGGTGACAGAAAATTTAGAAACAAAAAAAAAAAAACAAGTAAGATCGCTGTAGTCGAGTTTCCCGACTACAAAATACCCTGTTCAATTGAGGCACACATACGAACACACTCACATACAAAACCCACACAGGCACACGCGCACACACACACACACACGCGAGTTAATAAGTCGGAGTGAGGACTTGTAACGAATGTTCAGATGAATCCCAGTGGATTATGTGGCAATTGATGACTTGGTGTTGCGGTTGGTGTTCGTCGAGTCGACTTTTTAACCTTAGAGAAAGTTAAATAGATGTGCTTCGGGGTCTTTCTCTCGTCCTTCCTGGTTCCCATATCTCACTGGTGGTGGTGCTGGGGATGGATTGATTGTACCCTTTTTGTCGAATTTAAATTAAACATGGCGTCTTCGTCGTTTGGTTATTCGTATCGATCTGATTTATTCTAAAACATCAAATGCTCGAAGAGCCATTAAGTATATAAGATGCTCACAGGCAGTGAAAATGTATATAGGCTGCACACAGGCAGCCAAATGTATATTTGTATAAAATGCTTATTGTTGTGCTTTAGTTTTGGCTTACATTGTTGTTTTGTATTTTCGAGTGGGTGTCGGTCTACATGTGTTTATGCTTAAATGCTGACCTATCATATTCTTGGTTATTAGCCTGCTAAGGGCCGGATGCCTGTGCATGTCGCCGACCCGATCATGTTGCAATCGGTCAGGGGCGGATTCGAGGGGATTGTACAGGGGCGGAGTCAAGGTGATCTAGCATATGGATGGACTTTAGGCGGTTTAGGGGGCGAGACGGTGAAGGTGGTAACTCGAGCGACCTAGCTGCCTGCATGCAGCAAATGGGAACAGGGTATAAAAAAACTCCCTTAACTTAACACCTCAGGTTAGGCCAACCGACCTTTCTATACAATATGACAAAACCATTGTCGCGGAGACCAGAATTAAATGGGCTAACGATTCGTTCGAACCATTTAAGTCGCCAGGTCTTGATAACATATATCCTGCCCAACTACAACCAACTATTGGGTACACAACGACCTGGCTTTACACAAACTATGTAATCTGTCTTAAGGTCAACTATATTCCTACTGGGTGGAGAGAAACTAAAGTGGTATTCATACCGAAAACGGGCAAAGCTTCACATGTAAAACCAAACGATTATAGGCTTATTAGCCTATCCTCGTTTCTTCTTAAAACTCTTGAGAGACTTATAGACGTACACCTGAGGTAAACTAACTGTAATTGTTCATCCTTGAAAGCTTGTCCAGCCGTTCCATACGGAAATGCTAAGGCAGAATAAAGTAAATCATGTGGCTTTAAAAGGGCTTTTTATACCCTTGTACACAGAAAAAAATTTGTCGGTAAATTCAACCAATTCTGCTATTAAAATGCTCCAACTCATAATTTAGGATTAAACTTACCGCCAGGTACGGAGAAAGAGGCGTAAACTCATAGCGTAATCACTACGATTACGTTACGACTTTTGTTAATATCAGTCTCTATAAATACAAAAAAAAAAAATGTATAATAATCAAATATATCAAATCCCAGCAATCACTTGCCCCTTTGTCAAATACATTTGAAACCATTTCATTATAAACTACAACTTTCCTACATAAACACATAAGTGTATTTGTATCTGAATTTTGATGACTATTTTTTTTTGCACTCACATAAAAAACTTACACTAAAAATATCTAGCACTAAACAGGCCGAACTTTAATGGGCCCATTGTTGTGCACCCACTGCAAGTGTTGACACAAGCCACATTACGTAAAATAGTTTTGACAATCGCTAAAAATTCGAATCTATACCAGGCCGATCTCAAGGAGCCGGTCAAACAGACGCTGGAAGTGGGACACCATATGGCGCTTGGTACAGAATTTGAATGGTAAGTAACCAGACGAATAGGTTGACATTAACTAAAATGCCTGTGAATAGGTCGCTATTTGCAGATGCCCATGAATTTTGCAAAGCTGATGGATGAAATGCAAAACTTAGACAGAGAGGAGGGAAAGCCACAGCCGAAACCTGAGAAAAAACCATTCAAAAAGCCAAAGGCTGAGAAGAAAACGCTCAAGAAACCAGTTAAGCAAATGGAGCCAACCAAGAAGAATCGCGTAATTGTGGCTGCATCGGAAACAGATAAGTTCGCTGGTGCCTCTACAACCACATTGAAGCCTAAATTGTCCAAGTCGGTGCTAAATCTGCGCGCCAAGCCGAAGCAAACAAAGCTAAATTAGATGCTTGTTCAACCCACCAAGCCCCCATGTTACACTTGTCCTTAATGCAGAAGAAAAAGATGTTGCCATTTTGCCATACTACCAGAATGTATTCTGCAGAATGTATTCTGCTAGTATGGCAAAATGGCAACATCTTTTTCTTCTGCATTAAGGACAAGTGTAACATGGGGGCTTGGTGGGTTGAACAAGCATCTAATTTAGCTTCGTTTGCTTCGGCTTGGCGCGCAGATTTAGCACCGACTTGGACTGCTTAGGCTTCAATGTGGTTGTAGAGGAACCAGCGAACTTATCTGGTTCCGATGCAGCCACATTTACGCGATTCTTCTTGGTTGGCTCCATTTGCTTAGCTGGTTTCTTGAGCGTTTTCTTCTCAGCCTTTGGCTTCTTGAGTGGTTTTTTTTCAGGTTTCGGCTCTGGCTTTTCGTCCTCTCTGTCTAAGTTTTGCATTTCATCCATCAGCTTTGCAAAATTCATGGGCATCTGCAAATAGCGACCTATTCACAGGCATTTTAGTTAATGTCAACCTATTCGTCTGGTTACTTACCATTCAAATTCTGTACCAAGCCCCATATGGTTTCCCACTTCTAGCGTCTGTTTGACCGGCTCTTTGAGATCGGCCTGGCATAGATTCGTATTTTTAGCGACTGTCAAAACAATTTTACGTAATGTGGCTGGTGTCAACACTTGCAGTGCGTGCACAACAATGGCCCCATTAAAGTTCGGCATGTTTAGTGCTAGATATTTTTAGTGTAAGTATTGTATGTGGGGGGGCCAAAAAAATAGTTATCAAAATTCAGATACAAATACACTTATGTGTTTACACACATACGAGCGCATACGAGCGCACACCAACACACACACGCATACACACATACGAGCGCACACCAACACACACACGTGTAGCGGGCTGCGAGCTGGCAGAGAGTTAAACCTAAAATAAGAAAACCATCAGAGAAGGGCAGTAGACCAGATGCACTCCTGGTCAAATGCAAGGACCCAGCCTCATATGCGGAAGTTCTTAAGGCAGTCAAGTCCGATCTAGCGCTCCAGGCTTACAGAGAAAGGGTAAGTGCAATAAGACGTACTGCTGATGGAGAACTACTAATGCAAATGAGCAAAGCAGGCGATGAAGCGACCACAACGTTGCGTAAGGCAGTGGAAGAAGTAATGGGAGACAAAGCGACAGTGAAGGCAATCTCTGACAAAGTCTCCATTGAGGTGAGATATATCGGAATGGTCTACTGGCGAAGAAGTGCTAGAGGCAGTCTTTGCCAATATTGAGGGAGATATTCCTGTAGAAGCAGTCCCCAAGTTACGCCAATATGGGCCCCTGCGATTGCGGTCCCTTCTTACAGCCGTGGCTGCAAAGGCGCGTACAGAAGATGTGCCCTCCGGGTGATAAGTGGCTTCCGAACAGTGTCAGAGGACGCAGCACTAGTTCTCGCTGGAATGATCCCCCTTGACCTACTTGCGACAGAAAGCAGAAGCCTTCCCACAGACGAGTCGCGACGAGAATCTACGATGGACCATTGGCAGACGAGGTGGATATCTGCAACCAACGGCAGCTGGACAAGGAGACTGATAGCGGCCGTGGGTGGGTAGAAAACACGGACAAATCGACTTCTATTTGACCCAGTTACTAACGCGACACGGCTGCTTTAAATCCTATCTTTATAGGTTTAAGCACGAGACGGATCCGTTTTGCACACACTGTGCGCGGTCCATAGAAGACGCAGAGCATGTCTTTTTTGTCTGTCCGAGATTTTCTGCAGAACGGGAAGAGCTAAGCATAGACATTGGGAGACCATTCACAGTCATTGACTTAATGGATATTCTACTAAGCTCGCAATACAATTGGAATGCAATTTGCACCATGGCCGCAGAAATCATCAAGACCTTGCGTTGCGCTGAAAGACAGTGCAATTTAAATACAAATCCTAGACATGGATCTAGTTGAGGCTTTCATGCCATCTCCCCCTTGTGAAGTAATACTTAGCGGTGGTACCTCGAGAGGGAATCGGAGAATAGGGGTGGTTTTAGTGGGTGAGGAACTCCAAGTCCCACACTTTAAGGCTTTCAATGCTTTCCCCCCTATAACAAAAAAAAAAAAAAAAAAAAAAACACGTGCGCTCACACGCGGCCTGCGCAGGCAGCGCTGCCTGCATGAAGTGGTTGCCTCCCCCCCGCTCCCATAAGCTAAATTGTTTAATAACTTTTGTGTTTTTGCTCGTATCTTATTTTCCTTTTGAGAGTAGTTAGATATAAGGTCTAGGATAGTATATATTAAGCCACGAGGTTCGAACTTTAAAATTGTGGCAGTGACAGTTTTTTGCAGTTTAAGGGGGGAGGGTGGGATATTTTCAAAATCTGAAACAAACTTGATCTGGCTACGGTATACACCTAGGTGCATGCCGAAATTTGCGTCTCTATCTCTTATAGTCTCTGAGATCGACGCGTTCATACAGACAGACAGACGGACAGACGGACATGGCTATATCGACTCGGCTGTTGATGCTGATCAAGAATATATATACTTTATAGGGTCGGAAACGATTCATTGTGGCTGTTACATACATTTGCACAACTTCATGATACCCTTTTCCCATTTTTAATGGGAACAGGGTATAAAAAACTGCTAAGGAATTTTTCCGTTTGGCCGTTTCATATTCGGTTTCTCCCAATCGCGAAAAGTGCTTACGTTTGCCACTACGTCATGCTCAAAGTGGGTGGGTGGTGTTAACTGGCCGTTTTTTGCCGTTCGTTCGATCTTTATCATTCCTTCAGCAAATCGATAAATAATTTTGATGACTACATATGCCTAGAAAATGCGAGCCATCTATCTCCGAAACTGTAGGCCCCCAAATTGTGGGGGCGGAAGGGGGCGTGGCAAAAATTGAAAATAAACTTGATCTGCCTGCAAGTATAAGAAATATATGTCCCATACATGTCAAACCTCTATCACTTACCATCTCTGAGATCTCTTCGTTCATACGGACGGACGGACAGACAGACAGACAGACAGACGGACAGACGGACATGACTATATCGACTCGGCTGTTGATGCTGATCAAGAATATATATACTTTATAGGGTCGGAAATGATTCCTTCTCCCTGTTACATACTTCTGCACAAACTTAATATACTCTATGTACCTTCGGTACAGAGTATAAAAATTAGAAGAACCCTCTCGATAGCAAGAGCTAAAGTAGAATGAATGAACAAAAAATGTTTGAGAGACTTGATGCTCAAATGGCTGACTCTGCGATTCTTTGATACGAACCCTTCTGTTCTCTGACATATCCTGTAGCGGTATCTTGCGTGATCTGCTTTGGACCCGAACTAAATCGTACTACCATCGGTTGGGGCCGCTGATCAGTTTCTTCATCAAGGCTAAAAATATCGAAATGAAATAACAAGAAAATAAACAAAATTTTAAAATTTGCCTCTTTGTCGGAGTACCAGGATGATCTTAATTTATAGCCGCTTTCGCATTGCAGCTGATATCTAAAATAACGTGAGCGTAAGTTAAAGTCTGCTCTAACCGACTTCGATATACCCGTTACTCACGGAAAGAAATTTTTAATGGCCTTCCTGTGTGTCTGAGGCGGGACAGCCGAAAAGTATGCAACATTTTTTTAACTCGGCTATTTATCATCCGATCTTGATGAAAAACGGGGCTTATAGATGTTGCGAATATTAATATAAGTTTTAAATTTGAGATCGATATCTCAAAAATTGTGGGAGTTATTTAACATCTTTTATTGTGTGGGCGGGGGTGGGCGTGGCAAAAATTTGAAATAAACTTGATCTGCGTGCAGACAATAGGAGTCTACATTTCAAATTTGGTTGCTCTAGCTCTTCTAGTCTCTGAGATCTAGGTGTTCATACAGACGGACGGACGGACAGATGGACAGACGGACATGGCTATATCGACTCGGCTGTTGATGCTGATCAAGAATATATATAGTTTATATGGTCGGAAATGATTCCTTCTGCCTGTTACATAAATTTGCACGACTTTAGTATACCCTTTTACTCTACGAGTAACGGGTATAACAATTAATTATACCCTTGTAGACAGTATATTTAAATTGTCGAGATGTTTGTAAAGCATAGAAGGAAGCATCTCCGACCACATGAAGTAAATATTATTTTGATCAACATGACGAGCTGAGTTGATATAGCCATGTCCGTCTGTCCGTCTGTTTCTATGCTATCTCCTCCGTCAGTTTTAAAGCTATCTTAACCAAACTTTGCACGAAGTCTTTTGGCACAAATACGCCTCACATTTGTCGGAACCGGCCAGATCGGATGACTATAGCATATAGCTGCCAAGGAAACCATCCGTCGAAAATGTTGTTTTAGTGATAAAAACTTTTTCGTCTTCAACGCAAACGTCCCCAAACCTCGTATTTATAAGTTTTCTATGCTTTCACATAATTCCACCAATTTTAATAGGACAACTATATAGTATAGCTGGCATAGAAATTGGGTGCAGAAAATATACATAGGAGGCCTTGTCAAAAATGTGTACATTTGGCCGAATGTACATATTTGTGTCAGTGGAATCAGGCTACTAATTTATATAAATCATACAAGCTACAAGGGTATCTGTCTGTCCGTCTGTTTCTACGCAAACTAGTCTCTCAGTTTTAAAGCTATCGAGCTGAAATTTTGCACAGAGTCTTCTTTTTACTGCACGCTGCTAATATGTCGGAACCGACCGGATCGGATGACTATATCTTATAGCTGCCATAGGAACCATAGGTCGAAAAATGGGTTTTAGTGAGAAAAACTTTTTTGTTTCCAATGTTAACGTGATTAAACTCGGTCGTTAATAATATTATATGCTTTCAAACAGATTTGCAAATTTTGGTCAAAATCGGATGACTATATCTTATAGCTGCCATAGGAACCATTGGTTTTTATACTCTGTACCGAAGGTACATAGAGTATATTAAGTTTGTGCAAAAGTATGTAACACTGAGAAGGAATCGTTTCCGACCCTATAAAGTATATATATTCTTGATCAGCATCAACAGCCGAGTCGATATAGCCATGTCCGTCTGTCCGTCTGTCTGTCCGTATGAACGAAGAGATCACAGAGATGGTAAGAGATAGAGGTTTGACATGTATGGGACATATATTTCTTATACTTGCAGGCAGATCAAGTTTATTTTCAATTTTTGCCACGCCCCCTCCCGCCCCCGCAATTTGGAAAAAATTCATATCTCCTACAGTTTTGGAGATAGATCGTTCGTTCCTTTTAGAGATACCTTGTAAACAAAATTATTTATCGATTTGCTGAAGGAATGATAAAGATCGGATGAACGATACTCAAGTTATGGGCAAAAAACGGCCAGTTAACACAAAAAATTTGCAGTCCGTTGTTTTTGCAACGACCTGCTAATCATCAATAGGCTGTGAGTCCAAATAGGTAAAAGTTAACCCTTTTTAAAAAGGGACAAATCCATATTCTACAGGTACTTATGCGTATTTCGGGAGGCGTATTTTATATTGACCTGATGTATTTTCTAGTGACGCCGAGCAAATTGTTATTTAATTTTTTGCCATCAACATACCCAAACCTGGTATTTTCTTGAGATTATATTTAACACATGTTTCAAATAACTATTTATAAATTTTATTCGTAATTAATAGAGTTTAATACTTTTTCATTAAGCTTAACAATTAAAATATTTTCTAGCGTATCTGGATTCAGTCTAAATTCTCTCTCCACAGATACTTGGGTTGCTGGCACAGCCACCCACAACGAATGCTTATATACGAATGAGATAAAATATTGATGACACAAAATAGCTGCCTAAACAAGGGCAACTTGGTTTTTGAAAAAATGTTAAATTAATTTTCCCACTCTCGACTTTTAGTTGACTCTGTCCAAAAAAGGATCAGCCAAGTCTAAGTAGCCAAGTCCATTTAACCCTGTCAGTCTGTCTGTCTGTAGAAATGCGTCGATCTCCGAAACACCCCCCTATATATTTAAATTAAAGAAACTGCAAGTGTATATAAACTTCGGCGGAACTAAAGTTATCTTTCCTCTATTTTGTTTTTAATTTTCGGTTGGAAAATGAACAGTCAAGCTTAGAAAATTACAAATTTATGAGGCAATCCATCAATGCCATGCCAACAGAGTCACCACACCACTCACACCAAAAGGGAGCAATTCGCCGCCGCTGCATTCAATGGTCATGACCACTAATCGCTTCCCACGATCGGCGTGCATTTTCAATATGTAAAATTGCGCCGCCTTCATTAATCCGTAAATTAGAAGCATTGAATGATATCAGGCTGGCTGTCCCATGCTTCCCTAACTCAACTCGGACTGGTGCTGACAAACAAGAGTCGCGTTTTTTGAAGTGCACCCTGAAACTGAACTAAAATCACTGCGCGCACACACACACACACATTCAACACATGTATACTATAAAGGGCAGAAGCCTGAACCACCCACCAGTCCTACAAAGCGCTCGAACACAGTGGTCTGGGTAAGACTAAAACGAAAATGATTTTCGACTCTCAACAGGTCCTGCAATGATGTAGATAAAGGGTTCAACCAGAGAACAATATCGCTTCTAGGTATTGATACTCGTTGGTTTAACCTGCCGATTGGTCCAAGTCACTAAAAATTAAAATTTTAACAGAAACTTTGAACGGTAATTGCTTGGACACTCGAAAAACATAATGCTTGGTATCGAGAAAATTAACATACAATCAATGATCGAAATTGACAAGAGCTGTGATTTCTATGAAAAAATTATAGAGTTTGTCGAAAAGTTTTGCCATCAAGAGGGTTGATTGAATATTAAAGTTGTTTTGAAGCCATATTTCATCAAATTATTTGCGTAGGGAACCACAGTTTAAGTTTTTATACCCTTGTAGAGGGTATATTAAAATTGTCCAGATGTTTGTAACGCATAGAAGGAAGCATTTCCGACCACACAAAGTATATATATTCTTGATCAGCATGACGAGCTGAGTTGATATAGCCATGTCCGTCTGTCCGTCCGTCTGTCCGTCCGTCTGTCCCTCTGTCCATCTGTTTCTATGCTATCTCCTCCGTCAGTTTTAAAGCTATCTTAACCAAACTTTGCACGAAGTCTTTTGCTACAAATACGCTGCACATTTGTCGGAACCGGCCAGATCGGATGACTATAGCATATAGCTGCCATACGAACCATCGGCCGAAAATGTTGTTTTAGTGATAAAAACTTTTTTGTCTTCAATGCAAACGTCCACAAACCTCTTATTTATAAGTTTTCTATGCTTTCACATAATTCCACCAAGTTTAATAGGACAACTATATAGTATAGCTGGCATAGAAATTGGTTGTAGAAAATGTATATAGGAGGCCTTGTCACAAATGTGTACATTTGGCCGAATGTACATATTTGTGTCTACTAATTTATATAAATCATACAAGCTACAAGGGTATAAAAACTTCGGTCGAGCCGAAGTTAGCTTTCCTCTATTTTTATATTAATTTGTAATGGAGCTCTACAAGTAATGAGGTTTCGAAAGCTAGCAGTCCACAAAGCGGCCATGCTAATGTAAAAGTATACTGGGTTGAAGAGGTGCTCGATTACGCAATGTGAATTTGCGCCGTTGGGTGGGTACTGACAGCTTTTGCTGATATCGAGAGTAAGAGAGAAGGAGTGTGAGCGAACGGCATACACACTCAAATGTGGTAAGTGTGTGAATATATTGTTCGATACTTTACACCAGCGTTGGTCAACGAGAGCGATGACAACCTTTTCAATCAAGTGACAGCAACACACTGAATCTGGGAGTCCCAAAAAGACAGCGCATTGAGAGAGCGCCTTAAAAAAAAATACTATTTAGGGTTTCCATGTCAATTAAATTTAATCTTTAACTGTAGTAAACACACTTTTATTTACTTAAATTGATAATTGTTCATTTTCAAAAAAAGAAAATAAAAAAACATTTTTCTGCATGCCTTACCGAAAATTGAACCCAAGTCTGTTTGACTTTCAGTCTCATACCTTACCCTCTACGCCATTGCTGCCAAGACAGAGGAGGCAGCTAAATATGCTCTATAACTCAAAAGCATCTTTTATTTTTATACCCTGTTCCCATTAAAAATGGGCCTTATATCTATCTACTCTTAAAAGGAAAATAAGATCCGAGCAAAAATCCCAAAGCTATTCACGAAACAATTTTGCTTCTAGGAGCGGGGGGGCAGCCACTGCATGCAGGCAGCTAGGCCACGTATGCGCGCGCGTGTGTGTGTGTGCGTTTGTGCATGTGCGTGTGTTTGTATGTGTGTCTCAATTGAACAGGGTATTTTGTAGTCGGGAAACTCGACTACAACGCTCTTGTATTTTTTTTTTGAGAATGTACATTTCCAGTGGAATCACCAAATTTGAAAATGTACATAAATGACTTTTGACAATAAAAAACTTTTGAGCCAACGGTGTACAAGTCTATCAAAAGATGTGGCGCAGAAATGTTAGTCATGTCAAAAAAACACCACAGTCGAATTCACCGACATATTCTTTTATGGATCAATCAGGAGTTCTTAAGCGATCGACAAGAGTTTGAAAAATGACAAACCGTTATGGAGACTGATGCGCTAGTAGAAGAATTAAGTAAAAGGAAAATCAGGTGAAGAAAGTAATGTAGTAGGCTGATGTCATTTTTGTACTTCGCTAAGTACCCCTGGACTTTTGCTTTGGTTTAACCTGCTTGATTTTCTAGCTACTTATTTCATTTCCATTTCGGACTCCAACCCGAACAGATCCTCTTATTTCTCGACTGGGGAATGTTTTGATTTTCTTTTTTTATTAATTTATTTTCCTACATATTTTTAGTATTATACTGTTGGACTACGCCTCATCGTACTGCTGCATCAAGTAAATGCTTAAGCTTTTCTTTGTACACAACGCAGGCTATTTATAATATTGGTGGTTCTTCTGACATTTTAAGTTTTTTGGAGGTTGAATTGGCTTTATAAACGCGGTCCTTTGATTTCTCAATCGCAGTATGGACATCCCTTATGTAGCTTTCAAAGTTGTAACCTTCGACCCGTTGAGATTCTGCAAAAAAGGTCAAATATTTTTTTAGTAAGTTTCAAAGTAATGTGAATAGATGTTAGCCGGCCCTAGGTCAGTTTAAATAAGGAACAACTATTGAATTACAATCTTTTGTCGATATATTCTGGTGCAAATTGGCATTATACAGACACTAACTGTCCAACTAAACTGTTCATTACTGATGATTAGACATCGGAGTTTATGTTTTTTTCTAAATGAAGGTTGATTGAGGTTTTGCATATGCAAACAAATATGCAAAATATGTAAACAAATATGCAAAATATGCGATAAATATGCAAAATATGTATTTCCATAAAAAATGTATAAAAATGGTGCCATTTACAAAAATTCGCATTCTTGAGCTTAGATTATTATAAAAACGAGAAGGTCAAGCTAACTTCGTCAGTGCCGAAGTTTTTATACCTTTGCAAATGCTGTTTTTGAAATGTCAGAGTTTAAGAACGCTTAGATAAAAATCGAACAATTTTTTAACTAAAACCCATTTTCCTACAGGTAAACATCTGATTTCGACCAAATTTCACGAATCTTTTTGAAAACATATCAAATTAACAATCGCGGAGTTTAAGAAAGATAAAATTTAAAACAGGAAAGTTTTTCTCACTAAGACTCATTTTCCGACCGATCGGTCCTATGGCAACCATAAGATATAGTCACCCGATGTCGATCAACTTTTTCAAATTAGTTTAATATTAAAAATCACCGACTTTAAGAACTATTTATTTGAAAACAAAAAAGTTTTTTTCACTAAGACCCATTTTCCGACCGATCGGTCCTATGGCAGCTATAAGATATAGTCATCCGATTTTGACCAAAATTTGCAAATCTGTTTGAAAGCAGATAATATTAACAATGGCCGAGTTTAAGGCCGCTAACATTGAAAACAAAAAAGTTTTTCTTACTAAGACCCATTTTTTGACCGATGGTTCCTATGGCAGCTATAAGATATAGTCATCTGATCCGGTCAGTTCCGACATATTAGTAGCGTGCAGTAAAAAGAAACTCTGTGCAAAATTTCAGCTCGATAGCTTTTAAACTGAGAGACTAGTTTGCGTAGAAACAGAGGGACAGACAGACAGACAGACGGACAGACAGACAGACGGACGGACAAAGCTCAATCGACTCAGCTCGTCGCCCTGATCAAGAATACATATAGTTTGTGGGGTCGGAAATGAATATTTCTATGCGTTGCAAACTTCTGGGCAAAATTATAATACCCTTTGCAAGGGTATAAATATATACACTGCTCGCCACTTGAATAGGACACCTTTAAAGTCGATTTTCTATAGTTAATTGCTGCTAAACCAAGCCATCTAGGAAAATAATTTTTGTTTTCTTATAAAGTTTATTTAAATGTAGTAATTAGACAAAAATTACAAAATTATTCAAAAGTTGGAAGTATACAAAAAACATTGTTAACCAATAAGTAACAAATTTTGGAATCTTCATTTTGCACCACTTGAATAGGACACTTTATCTAAAAACCATTTAAGAATATTTCAATCCTTTTCAAATAACAATATTACTTAAATAAGAAATTACTAACATGTTTTTAAACCAAAAAAAGTTTTTAATATTGTGTTGAGCCTCCTTTTTTCTCCAAAACCTCACACATTCGGTCTGGAAGGGATGCATACAATTTTCCCAAATAATTCAACGATATCGAGCCCCATGCTAATTTGATAGCTGCAATTAGTTCGGGAACGCTCGAATTTTGCTGACCTGATCCATATACTTCACGTGTTAGCCATCCCCACACATTCTCAATGATATTCAAGTCCGGTGAATAGGGTGGCCAGTTTAATAACTCCACGTTTTGGCTCGCTATATACGATTTAACAATCCGGGCCGTATGTATAGGGGCATTATCATGTTGATAAATCCATTTTAGATTTGCAAAAAGAGTTTGGAAGTGTGGAAAGGCCTCTTTCAATATACCATTATAATACAACGCATTCATGGTGGTTGGAATAAATTTAAGCTCACAGGTGCCATAATAGGAAATGGCCCCCCATACCATAATACCTCCAGCACTGCTGTGCAACTTATCAAGATGGTGTGGTTCTTTTCGAAGATCATGAAAATAGTAGCTGTAGCCATCGGGGCCCTCCAAATTAAACTTTTTTTAGTCCGAAAAGACAACACGTTGCCACTCCGAAGTCCAGGTAACTTCCGAGCCGGGTTAAGAGGTGGCTTCTTCTTGATTTTTAGTTTCTTCAGGTGTGTAGCATTGTTAATAACACGACGCATGGTTGTCAAACTTGCTTTAACGTTGTATTTTTCCCTTATCTTGGCCAAAGAGTCGTGCGAATTGGAAGCTTCTCTTAATATAAGTCGCTTGTCCGCGATGGTAAGCACACCGTGGGTGCGGCCCTTCATGTTTTTACCATAATTAGCCTCATTATTTAAAAAATTTGTTATGGCGTGACGGCTCCTGTCGACTTTTTTTTGATATTTTGGCAATCGAAAGGCCAGAATCCTTGTAAGCTTGGATTTTTCCTTTCTCCGACTCAGATAATGAAGTGCCACGCCCCATTTTAATTTTTTTAATTTTATATACACTTCAATTAAAGCAAAAAGCACGTGTCGACGATTCCGACCAAATAAAATTCATGTTCTATTCAAGAAAAAATACCGTTATTCTTCCATTTCGTTTTCGAGTTACGAGCAGTTTTAAAGACAGCATACAGGGTGTCCTATTCAAGTGGCGAGCAGTGTAGATGGCATATATAGACGGTTAAATAGAAGTTGTAGACCGAGCCAATGAAAGGTGTACCTTGAAGTTCTAAAATATTGGAAAATTTCCAAATTGTGTATTCATTTCAGATTTTTATGAAGGCGGCTAGAGTACACGGGTAAATAAAGAAGATGTGGAACAAGTGGTCAAGAAAATCGAGAAATTTCAAAAATTCTCATTTGAGTTTTGATTATCATAAGGAACGGTAAACCGGCGGGTAAATAGGAGGAGAAGATCAAATGGTCAAGAAAATCGCGAAATTTTCAAAGGACCTAAGAAAGCTGTGAAGGTTGGATAGATGGCAATTGAAGACGCGTATATATGTATGAGGCTTAGACCAAAAACCGCGAAATTTGTCCAATTTTCATTTTAGCATTTACGAAAGCGCAGGCGTTGGTAAATAAGAGGCGTGGATTGAACAGGTCAAAATTTGCAAATTTTTCGTATGACCTAATATTGTTATGAAGGTTTTATGGATGGCAATGTAGACGGGTGTTGGGGTAGAAGGTATAGATCGAACTGTTAAAAGAATCGCGAAATTTTCAAATATTTTGTACGAGTTAGACTAAAATGGAGACGGGTAAATTGACGGGTCAAGATCTATCGGTCCAAAAATCCGGATATATACAAAAATTTATGATAAGTTCAGATTATCATGAAGACTTAATAGTTGGCAGTTAAAGACGGGTAAATAGGAGGTGTCGGTCAATCGGTTTAAAGAAATTTTAACATTTGCGAAATTCTTATGTGAGTTCTTGTTCTTCATTTAACCTGACGTCGAGCCTGCTAACATCTATATGTATTTATAATAACGAAGGTCGCCAAAGAAAATAGTATTTCAAAACTTAAATTTTTATAATTAATTACCATATAAAGCGGTGACATTTTTTAAAGATATGCGTGTTCGAAATGACATCATTTTTTACAGCCCTCAACAAACGTTCCCCCCAAACGCGACTAAAACGGTCAATATATGCATTTTAAGCAACTTCAAGCTCAAATTAAGGAAAATCCACATGTGATGGGCCATCCCAAAACAGATTCAGCACACGAAAATTATCTGCAATTACCACCACAACTTCTATAAACTGGACCTTGTTGCCAAGTGCTATTATTATTATTTTTATTATTATTATTTGTATTGCTTATTATTAACTAATTCGCGCGAGTCCCTGGCAGTCCTTGCCCCCATCTCCCGCCCAACCGACCGAGGGGCGCGGCCACATAACGTGCAGCCCGAAAACGCGAATTCAAAATTCATGACCTGAAACCGATACTAAAACGCAAGACAACTCGTTGTTAATCGTTAATGGAATGAAGAAGTGGAATGAAGCACAATTAATTGTGCTGCAACGTGAGTATTTTTAAAAATGTCTTAGACAATAGAAGCCTATATGCACATGTAAACAACAGAAAGTGGTAGAAACAGTCAACAGGCCAGTATACAATAATAATTGTCTATATTCGATGGCTTTCCATCGCGGAAGTTCTTCAAATCCCCTAGGTTTCCTGCCAAACTCAATTGGTAAAAATGGTTTTAAATTTACAAGCTTTTCAGACATTTTTCCCATGTCTGACTTACTTAATTTAAAACCGAGAGTTTTTCTCTCTGCAATTAAATGTAA
Source organism: Lordiphosa magnipectinata (assembly GCA_037044535.1). Classification (NCBI taxonomy): domain Eukaryota; kingdom Metazoa; phylum Arthropoda; class Insecta; order Diptera; family Drosophilidae; genus Lordiphosa; species Lordiphosa magnipectinata. The sequence continues at coordinate 45,285 of JBAMBO010004341.1, forward strand.
AATTTTTTTTCCAACACCCAAATCCAGCAAATGCATTGGATCAAGAGGGAATACCGAAATTATGCTTATATTGAGTCTTGCAAGAGGGGAGGCACGAAAACAAGACAAGTGGTGCGACACATGAACCCTGCTACGAAAGTCTTCATTTCTATTAAGCGAACCAACAGTAGAGCTGAACTCAGTAACATTATTTATTCGCTTACCAACCTGACGACATTTCATGCATCCATGGAAAGAGCTGGTTCCAAGTGCTCCGCACATGAAAGCACGTGCAGGTGCATCACAAATGAACGCTCTTAACCTCAAGGTCACATTTTTTGTGAATCGGCACATTTCTTCAACGAAATCGTGCATAAATTGGTCTTCATTGGCGGACTTTTGGTTGCCTAAGTAAGATCCAATTAAGAAGACGTTACTGTTTGGAATATTATGAAAAAATCCCAATATTAGAACTTTTAAATAAGGGCAATCCATCGACATTAACGTCTAAAATTAGATCACAGCCATTAACAATCATATGCTCTATTGAGTTAAGATATGACTGAATGCCAATATGGGTATAGTGCCCTGGTGTGACATGGCGAAGTATTATATCAGGAATTTCTTTGAAGAGCCCCTTTGCAGAAAGCGGCACTTCAATGTTTTCTGATTTAAGCACTTTTAAAAGTTCTTCAAGCTGCGAACGCGTTACATCATTCTCCTTATACCATCTTATAAGCTTAGTGTGCAAACTAGAGACATTATCTAAAACTGGCGTTGGGTCAATATACGATTCGAACATTTTCTGAGAATTCAGGAGTATCAGGGTCTTCCCGAACAGTAATGGGCACAACACTTTGAGATGTAGACGGACGCTCAGAATCTTTAAAAAACCGGTCCCTCTCTAATTTCGCCAAGCGATTTATATTGCGCTCCGAAAAACCACGATAGCTCATTTTTTAATTTAAACAATACAAATTTTAATAAAAATAGCAACGAGAGCGCAAGTTAAAGTCCGCTCTAACCGACTTCGATATACCCGTTACTCATGGAAACAAATGTTTAATAGCCTTCCTGTGAGCCTGCGGTGGGACAGCCGAAAAGTATGCAACATTTTTTTACTCGGCTATTTGTCATCCGATCTTGATGTCAGGGCTTATAGATATTGCGAATATAAATGTACGTTGTTTGTTTGTTTGGGGTTTAATTTCGGCCGTCTTTCTTCACTCCAGTCAAAACACTTTTTGGCTGAGTTGTTCTCCTACGCGTTTCGGCAAATATATTGCCTTCTTCATGGAGTCTGTATATTTTTATACTCTGTACCGAAGGTACATGGAGTATATTAAGTTTGTGCAAAAGTATGTAACAGGGAGAAGGAATCGTTTCCGACCCTATAAAGTATATATATTCTTGATCAGCATCAACAGCCGATTCGATATAGCCATGTCCGTCTGTCCGTCTGTCCGTCTGTCCGTCCGTCCGTCTGTCCGTCTGTCTGTCCGTATGAACGAAGAGATCTCAGAGATGGTAAGAGATAGAGGTTTGACATGTATGGGACATATATTTCTTATACTTGCAGGCAGATCAAGTTTATTTTCAATTTTTGCCACGCCCCTCCCGCCCCCGTAATTTTGAAAAAAATGCATATCTCCTACAGTTTTGGAGATAGATCGTTCGTTCCTTCTAGATATCTTGTAAACAAAATTATTTATCGATTTGCTGAAGGAATGATAAAGATCGGATGAACGATACTCAAGTTATGGGCAAAAAACGGCCTGTTAACACCACCCACCCCCCCGCCAACAACCACAGCAACATACCCTAACCGTTCAACACAGGCAATCTTAGTGCGAGAGAGAAAGAGAGAGAGAGAAACTTAGAGAGCGCACCGCGTTGTGCGCGGGGTGTTAACTGGCCGTTTGACTCCTGAGCAAATGCGAGTGTAAGGGTAAAGAGTATGTTATAGTCGGGCTTGACCGACTTTCTTTCTTGTTTTATATATAAACATGAACACAAATTAGTCATACATACATATTGAACATATTACTTAAATACCTATTTTAGTGTCCGTCATAGTTTTGTTGTATTGTACGATTGTTTGTTGATGTCAGTTGTTTTATTCGTCATGATTTTGTTTGAATTGTTGTGCTTAAATGTTCCTCTTGTGATCGCCGCTGCGTATATAAAGTTTGTCTGTTCAATGTCTTCCCTAAAATTGAGTGCATGCTCTCCCTTTTCTTGTATTCGCAAGCTCTCCAATGTCATCCTCGTCTTCCATCTGTGTTCTAAGTCCAATACTTTTACGTTTTCGAAGTCAGCTGAGTGATTTATTTTGTTGATGTGTTGTGCTAAAGCTGTTGTTGTTTTCCCTTTTTGAGTGTCTCTTTTGTGTTCGTTCACTCGCGTGCTCAGAGAGCGTTTTGTTGTTCCTATGTAAGTTCCGTTGCAGCTCTCTCCCTCTGCTTCCGCGCATTTGATTTCGTAGACTACATTGGTGTTGTTTTCCTTGCTAATTTTGTCTTTTGTATTCGTGAAGAGGCGTCTGTTGCTGCTGTGCGGTTTGTATGCACTGGTCAGCTGTTCCATCAATTGATTGGGGAATATTTTTGTTAGTGTTCTGATGTCTGTGACATTAGGTATGTAGGGTATGCTTAGAAATTTCTTTTTATCTGTGTTTTTGTCTTTGGGCTTATTGTCGTTTAATTTGTTTGTCGCTTCGGTGATCAATCTATTTATGAGCTTTTCGGGGTAGTTATTTGCTAAAAGAATTTTCTTAATTTTAATATAATTTGTCGGTCTGTGTTTTATATCACAAATGGTGTATGCTTTTCTTATTATGTTTTTTGCCGTATTTATTTTCTGGTTTGGTGGATGATTTGAGTTAAAATTTATTATTCTTCCAGAAGCCATGGGTTTTGTGTACCAGTTAAATGTCAGAGTTTCCATTTCCCTTGTTATTTCCATGTCAAGATATGCTAGTTTGTTGCGTTCTTCTCGTTCTACGGTGAATTGGATTCTTCTATGTTGCTTGTTGAGTGTTTCTAAAATTATGTCAACATCTTTGGCTCTTACTATGCATATAATGTCGTCTACATATTTTGACAAGTGCTTTATATGTATGTCAATTGTTTTTAGTTTCCCTATTGCATCGTCCATTATTTTGTCTAGTACTATATTAGCGATTGTTGGCGACAGTGGGTTCCCCATAGGCATCCCGAATATCTGATTGTATACGGTTCCATTGTGTGTGAAATAGTTGTTGTCAAGTAGGCAAAATTCTAGTAATTCTTTGTATTTTCTTTTTGGTATGTTTGTGTGAGAGGGGCTATATCTATCCATTGTTCCATTATAATGCTTACAGCTAGTGATGTCGGTATGTTAGTAAATAATGATATCACATCAAATGATACCAAGATCTCGTCATTCTCTATTTTTAGTTCCTGTAGTCTATTCTTTAGTTGCATGGAGTTTAATATGTTGTAGTCTTCCGATACCATGTTTTGTAGTAGGTATCCTAAGTGTTTGGCTATTTTGTAACAAGGGACGTTTGTAGATGATGCTATAGGTCTGAGTGATGTGTTTTCCTTATGGATTTTTGGAAGTCCATATATTCTTGGGGCATTTCCTCCTAAACAGTACAGTTGGTGTTTTTGTTTGATGTCTATGTGGTTATTTTTAAAAAGTTCATTTATCATCGTGTTGTTTTTCCTAACTAATTGTGTTGTTGGGTGCTTCCTCAATGTTCTGTAAGTCGTTCTATCGGATAGCATGATATTCATCTTCTTGTTGTAATCTTCTCTGAACATGGCTACTGTTTTGTTTCCCTTGTCTGCTTGTGTTATTATCAGATTATCTTTGTGTGATTTTAAGAATTTTTCCGTGTCCGTAGCTATTTTTAGTATAAGTTCATCCTTTTCCCTTGTCCTATTGTTTTCTTTGTATTTGATCATTCTCTGCGTTAGATTCCTTCTTGTCGTTTCCTTAATTTTTTCTTCTTCTATCGTTTGGATCCCCTGTTCCAGATCTGCAATAACGTGGATTGTCGAAATGTTTTTCTTTGTTATGGGTAGAGCAAATTTTGGACCTAGTGATAGGATCCATTTGGACTGTTCCGGTACGTCTTTCGCTTATTACTGTTGTTCCCGAGATAAAATCAATAATAGCAACGTTTGCCATTAATAAACTTCTGCCTAACAGTAAATTATATTGAGGTGAAAAGTCGTATATTAACTGTTTGTACTTATACACTTTTAATGAGCACGCTTGTTGCAGGTTTCAATTGTACTAACCTGCTCAGTCTGAGCGAGGTCCCTTTTATTTAGAATTTCTCATCCCTTATCTTCTAACTTAACTAAGGCAGTACTTGTAAGATAGCTGCGCGTGTATAAATATAACGAGGAGGCCAAGCTAACTTCGTCAGTGCCGAAGTTTTTATACCCTTGCAAATGCTGTTTTTGAAATGTCAGAGTTTAAGAACGCTTTCATAGAAATCTAACAATTTTTTAACTAAAACCAATTTTCCTACAGGTAAACATCTGATTTCGACCAAATTTCACGAATCTTTTTGAAAACATATCAAATAACCAGACGCGGAGTTTAAGAAAGATAAAATTTACAACAGAAAAGTTTTTCTCACTAAGACTCATTTTCCGACCGATCGGTCCTGTGGCAACCATAAGAT